>RQTK01000193.1:167603-291224 GCA_003991915.1 Elysia chlorotica
TTTCGAGTAATCTCTTCGAAAAGTTAAATCGTCATTATTCATTAAATGGAGGAATCAAGATAACATTAACTAGTAAGATAATGTACATATAATCTTAAATCTTCGAATTGTTCAAGTCAAGGTTATTGCTGAACTAATAATTATGAAGGTGTACACACTGAAGCAAGCTCTTCGTAGGTGTACGTGTACCTACCGAAGCACTACCTTTCCTCTTAGTGGAGACTACAAATGAACAGATAGTTCTGTTCGCTGAGCTCTCTCAGCGCCTTCATGTACTCTCAGCTTACTTGAAGTCTCAGAAGCAACCATGCTTAGTCAGTCTAAAGTGCCTCTAAACCACATATGTCTATTAATAAACTGAAGTGCGTTGTAGGCCCTCCTCGACGTAGGCCTACTCGGTAGACCTCGGTGACTGAGAACTGTGACTCGGTACTAGGAAAGTAGGAAGTAGGAATCTAGCAATACTGAGTACAGTGGCTAAATATTTTTGCCATGACTAGGGTGCGGTTCTACTGAAGTGTCTAGATCTACCTGACAGCTGGATTAAGTTTTAGGCATCGAGGTACTGAGCTTAAATTGACATTTTATTTCGTCATCTTAAGCCTCTAAACTGGTCTACAAGTGAAAACCAAAGCCAATCGCTAAGATGGCAGCGATTCACGAACGAGCGGAATATGGCATTGGGGATTTTGTTTTGCTCCACGAACTCTCATTGCCGGCGTTTATGGATAACTTGAGACTCAGGTAGGCCTACATTTTAAAAAGATATATGATCTAGACTATTGCGAAAAATAATCAAGACACTATAGTTAGATCGACATACTCGTATTACTTCAAGATCTAGGCACTACTAGATTCTTAGATCTAGATCTAGATGTAGATCTATCTAGATCTAGATCTAGATCTATTCTAGTCTCAACTAGACTCTACCTTTTTTTGTAAGAATTTTTTACCATCTTGAGTTGACAGAACCACTGATCATAATAGGCTCTAAACATGTCCAATCAGTGTTATAAGAATGATGTTGTAGTTACAGGCCAAGGCTCTCTTTAGAGTAGACTTCTTTGAATGAGGCTTAGGACTCAAGCTGTTTATAATACTTTTAAGTTACAGGTAGTTACAACCCCTAGTTTTAGTAACTATTCCTATAGTGAGGTCTAGTAGATCCAGGTAAAAGCCTTAAACTTGGTAATAACGAGATTTCTTGTTTTTCTGAATATTTCTCGTTAAATATAAAGTGTTCATGTTATAATTCCCAAAAATCAGCTCAAAGAGGATTTTATCGTACAGCAAGAGGAAAAATATGTGCCCTCATCATTTATCACTTTTTTTAACCCCCCTCCCTTTCCCGATCCCATAAAGTGTTCATGTTATAATTCCCAAAAATCAGCTCAAAGAGGATTTTATCGTACAGCAAGAGGAAAAATATGTGCCCTCATCATTTATCACTTTTTTTAACCCCCCTCCCTTTCCCGATCCCACCCAACAACGTCTCTACAACATGTCGCAGTTAGGAAGCGAGGAGACAGACTCTATCTAGATCTATCTTTTACATGTATACCATGTATCTTCTTTTGGTTTCTGTTTGTTTTACTATTTACCCGAATAGCAAGTTGCATGTATACATACTACCTAAGTAAATTCATGAGTTTCGTGAGAGGATGATGGAAGGGGATAAAACTTGATGGTTCATACCTGTATTCAATATTTATAGAGAATAAAACGATTATAAAACAGTAGTCCCACTAGGGATGGGTTTGGCTGTTCCACCCTATAGCCTTGCACTATATGCAGTTTTGTTTACTTTGATAATACTATATAGAGCAAGAGTAGAGTGACTGGACATGTTTGAAGGGTTAGGATGAAAATGTTCACCATTTGGCACCTTTCTCAATTTTGTTTTGCATCATGTGTAAAGCAGATCTATTCTAAAACTTCTCGTATAATTAGCAGTGTTATCTGATATAGGCTCTCGCTATTACCAAAATTATGTGATGTAAATAGATAGAAAAACAGGGACTTTCAAAACTCTTTTTATTCCAACTTTTCTCGAGATGTTAAAAACGGGGATTACTGTATTCATTTTAGATCTTGAAATTAAATTTTTAGAAGCTTTAAACTTTAAATAAGAGTCGGAATATTAATTTTATCAAAAAATTAAAAGAGTGGATTTGGACTTGGAGTTGAGATGGTTTAACATTCATCGTTAGCACTACATAGGCGATATTGTTGATGGGCCCAAGATTGACGTCTGACAATTTTAAGTGCTGTCACACATGAGACAGGGCGTGGATACCATGACTCCTGTCTTAGTGGGTCACATTATACTGACATCGACCCAACCAGTCACAGGGGATAAAATTGGTCAAATAAATCTGCCGAACGTGGGATTCAAACCGTGGACCTTCCGGTCTGGAGACTGGTGCTCTACCACTTGAGATGGTTTACTGACCATATATATTTTAATAAATTCTTCCTGGTACATTAGAAATGTATTCATTTGGGGTGCTGTAAAGTGTAAATCTTTATTTAGACTATTAGAAGATGTTTATGGTTGTTGTTTTTTTGTTTTTTTTTGCTTCTGCATTTTCTCAGCTTTTTCTTTTTTTCTTTTTTTTTTCTCATGCGTCCAATATTTCTTTTTAATTTATGATTTTGGCCCAGAAATCTGAGTTGTCAGCACACTAGACATAAAGAAAAGATTTATTTATAAATAAGGTTCATGATTTAAAATACATTATAAATACATGTATTATGTGCTTTATTACAGAGTACATATAAAAATCAAGGAATCAATGTGACAATAAAAAGGCATTATAGCATAGACTAATTTCGTTTTTAAAATGAAAATTGGTGTCCTTCAAAGGAAGAGGAAAATAAATAGGGCCATCATATTTAAAAGATTATAAATACCTGTATTATTAATTCCGTGTAGTTCACATAATCATAGATGACATTTTTATAAATTTTCAGATTTGAAAAAGGGCGGATATATACCTACATTGGAGAAGTGGTTGTTTCAGTGAATCCCTACAGACCCATGGATATTTATAGCCCAAGCTATGTACAGGACTATAAAGACAGAGAAATCTTCGAGAGACCTCCTCACATATTTGCACTGGCAGATAATGCTCATAAAACTATGAAAAGACAGGCCAGGGATACCTGTATTGTGATTTCAGGTGAGCTAGGTGTTCAGTTCTTGAACTAGTAGACTGTGGCATATTTTTCTTTGCAAAATCATCCCAAACTTTCACCCATGATCTCATTGAAAATTTATTTCCTTCATTATCAATGGTCTTCTGAATATTTCTAGTCTATCCTTTCAATATAAAAACTTGAAATTTAGACTTCAATATGAAGGTTTCAACACATACCAATCTATTCTCTTTACAAAATAGAAGTTTTTTGTGTGTGTGTCTCTTGTTGTATAGATAGCTTGTTAAATGAAAAGTAATTGTCTGATTGAATACATATTTTCTTGCAATAGTTATATATTAAATTTACCAAATGGGTTACCCCCATTTTACTGTGTAAAAAATGCTTGGAATTACAATAGTTATCCAATCTAAATGAGAAATTGAATGAGGTCTCTATATTGCCATGTATGTGACTCTCTGACTTGTGTGAGTCATTCAAGTTTTTCTTTTAATATTGAAAAGAACTTTGAGTTTGATTGTTTTACTTTCCTTCTCTTATGTTCATTTAGTTAGCTTTATAAATAGCACACTACATGTTTTAAATGTTATGACCTATAAAGTAAATTCATTCTATTATTATACATATTTAGAAGAGATACGTGCACAAGTATAAATTGCAAAGACAGAGGCACAGACACACACACAGAGAGAGAGAGAGAGAGAGAGAGAGAGAGAGAGAGAGAGAGAGAGAGAGAGAGACAGTTATCCTCTGCTAGAATGAGAAAACCAGTGGTCATCCTCGACTGGCGTACAAGAAAGCTCAGTTGATAGTTCTTGGGCTGAGAGCAGAAGATCTGAGGTTTAAATCTTATTTGGTGCCCTCGGTCTCCGTATTTGATTCTTTTGGAAACTAAGTGGCGTCAAATTGCCCACGTTTAAGTTTTTAATGTAAACTTGTATACAACATGAATGGCGGGTCGAAGTTCCTTTTAAGCTGCTTTTAAGAGTTATAATAACCGTATATTTTATCATGGTAACCATTAACATACGTACAAAAGACTATAGTATAAAAAACAACATTTATAATCTCTTATTATCGAATGCGCAGTCTAGTCATGTATATCAAAGGATCAGAGACCCAAGACTTGACATGTAGCGGTTGCTGTAAATTTTACGTTTACAGCCACGACCATTGAATAAAAGAGGCGTTTTGTAGTCCATGCGTTAAATTTAAGAAAGCGATATAGTCTACCAGTGTCGTAATATATCTTAAACGTCCGGAACATATTTAAACGAAGAGCGCTATGACGACATGATATAGAGTTAAAGACTATGAACTGTAATAATGACCATTTATATTTATAGTGTATAGTCCTATTTTTTTTTAAACATAACGCAAAATGTGCGCTTTGCCTGCACGCCCTGTCTCAGTCTCCAGCCACTTCAGTATGGAGTATTCATTCCTCGTCAACGGCCTTGGTTGTGACTGTAAAGTATTTGAAACACTCTAACATGCTGGCCGACTGATCAGATGAGCTGATCTCTTCACGTAGTCTAGATGTCTACTGTAACAGAACCCCATACATGTGTGTAACCGAATGCTCCCGTAATCCAACATGTCCTCTGCTACTGGTAGACCATGGCATGTTAAAATAAGCCGGAAACATCATCCGACTTAATAGGTGACCTGTGAATGATAAGACTCTCTCCCTGAAGTAGGGGTGTTCTGTGTTTTACAGTCGTGGAGGTAATTCATTCCCTGAGGTCGATGTTTTTACTCGTGTCCATGCAGTAAACTGCCTGGTGGGCTATCGTGTCAAGGTGAACCAATGGTCGACCGCCGTCTCTGTGGGTCACAACGAACAATTATTGAGATAAGGCCATCGATGGCTGCTGATTGGGGAGTCCTGAATCAATACCATAGCATAATTATAATTACAAAAAGGCAATACATTTTAAATTATTAGAATCGTTCACGTAGGCCCTATTTATGTTCACACAATAAACAAAACTTTGCTACTAAAACTAAATATTGGAATTTGTAATTGTAAGTACCGGTTCATGGAATCGTACATAAACTACAAGAATTTAGGCCTATAATAATTTAATATTCAAATTTGCGACGTTTTTTTATGGTTGTCGTGACAATGATAATTAAGTATGCTCTCTTTAGTCCGGTTCTCTTCGAGTTCCAGGCTATGTCATGCACTTATCTTAAAGCAACTATGTACTGTTATTCAACTGTTAATTCCTCCGTTTCTTCTAGTGTTGTTCCGTACATTGAGTTATCTTGCTCCCCGCCCGGTGTTCCATTTCAAGCCCTCGCAAATTAATGCGATTGTCATGTTTAATATCGAGCGCCACGCCTGAAACAAGTTATTGAGTACACACCGATGTTGAGCTCCAACGGTAATAGTTCCTACATACAGAATTTGCAATTATCCCCTCAAAGGTTACCACTAAGCTTCTTCTTCCTTCTTCTTCCTTCTTCCTTCTTCTTCTTCTTCTTCTTCTTCTTCTTCTTCTTCTTCTTCTTCTTCTTCTTCTTCTTCTTCTTCTTCTTAAAGAAATCAAAAATAAAACTGCTCTTATGAGCTTTTTATTTATGACACCCATGGTTAAGAAGCGAGACAGTTTAGTCAAAATAAAAGTGAGAATTTAGGGAAATGGACCCAGCGGCTCCGTGATAAATATTTGCCTCAACTGTGTTCCATTGTTTATATGAGTACCGCGGAAATATTCAGAGCGAAGAGGTTAATGACTAAAAGATTTATTGCTCGCTTATGTAATGAATGTACTTGGAACCCTGCATTTTTTCAGCCGCAGATCTAGGTCTCGAATAAGAGTTCGGTACTTGAGAAAAAGGCTAAAAATTGTCCAAGTGTTTCTGGACAAAAATACTTGTAAACCGAGTGAATACGACTTTGTTGACAAAGAAGAAACGATGGTAGGAGGCACATTTCCTAAATGTTATAATTTGTGACGAGATAAGAAAGAGAGAAAGCAGAAGAGGAGAAGGAAGAGAAAAAGAAAAAGAAGAAGAAGAAGAAGAAGAAGAAGAAGAAGAAGAAGAAGAAGAAGAAGAAGAAGAAGAAGAAGAAGAAGAAGAAGAAGAAGAAGAAGAAGAAGAAGAAGAAGAAGAAGAAGAAGAAGAAGAAGAAGAAGAAGAAGAAGAAGAAGCTCTCTCTCTTTATCCCTCTCTCCTCTCTTCCTCCCCCCATTTGTCTCATTCCCTCTCGTTTAGACACAAAGTAACCCCAAACCGCACACCCCTACCCGCCACCATCACTATCGAGTGCTGAAGGAATGCGTCTGCGTGCAGTGCGTGGCCCACGGTGGTTGCTATGCATCCAATAGACCAACACCCAGCACTGAAGTGGTGGATGTGCATTCACAACTCAGCAGGCCCACTGTGCTCCCGGTCCGGTTATGGGGCTTACTGACTCAACAAATAAAAGGATGTGCGTGACCTGTGTTGACCCACAGCGGCTTGCCAACGGGATGCTAAGCGTTACCTTATTAGACCAACTGCTTTTTTTTTTTCACTCTTTCCCTAAAACTGTCTTGGTCGAATCTTTTGAGACACTATTAATGCCTTCTTTGCGAACTCGTTCAATCAACCTAAGTACCATCCATCACTTTTTTCCCCACAATCCTTTCTCTCTTAATCACTTAATGCGCATTTTTTTTTTCATCAAAACTATGCACGTTGGAGTGATAGGCAGCAAATAATAGTGATAAGTCAGCGCTCATAGTAAGTAAAATATGCAGAGTGTCTCGGTTGTGTCATTGCAAGAACTTATTTTTCTTCTTAACATTTACTCTCTAGTTTCTGACAGCCGATATTAAGTCGCACAGGGTACTGAAAAACCGCGGAGATTTTATTATCGATAGAATGCCCTGGTCTCCTCATAATGTCTTCAAAGGTACGAATCCTCATGACAAGTATCAACTGTGACATCGATAACACCGCAGCCGTGTACGAGCTATCTAGAGTCGACATCTACTCCGTGATGCTGGTGTGATTATACTCCGTGCGCCTATTCATTTGCTCCTTGTCACAAAAAAAACCCTTTTTATTAATAGTTCAGTGTGGCCACTGATTAATAGCCAACGGTCCAGAGGTATCTTATAACAAAGTCATGGAGAGGGAAAGAGAGCAGAGAGGATAGTGGATGTGTGTGGACTGTCTTTAAGACCAACCGACAGGCAGGGAAAAACAACCAGCGGACAACCTTTTTGAAGTAAAAAAAAAAAAGGATTACAATAACTTTAATCCACCCTAATAAGAAAGATATGTGCTGCGGCACAGGTGGGGCAGGACTTTTTTTTTTATCAACCATCACATTATACTAATGTCGAGTCGATCAGTACACAATTGAGGACCAAACTGTCTGCCAAGAATAGAAACCACGCGATTTATGAGCCAAAAAAAACACAAAAAAACTAGAAAAGTTACGAAAGATGCACCAAGAAAATGACAGACTTAATGTAATAATTGAGCTCTATATAAATGGTAATGGTATTATTATGAAAGTGCTTATGAAATAACATACGCAACTGATTACTGATTCAAAGGCTTTCTGTATAAGTACGCCTTGAGAACTCGAACGTTTCGACTTATACATGTAGTAATACTATTTCATCGTGCCTGATTGTCTGGGTATGATAAACTCCCCACTGCCCGTGTTGTGAAGCATTGAATTGCCGCTCCATGTATAGTTTTCTGTCTCAAACCTGATGTCCCTGTTTATCCTTTGTTGTTTTAATCACCATAATGTGCAGCCATTAATGGTAAATTCATTGTCTTGGATCGATTGCTCACCCGCTCGTCATTGTCATGGTTGTGGAATAGAAACAAGAATAGTAATTGCACGCACAGTATCATAAAGCATTTATATACAACTACATGGGTTAAGAGGGGAAAAAAATGTAGAAAAAGAGGGTAGACAAACGTGTCAATGACAAATCATCCTCAAAATAGTACATCAGATTCTCCTATCTTCACCAACGCCATCAAATCGCCTTACTCTAAATATTGATCAAAAGATTTTTTTCTTGTCTTCTTTTATTTATTTCTTATGCAAAATGATAACCAGTGTTTTTTTTGCGTAGCCTCAAATATTGTTCGATCATGAACATCCTCGGTAATTTTAAAAAGAATGGCTCGATTTGGCTAAAAAAGACTGCCGGAGGCCAGCAATAGTGGTGTAGTGGTTACATCAACAGGTTGTTTGTTCCTAAAGATAATGAATGTCTGACTTGACAATCTCAACTGAAGTGCTGAAATGTCATACTTAAAATAATTCTCTTCGTGCCACGCCCATATATTTAATACTTCATACAAAAACTTAAATGAAACATCGAAACAAAAACTCTTCCTTCAATCATATGAAAGTTGAGCTGTATCTTCGGTTGACATTTTTGGATGCAAATCGTTATCGTTCAACCTTTACTGTCGAGTGTCAGTTGCATGTGTACTCCTCGGCTCTTTCTGATCGACCCACTGCCATTGTCGAGGTATACATGAAGTCTTCTCATCTTTCAAACGCAGTGTGTATTCAGCGTTCCATCAAATCAAAGAACATCTGAAAAAAACAACAATAAAACCAAAACGCCTACATTGTAATGAAGATGATGCCGTCTTATTCTATTGTAAAATAATATGCGATGCACGTTAATGTAACCACGATATGCAAACATATCGCAACACTTCCTTGCCGTGAATAAATTTACATGCTTGCTTATTTGTTTATTACTTGATTATGTTTTGAAAGTATAATATTTATAATGACATTCAAAGCAAAACAGTGATACCACTGGACAATAAATTCCTAATGGTATTAATCTACCGCAGCCTGATTGAATACGAAGAATAGTTTAAAAAATGTTTGCATTGTACGCACTGTGTCGCGGTAGCTTACTCCTTATCGTAAGCCTTTTTTTTTTTTCTTATTGTTACTACGAGCCGTAAGCTACCACAACGTTGAACTTACAGCTCGTTGTCTTCATCGTGCTTAAACAAGACAGTCTGTTAAGTAAAGGGCGGGTTTATTCGATGCAACAAAATGTTGGATGTTGGATGACTTTACAAACCAAACACCAATAATTGCCTTGAGATTTCTCGTGTGACAGAAACTTCCCAAGTTAGCCTTGCCCACTCTCGCAGGGTGTGCCTCCTTGCGTCACTCGCATCTCGAGAGCACCGGATAGGAAGGACATAAATTATGTTTACCAGCCCATAGATATAAATAACTTCCCCTAGATCGCTGACAAGAAATGGCGGCCCGCTTCCGGGCATATCAGCGCGCTAGCTCCCCGTGTCTGTGGGTCGGAGAGGGTGGGCGGGCAGCAAGTGGGGGCAGGAACTGCCGATTACGAATCCAGTGCAATAGATAAATAATAGGAAAATATGAACACCGATGCTCTCTGGAGTGTTTCATTTACTTTTAAATGGCGATTTTTATAAGTATTTTAGCATTATTATTATTATTATTATTATTATTATTATTATTATTATTATTATTATTATTATTATTATTATTATTATTATTATTATTATTATTATTATTATTATTATTACCGGATAGGAAGGACATAAATTATGTTTATCCTGCGTTTGTCTTGAATGAATCACAAACCTAGATTTATAGGAAATGGCTTGTTCCTGAGGCTTTAAAAAATAGAAGGCAAAGTCAACGAAATGAACATAGTATTAGCATGAAGAGTCCAAGTGACTTAAATCATGAAAAAAATAGCTGGAAAAGCTTACATTGTCACTCGATATACCATGTGCTGAACAAAGAATAATCTCCATATTATCTTGCCGTTCTGTCTTAACTATGATATTATTTTAATAATAATAATAATAGATAACTGTTTTCCTTTATTGTTATAAGAGGGAAAAACAGTTTTACGCCCAGTCTATACTTAGGAAGAACTGATCTTCCCTTATCATAGCTCACGTAATTTAGGTTATGAACAAGACGAAAACCATTCATGCCTGCCAGATTGATGGACAGTGCATCTCATTGCAAAATGTACCCCCTTTATCCTTATTCCATGATGTATTCTTTATATAGGTGTATTGGTCAAATACAACTTATAGCTCATTTGATGCCGTTCGCTTCCACGAATCGATAGCATTTCTCATACCTTCGATCACTGGTTTTCGAGTCCTTTCCTTTTGTATCCCTTCTCTCACTCTTAGCCATAACCATTATCTACCTACCTTGTTTTCTATGTTCTCCCCTTCCCCTTCCCCTTATTTGTCTTATATGTCTACTCACCTATCCACAGAGGTTATATTTTTCCTTCTCTATGACTTGTAAACTGAATCTCTTGTTATCTATGTGTTAACTGAAATTAGACCCTACACATAAAAAGAGGAACCTTGTTTAGATGAAACCTTGAACCAAGCCAACACATATATAGAATATATAAATCATTTATAACAGTAACAATTGGAATGCTCTGCCATGAAATAACTTGCATCTGGTTCTTTCTAACCTTTAAATTAAAAGTCAGAATGCGATAGCAAAAATGTAAGAACAAATGTTCCTTGAGAAATTATCAAAATACTTTGCATTGGTATGTTGATAAAAATAAAACCATTATTCTGAAAAAAAATACACAAAAACAACTACCCATCTCAAAATTACAATGCTAGTCATATGACGTGTTTACATTGGTTTCCACACGGCTCCTATTCGCAAGTTCGAGTTTCAAAACATCATAGTTACAATTTTTTATCCTGATAGGCCACCATGTCCAATATTGATTGGTTTAAAGTCGCTGGCGTGCTAAGCTAACCAAAGTTACAGGTGAACGAAATGAATACAAAAAGCCCATGTTTTTGACACTGTCAACTCTTTCTCACATGTCCTGTACTCAGGTGAATACGTCAACGGTATGAACGCAATAAACACGTGAAAGACTTGAGATGTGCACAATATTTTCAGGGACGTCACTTCATATTTTGATTTTATATAAAAATGTTTGTAGATTGTTAGAGTAAACTGAGACCATGCAGTGTGGCACTAGATATCTCTGTCGGTACTACTATGGATCAGAAACAGGCTCGAAGCTTGAACTTCATTTGATGCCCCCGTTTTCATAAATTTATGATTTTGGAAGCCAAGGGGAAAGAAAACTAATGTTAATTTTTGGAAGAACCAATTATCTTTGGAAGAACTATGTAATGTACTTATTGTTATTACGGTGCATAACTTTTTTTTTCTCTCGTTCTTTTTTAAACGATTCATATAACTAGTTTTAATATTAAAACAATTTGACTGGTTACAAACCAACTACAACAAAACAAACAAACAACAGAACTAACTCCTCGATACAAATCGCGCTTTGCGATACGTTTGATATGTGCAGTAGCAGTTCGCATATTGAAGCACATATTTAATTATGGAATTGGACAGGTTTTACAATCGTCAACGAACTTAAGATAATCCAAAGAAGAGAGAGAGAGAGAGAGAGATTAGATTAAAAAAAACAACGCACACGTACATGCAACTGTAGAACATCATAATACATGACATGGCTGGGTGTTCTTTATCTGTCTCTTCAGACTCAAACGTTGACTGGGATGATCTCAAATAAAATGCCTTAACCTCGTCCACATCTCACTTTATTTTAGACATACCTCGTAAATCACTCATCCATTGATCTTCTCTTTCCTTGCAGGTGAGAGTGGGTCGGGCAAGACAGAGGCCTCCAAAATCATCATGCGCTACATCGCAGCAGTCACCAACGTAGGCGGCCAGAGGGAGGTTGAAAGGTGAGACGTCAGAGACGTAGACGCCTACACATCATGGGCTGTCGTGATTTTATTCCCTAAAAATTTAATGATACGACAGTTTGAGTGTTTCACTATAATGTTAAAATGCAGTCCACGAAGGTATGGGAGACACATGTGTCGGACTGGACCCACTTAAAGTGTGCGTGTGCGTGTTTGTATTTGTATTTGTGTGGGTATTCATCTACTTAAGAAATATCAAATCTTAAACTATAAACTTAATATGTTTGATTTTAATACGATGCTCTTTTTGCGGTTTTCACTTCTTCATCAGAGGCATCCAAAAATACCGAGTCAATTCTAGTTTTTAACTGACCCGTCCTTACGACAAGCTCACCATGAACACGCAAGGAGGGGGGGGGGGGGGTGTCACAAGTGGTTGGTCACCAGATCGGGAGCTCCGCGGTTCGAATCCCACGATGGGCAAATTTATCTAGTCCTATATCGTCCACTGTAACTGGTTGCGTCGGTGTACGTGTCAGTATAATGTGACGCATTTTCGTTCTGGGCATCTCTAGTTCTTGTTTTGTTCGGAGCCTCAGTACATCTGCAGCTTTCATCAAAATCAGAGCTTATCTAGCGTCTCCTCCCATTGTAGACACTGGTGTCTAATTACAAGACGAAAAAACAACAACCCCACATAGCCTTTCTGGGGGTGATCCTATATCTAACACTGGGAGACATCTGCTGACAGATGTACCTTTCTAAAACACAATATTTATCTACAAAAGTGACTTGGTTGTCAAATTGACTCGATTTAGGTCCCGCAGAGTGATTTTGTGTCTATTTACAAGTTTTAAATGAAAAGAATGTTTGCTTTTGGGTCGACGCCTATTACTGGAGGCTGGATACGCTATTATACATGTGCATGTGGCATGTAGGTATGAAGTCGCACCGGGACTCGGAGACCACATGTTGGTGGGCCTGGGGTCAAGTTTCACATACACTGTAATAATTATGCCGGATGTAGGCCTATGTTGGGAATCTAAGTGGGCCAGATAAGCATTAATAGTTAACCGCCCTGTTCGGTTCACGTGATGAGAGCTAGCTACACAGACGTTATTAAGTACTCCATGTGTTGAACACAATCGTCTCAATGATTCATGTAAGAGTGGGTTCAGGATTTCTGTCCTTTTCCCCCCCTCTATTTAACTTTGTTAGAAATTGGAAATAGGATGTAAGCCTGTGTCGTAGAACTGGGTGTGGTGTGATCTTGGTCTGAGAGAGAGAGAGAGAGAGAGAGAGAGAGAGAGAGAGAGAGAGAGAGCGAGAGAGATAGGGATGAAAGGTAAGAAGAGAGACATGGAGGGGGTTTTGTTGTTGTTATTGTGTTGTCATTGTTGTTTTTGTTAATGTTGGTATTGTTGTTGTGCCAGTCATTACTTTTGCTGTTACTGGTGTTGAATTTTCTATTCTTTGTATTTCTATCGTTTCTTGGTTTCTAGTCCCTGACAACACATCATCAAACGTTTCTTCTCGTTGGTACTTTTTTAAATGACGCAACTCGCAGGTCGTGCCGAGTTGTATGCTGAATTTTATCGAAGCGGTTTATAAATCAGATCTGCACGACTTGGTCTCTGTCTCGAACCTTAAATATATCCTATAAAAGGTATACGTACGGTTTGAATGCAAACCTCATCTACGCTGTAAAGGTTCCCATGGAATCAACATACCCACAGTGACTATACCCCTAGTATTCCTCATTGACTAGATAATGAAAGTCATACCGAGTTAGGCTATAGAACACCTTAGCAACAGTCACAATGATTAATTATTCTGAAACCCACTCCATCAACCCGCTTTAATATTTCGCGAAGACCAAGTATTCGATTTCTTATATTCTTACAATAGATATATTATGTCACGCCGTTCATTGCACGAAGTCTCCGAATATTTTGTATTATCATTTTTTTAAACATAGATTGTTCGAGTGAAGTATATCTTACCCTCATCATCTTTTACCCCGACATGTTCATCGATTTTCATGTTGCTACCATACAATTCTTTAGACGATCTTGTAAATGTCAAAATGAGATCAGCATATATTCCCAGCGCCGACTGAGCGTTTTATATCAAAGCCAGTCTTGTAAGGTTGATGCAGATCAGCTGTCGAGCGGCGTTCAGTAAAGATAAGATTTCTCCGGAGGTTAATGAAATTTACTAGAGGTCTCCAATATTATGGGACGACAAATAGGAGTGAAGAGCAATAATGCGCTTATATACAGGTGGAAATTGATTTATTTCATATAACTTTGTCGACCTAGTTAGATCAGAACGATACTCAAAAGACACTCTCCTATCGACCCTTCAGTGCATTTAAGAACATGTTATATATTATTTTATCTGATACCACTTGGCATAAATGTTTGTTTATTTCCGTGGTCTGGTCTGTATATTACCTAGGAAGGCATCGGACTTATCATTGCATGGCGGAGAGCCCAGCTAAATCGAACCTTCGCTTCAATATTTTATCGCCGTGTTGGACGTTGCTAAGCCAGGTATATTACCCTGTGCCATTTGACCTCAGCCCATGCCAGTTGTTGCAACACCGCCACAGCATGCGAGATATAATATTGTTTACATTTAAACCAAAGGGAAGTTTGTTTAGTTTAAGCACCTTGATTCCCTGTGGAACATGGGGCCGCAATCAAATGGCATCCTCATAGCAAAGGTTATCTCTTTTGTTACAACAAGAACTCTGTTGCTTTCAATGTAAAGGAGGGCAGAAGATAATTAGTATTTAGGAAAGAGAATAATCAATATTTTATCATCATTAGTTTTGTTGTCGTTGTTCTCGTCGCCATTGTTGTCGGTTCCTTTTTTTTTTTTAAGTAAAGATGTTTAGGTATATTTATATGCATGCAGAGGGACTATAGTCCTGATTTAAATACAGATACATTTTTCATTCTGTTTCTCGATTGACTATTTTGTCGCATCAAGCATTGACGTTGGGTTGTTTTGTCGTTTTTGTTTGTTGTTTTGTGTGTGGGTTTGCTTGTTTAAGCAAAGTAGATTGGGTAATTGTCGAGAGGAATGTTCTCTTGGCTACGTTGTTTTCAATTTTTAACTTCCATAATAGCTTTGTATGTGTAGTCACGCTTACGATCTGCTGGAATGCTATTATAAAAAGAACAGCATAATATTTCCCCGTTTCGTACCTGTTCGATGACTCACTGTTTACCCTGGCTTCCCTTCTTTTCGCCCACCTGAATCGTGACATAATAGTGATAACTAAACGTGCAGAGCTCGCGATTTTTGTAGCATTTCCTTTAATTTCTACAGAAAATTCAGAAAGCGTGAAAGTATATCTGCCCCTCCCCCCCCAATGCCCCCGATGGTATGGTTGAAAACTTGAAATCCCAGGTTCACTCTTTGATTTCATGTGACCATCTTGCGACATGAAGTTAATACGGTTCTTAGAAAGAAGGGTTGAAGTCATTGGCTCGAATACATGTACAATCATGTACTTGCATTAACCCAATGGCTCTCAGGGGAAAATATGACATAGGTCTGCTTCATGATTATACTGATACGTTTACTTTTAAGAATAAACGAGTTTTTAAATTACTTTAGTTACTATTTTTTTGTATGGTTATTTTCATGATTTACCCCCCCCCCCCCCCCCCCCCACACCCCAACCTCTTTTTTCCTTTGCAGAAAGGTGGGCTCAGCAATTAATGAATGTGGCTAAAGCCGTAACTCTACACGGCAATGAATTAATAACGCCGCTCCTTTTTCATTTTTTTTTTAAATTCCAGCCGTGTCGGGGTGGAGTCGGGAGGTATTTATGATAGGGACTCAAATAGGATATATTAACCAGCAAGACAAAGCTCTCTCCAGTCTCGCACCACCGCAGTTCCTATAGCTCTAAATGCAATTGCTTGTATCTAGTTTGGTTTTGTTCGTATATTGTAGAAATAAAAAGGTGATGATGAATATGTAGAAGAGGAAAGTGAGGAGAGGGGAGTGCGCTATGTGCTTGGAAACAACACTTTTTGCAACTTTAAAAACAAGAGGGTGGAAAAAAAAAACTTGCCTAGCCGCAAAACACAGGGGGTACTGGTATTAACATAAATAATTATACGTTCGTGGTCCGAATGTCAAACATTTTATCCCATCAGAACATGCATAAAGTCTTGGACAAACCTTGTGGGCAATGTTGTGACATTTCTGCCGTTAGCTGACTCCATCGCGCTTCGCTTCCTCCCGTGGACTCGCTAAAACCGCCACGCCTTCCACTGCTCTCAGCATGCCGCCGTTGTCGAGGACCGCCGTTCGATCGAGAGGCTAACGAGGAGGAACTAGGCTGTTGTTTTCTTAAGTCCTACCTTAGAGTCAGTTCTGTCCTGTTAAGTACAATCTCTTTCTCTTTCTCATGAGGAGGGCAGAATCAAAATCGATTAAAAATGTTTTTGGCTTTGCTTAGTGCAGCAACTAATCATCATCAGCATCAATATCATTTTCGTCTTCATCACCATCATCATCATCATCATCATCATCATCATCATCATCATCATCATCATCATCATCATCATCATCATCATCATCATCATTATTATTATCACCATCTGCATAATCATTATCCTTGTCATTGGGGAAAGTTTATCCTCATTAGCTCTGGCAAATCTATATATTTTTATTTTTTTTCTCTCACATGGACCGTATTTTAACGTTAATGTTTATTGTTGACTATTAAAATACATGCACTCTTGATAACACGAAAGGAACATAGTAAGTTTGATTATGTGCATATTTACCATTATTCTGTTGGGTGGAAATATGCAATCTGAGCTGACCAGCTCTCCTCCACCCTTCATCCATTTTATCTGTTTGCGCTGCGATCACTCCTTTCTCCAACATGAAGTTTAACTCTTTTAGCCATATTTGATTTTTGGGCTCCTTTAATTCAGTCAATCAATTATTCAACCCCCTTAAACTTATCAAAAATTGTCAAGATAAACGCAATTTTTGATAGGATTCCATAACACGTTTTAGATAATCTGAACAGTCTGAATTGCTATAAAAGGTTTCCTTTACAACAATAAAGGATATATTTTTTTGGCATAAAGAAATACAAATGCTCAATTAATGCACTGCCAAAGCTATAAGTGTACCTCTTAAAAAGGGGAAAAACTATTCCATGGCTATGTTAATAATGCAAGAAATGAAAAGCTTTGATTCACCGCTCATGTTTTGTATTTTTTGTAATTTTCAGAGTGAAGGATGTTCTCATCAAGTCCAATAATATTCTGGAAGCTTTTGGCAACGCCAAGACAAACAGGAATGACAACTCTAGTCGCTTTGGGAAGTACATGGATATCAACTTTGACTTCAAAGGGGATCCTGTCGGAGGACACATCAACAACTACCTCTTGGAAAAGGTAAGTATTATGTGTACAACTCAAGTCAATTGCAGGGCATGGTAGGACTTCGTTCAAAATATGGGATAGTAGTGTATCAGTTTATGTGTGTGCATAAATAAACAACAATAATGAAAAATGTAGAGAGAATAAAAAAAAATCGGTGAGAAAAAAAATTAAGAAAAGCATTCAAATATAAAAATGATACTGCTTTTTTAAATTTTAAGGCAACAAATATAAGTTTATAAAAATTCAGCATCTTTAGGGATCTTTGAAATCGTCTTAACTTCATCCATATATAATTTTTATATGGCATTATGACTGCTTTTGTCATTTTCAGAGTCGTGTGGTCCACCAACAAGAAGGGGAGAGAAATTTTCACTCTTTTTACCAGGTACAAATTTGGCAATACTAATCTAATCTTTAAACCTATAATATGCCTCACTATAGGAAAACATCTCTAGGAATCTAGGAATTGGATATAGTCAGATATGAATATGAGAATTTCGCTCTGCCTTTATGAAACTGATTTTAATCATAATTTTTTATAACAGCAACATTGGATCATAATTATTTCAGTTTATTGCATGACATTCTCATTTTTATAATTTTTCTTAAGCTGCTGAGTGGAGCCCCAGAAAACATGATTAATGACATGAATCTGTCACGAGATCCCAAAGCTTACAAGTTCGTAAATCAAGGTGGAGATCACAAGGTACTCTATGGTTGTCATTTTCAAGCCACTTTCTCTCATTTTCGTTTGATAGTATTACTAGTTGTTCCTTCATATGAAATTAGTTAGGTTTCCTCTGACAACAAAACTCCTTCATACATTCTTATCTCAGTATAGACGTAAAAAGCCTATTGAGAACTTGGGAAGAAAAAAGTGCTGCAAGCTTCTTTGTATTTAATGCCTTAAACTTTAGGCCTCTAGTTGAACCACTGCTCTCTGGCATGGGAAGCGAACTGGTCAAGTCATAGAGTGTTGGTTCCCCAAGTGGGAGGTCCTCATTTTGAAATACAGAACCAGGCAAAATTTGTTTGTCCGATTTTGTCCCGTACTGGTATCCCCACACTTTCTCTGTGGCAGCATGTAAAATTGTAAGATATTAGTCCTGGAACCTGTAGCAATAAAGTCTTGTTGCTGACATCGGACATTAAGAAACCAACTTTCTCACCCCTCTCTCCCACCGACCAACCCACACATTCTCTCTCTCTCTCTCTCTCTCTCTCTCTCTCTCTCTCTCTCTCTCTATCACTCTCTCCACACTCACACAATGCAATTTTTCTTGCAAATTAGTTTATCAAATCATTTGTGACACATCATTATAAGCAGCTTTAGTAATCAGACCTGCAGGATTGGTTTACTTTTACTGTCATGAAAATTATCATCCCTTTTTCCTTTAAGCGAAGTAATTCCATCTGCCTTGCTTTTTTAAGGTTGCCTCACTGAATGACAAGCAAGATTTTCGAGGTGTTATGGATGCCATGAAAGCAACAGGCTTTTCGTTAGATGAAATAAGCACAGCATGGCAAGTGGTAGCAGCTGTCATTCATCTGGTAATGTTACACACATCAGCTTTATAGTTATGCTTAATATTAGTTTTGATTTTTAAATAAGCCTTGGATATTTTAGACATTTTTTCTGTTCATTGTTATTCATGCGTCCAGACTCAATGCTTAATATTGGAACTAGCGTCAATTTTTTTACAGAGCTAACATTGAACTGTCTGAATTATTACTAGGAGAAGTTCTTGCATATTTTAAAAAGGGGATATATATAATAAAATAATATAAGATAAAACACAAAACTAGTCTACATAGAAGGGTTGTAAAAGAAGAACAGATTATAAAATTTCCGCTGTTTTCATTTATCCAGATAAATGTTAGTGGGAAGAAGAAAGAAAAATTAAGCCTTAAATGTACACCTGCATCAGTCATCAGGTTTGTTTTGTTGGTTATTTTGTTTTGTTTTGTTTTCTTACACATTCAAAAAAAGTTAATGTTGACTAAATACTTTGCAAAAATGTCCAATAATTTAATTTATGTATAGAAACCAAAGTTGTATATTTCAGAATCTTATTTCTGTGTTTTTTTTTTTCCATTTGTCTTGTCTGTCAGGGCAACATAGAATTTGTTGGGGAAGATCAGGCGGCAGTGTCGGATCAGACTTTATCATCAGTCATTGGGAAAATGCTTCAAGTATCCAGGGAGGACCTAGAAAAAGCCCTGTGTTCAAGGGTCATTGCAGCTGGAGGAAATGTTGTAGACAAACATCTTAATGTGCCTGAGTCCATTTATGCTGGTCAAGCCTTTGCAAAGGTAATTTATACCACCAAAATTGCTCTTGATAATGAATGTCATGTTTTCGTTTGCTTGATTTTAGCTATGACTTTGCATTGTTATTTATTACTTAATAATAATGTATTGCAGTTTGGGAGTAAAAAGAGAAAATTGTTCAGTTTATTTGTTGCAACTCTTCATCAATGTAATAGATTTAGACAAATTAAGCCAAATTTAAAATAGGGGTTTGAAGGCACACCTGGTAGCTCAGTTTTAAGTACTCTGGACTGAACAAAAGGATTAAGTTTGAATCAGCCGGTTACAGTCTTGCAGGCCATGTTACAAGTTAAACACGATACTGAGGATTTTGAATAACCAAATGCATTTTGAGTCGCTTTGTGAACATTGCTATTTCTAACCCTAGATAGATAGATAGATAGATAACTTTTTGTATGCTTTACTCCCACGTAGGCCATGTATGAGAGACTGTTCTCCTGGATTGTTGGAAAAATCAATGATGCCATCGACCCAAAACATGGTGGCTATGTAGGCAAAAATACTGTGATTGGGGTCTTAGACATTTATGGTTTTGAGATCTTTGATAACAACAGGTAAATAAATGTATGTGTGCAGAAACATGGTACTGGGTGGATTCATTAATGTTCAATCAAATTTAAAATAAAGTTTGTTATTTTGGGAAAATGAAATAAATCACATAGAGTGTAAATCTGTTGTTGTTTTTTCATGTACATTTTCAAGTTAGCTATTTAAAGTGCAGTTGCAGTTTCGTTTCTTTGTTTTTGTCTTGGTGCTCATTTATGATTGATTTCTTGTGTATATTGATAATTATATACATTTCCCCTCTATCATTTTCAATACTTCTGTTACTCTGCCTATCTTGAGTCACTCTATCCACTAATTACAATCATTTTTTCCACTTTTTCCCATATTTTCAAGCTATTGTTTCATTACTTGTAAGTTTTTCCAATTCGTCAGTCACAGGAAAAAAAATATTGTTAGTCAATTCTGAACTCTTTGTTATTGCATTGTGATTAATTACTTACACATTTTTTACATAACTGTTACACGTTTGTATTCATTAAGATGCAAGAGGCATACATGCCCTTGTCGCAAATGTTCAAACGATACAATCATATATGATAACAGTTTACTAACGCCTACACTATATGCTCATCATCTAGTGTCTTTTTGAACCGGTCTGTACTTTCAATGTCAATTATCTTGCTTTGGAGTTTGTTCCTCTTCGAGATAGTTCTTGGAAAGAAACTGTTTTTGTGCGCATTTGTCTGGGATCGGGGATGTAGGAATCTTATTGGATGGTAGTTTCTTGTTTGATATGTGGAGGGTTGGGGTATGAAGTGTTGTGGCACTTTCACAGTAGTGTTTTTGCCAGTCACGATTTTGTGCAAATGAGTGAGTCTGGTGCATTTTCGTCGTTACTCAAGAGGTTTCCAACCCAGGAGGTACATGGTGTTTGTCATGGAACCACGCTCTCTTGATCTACAGCTTGTGACAAACCTTTTTGGACCTTCTCTAAAGAGTCTTTATGTTTTTTAATGTGGGGGTCCCATGCAGTGCAGGCATGTTCTAAGATGGGTCTAACCATTGCGTCATAAGTTTGGGCCTTCACACTTTGTGGACATTGGTGGAGATTTCGTGACAAGAACTCAAGGGTTCGAGTGGCCTTTGTAACGACATGGTGAACATGCCTATCCCACTTTAGGTCTTGTTGAATGTGGACGCCGAGGTATTGGATGCTATCCACATATTCTAGGGGATGATCAAGCTTCGTGTATTCAAATTGTGTTTTATTTTTGTTTCTTTGGAGTGTCATTACCTGGCATTTTGACGGGTGGAAGGACATCTGCCATTTATTAGACCATTCAACAAGAGAGTCTAAGTCTTTCTGACTTTTGTCTTTTTACACCCAATTACCTTTTTCAGCCCTAGCCTGGGCATTTGATTATTTTTGTTGAATCTTCAGCAAGTTAAAATACATTGATATTTAAAAAAAAATTCAAGTTTACTGACATTTTTGTTGTTTTTAAAAGTCCTTTATGCTTGAAGTTGTAAATGAATAGTTGAAATTTAGTTGGTTTTAGTAAAAAAAAATTAAAGCTGTTCATTGTTGTTAACTTTGTAAGACACATGTTTTCCCAACGTTTTCTAAGTATTCACCCATCTTTGGTCGTAATATTGAAAAAAAAAAAAAAGAACTGAATTCAGGCCGTCTATACTAGCCTATTTGCTTCATTTCTCACTAAAATTAATGTGATCAATACACTTTAGAAATAAAGACCATCAACTTACTCCCCAGACAAAAATTCTGTGTTCTACCCAAGAAAATGGACAGCATAAAACTGCAGTATCTTTGAATGTAACAGTGCTTCTCGGGCTTCATCAGATTAAGTGATGAGGCTTTACACAAGGCAGTTAGTGATTGCTGGAGGCACTGTTATAACTGCTTTGGTAGTATTGCAGTTGATGTGGAGCATTGGGCACAAGTCACAGAATAAAGAGTATTCAAAAGTTAGTACTTGCACAGTTCTAGATTAACTGCTTTAATTTTTTTAGAATTTCATTGTCTTAAATTATAAAAAATATTATATCTAATAAATAGTCAATAAATACTGGTAATTTTCAAAGTGATTGCTCTTACCCTTTTCATGAGATTTGGTTCATGAAACAAGAGAATATTATCCCATTCATAGACTTAAAATGATAGTTATGTTGTTTTTGTTGTTAAATGCTGTTCTTGGTTGATGTTAATGTTTCATATTTATAGTTATATATTATTAATATTAAGTTTTCAAAGCAAATCATTTTCTTCAGTCAATAAATTACATAAAATTGTTGGATCCAACATATGTATTCTAATCATATATATAATTATGTTTCTACATTTTTCAAGGGCACCAAAAATAATGGACTCTCGGCATATTTGGATTTTCAAGAAAAGTTTCGCAGTGCAGGAGAATCATATTCCTTTCAGTCATATATTAATCAAAGTGGTTACAACTGGCAGATCAATGCAGATGATTTTGGGGTCGGTTCAGAGCTTAGGAAAAAAGACAGTTTGATCAAATACAATCTTGATATCTGGAGGAGTGATACAATACCTTTGGACAGGAAAGTTCCTAACTCAAGACCCGAAGGGTAAGTCTTTTTTGTGGCATTCCAATCTTGCGTTATTTAAATAAAACGGTTTGACGAGAGGAGTGAGTAAATGTTATATAACCTCTTTCTAAACATGTAACATTTGCCATACTTTACTACTTTTGCAGTAAAGAGAGTTTTTTTCAATAAATCAGTTATAATAAAAACTTTAATAAGCGTTAAATCCAATTTTAATAAAATTACTAGATTCTCTCTTATAATTTGAGATTGAAAATGTTTTTTAAGTCCTTTTGCAACTATTACTGTAGAACTTTTTCATTATTTTCAACAATACCTGTTTTATGCTTCTTTGTGCGCAGATGTGCCTCTCTGAAGTATCCTGAAAATCTCCCATCTGCCTCAGTGGTAATCACCATGCATAACGAATGGCCGTCTGTTGTTCTCCGCACTCTGCACAGCATTGTTAATCGTACACCATCCTCTTTGCTAAAAGAAATCATCATAGTGGATGATGCAAGCGATATCGGTGAGAAAAAGTGATAGCCTACTGAAATCTTTTGTGCTATACATATCATATTTGCCGTATTTCAGGGGGCGCGGTGGCCCTGTGGGTAGAACATCAGCTTCTGACTGAAAAAATGCTGATTTGAGCACTGGCGATTTAATTTACTACTGGTTAGCTCGATGTCAGTTAAATGTGACCGGCTGAGACAGAAGTGATGGTATCCCCGCCCTGTCTCGTGTGTGGCAGAACATAGAATTGTCAGACGTCAGTCTTGGGGCTCGTGCACAATATAGCCTATACAGTGCTGATGTTGGATGTCTTAACCAACTCTACAACAACAGCCATATTTTCTTCTATTAAAAATTGACATGATGCCATGCATGGCGAGTCTAGTACACTATGGTTTTCAGCTTATTTTGTTCATACATGACATGTCTAATATGTCATGCTTTATCAACTCGATATCTCGTAGGCTTCAATAGTAACTCTAAAGTTCAAACTTAAAAATTATAATGAAAAATTTTTCTTAAAGTATTGATCTAGGTGTAGTGGATCATCATCCAGTACTTCTGACTCAAGAGTCCATTTTCTAAAAATTTCCTTACTGAAATTGTAGTACAGATTCTTGAGACACCCTCTTATAAAAAAAAATTTCCGACACAAAAGCGTTTAGGAAAAAATTTTTTTATTCTCTTTACAGATAGTGGTTTAGGTCTTTATTTTTAGGTAGTTGATATTATCCATCTTGATCCATGGAGACCATGGTTAGTGTTTTGTTTACTTCTGAAGTACAAATTTAGTCGAAAAGAAATTGTCGGAAAAGTGATCCCCAAAATGCCATTTCCTTGTTATCTTATTTATACTAAGTTTACATCTCTTATTGAATTTAGGCATAGTATCACTGTGTGCAAATAAGTATGTTGCCCTATTTCTGCTCTTATCATAAGATAGGATCTGCTTTGATTAATTTTTTTTATATTAAAAATTCATACATTTTCAAGTTTCTTTTTCTTTTCTTTTTTTTTAAAGATATTATCAAGGCAGGACTGAAGAAATACATAGCAGCCAACTTTAAAACAGGTCTAGTCAAACTGGTACGGCAGGAGAGCAGGCAAGGTCTCATTCGCTCTCGCCTAGAAGGCCTGAGTTATGTGAAAGCCAAAGTGGTTGTGTTCTTAGACAGCCACATGGAAGTCAATGAAGACTGGTGAGAAGTATATAATTATAATTATGGAAGGTCCTTATTAACGACATTGAAATAAGGGAAAAAGGTAGTGCAGGCTCTCTGATAGCTCAGCTGTAAAGTAATTAATTCACTAATTCGGAAATTAGGTATTGGTGTGGCAATGTGCTAGAAGATTTATAAGGACATCATATGTAAAAATTGCTCTACGCCTGAAATTATCAGTTTTAATGTCAGCTGTCCAACCGACAAATAAGCTCCAATCCATGAAATCAAACCAAGTCAAAGTACTACCAGTCTTACTCAATATAATTGTCTCCCATATGATCACATCGTTTCCAGTATGCTTTTTCTGCTGATTTGTTTTTCTTCAAATGATTATCTACCTTGTAATTCATGCAGTATTTTATTATTTCTGATTCTCAGTCTACCTATCCTATGCGGTTAGAAGCCTTAATTTGTGTGGGTCTAGGTGACATTTATCTTCATTTTTATTGCTGATAGGAGTAAAGCTGTGTCGATAAATTGCAGCTACCAATTGTCTGGCAATATTGCTAATAATATCCCAAGCAATACTTGTCTTCCATCTGCCCACACACGCGTCAACAAAATCATTCGATCCACACGCTGAACTTGTGCAATTGTGTTACTTGCAGCATGAAACATCAAGCAGCAGCAGTAACGGCTCTCTCTGTAGCTATAAATATTAAGATTTGCAGAAGAAGAGCTAGAAAAGATGCTCACGTAGAGTAGAGGTGAAGCCATGGCTCCTAACAAAACAAGAGTTATCCCATGTTAATTTAATAAGGGAATTACAAGATATTCCCGAAGACTGGAAAAACTATTCACGCTTGAATAACGAAACATATCTTGACCTTTTGGAAAGGACTACCCCTTTCATTAAAAAGCAAGACACTTTCATACGCTCGGTTATAACCCCAGATGAGTGAAAATTACACCGGCATATTTCAAGACGGGCTGCAAAAGAAAAATCATCAGGAAGAGAAGAAAGAAACCCGATTTTAAGTAACACCAATGAGTAAACATGTTCAGCTTTGTAAAGTTTGTTAATTGTCTCTCATTCAGTTCAAATAAAGTTGTGTTTGGATTTTTTACATAATTAAAAGATCTATATAACAAGATTTGTTAATTGATGTAAAGCTATATCATATAATTATACTGATAGATACTTTGGTAGAGAGACAAAAAAAATAAACATGAGCGGCAGAGGGGAGACAAGAATATTAATTTTATAGATACAAATAACGAAATACAATTAATTTTAATTCTCTAAAACGCGTTCTGAAAAGCATCTCTACGCATAGACTTTGCTAATTTTGGGTCGAGAAAATCGAATCTGTTTTCAGATTCAAAATCCGATAGCTCTTAAAGGAACATTTGACAAGCAAAAATAGCCTACTGCACCGGCGTCGACTTGTCTGCCGCAGATTGACAAGGTCGCGCGGCGCGAGCAATTTATTTTCAGGTAGTACCAGTCGATGAGCAATCAGCTTTTGAAGTCAATAAATTTCTGCAATATCCCCATACACCAAGCAAAATATTGCCAAAATGATCGCAAAGCGATGATTTACAGCAATTATTGCAACGTCTATGGCCGGCTTTACTTAGATTTGTTTAACCACCTCTGTATAAATCCTGTTTGATAAGCTATAGATTAAATATGCCTGAAGAAAGGTGGGTGCATGTATGAGAACCATTGTGCACTTCATTCACTTCATTCTCCAGTACAGGTTTTGTTTGAAAGTTGACTTTTAAAATTTTTTTTTACCATGTTTAACTTCATTTATAAACTTTTGTGAATGTCTTTTTTTTCTGTAGGCTTCAACCTCTACTGACAGAAATAGTCAAGAAGAGAGAAATTTTGGCTCTGGCTCAGTTAGATTATATAGACAAAGACACATTTAACTACAATTTCTATCCTGGTTATCGGACTCGTTATGGGTTTCGCTGGGATATGCAGTTTTTTGAGACATACTTCAGACCAGATCAAACAGCGGGCAAAGCTGATACTGACCCTCTGCCGTAAGTTGAAATGATATGATAGTTCTTGTTATATGTTTGAAGATCTCTTAACCTTTTCCCATCACGTGTCACAATTGTTGTACACATTGATATACCTGTGTGCTAGCACTTTTTGCATTGATCTGCACACCTTCTGTTCCAAAATCATAAGGATATAAAATGTTTTATCTTTTTCAAATGTTTATAAATTCCCAAATTAGTGCACATACAAGAAATAGGCCTGAAATCATGTGATGTGAAAAGGTCAATGTATATCACATTTTTTCTGACACAGCTGTTTGAATCTATGCTTGAAACAGAAATTAAATTGTTTGGCTACCAGCAAGATCTCCCTTTATCTTTAGAGAAGAACAAATATATAATTTTGCGCAGCTGGTAGGTGTAGATTTATCCCCAACAGGTAATTTTGTCTTACATGCTTGGTCAGGGACTGTGCCTATGCATTGCTGGTGCATCCTTCATGTACTGAAGAAAATTTTGAAAGAGCTAATATTTCATTTTATAATCCTTCAAAATATATACATTCTAGTATCATTCAAAAGATCTTTTTATGCTGTGCAATACACTTTAAAATTAATTTTAAAATTAATTTTTAATTCTGTTAAACATTTTTCTCTTTTTTCCCCAATGTTTCTACTAGTTAGGGAAATCGTTCTGTGATTGTGAAGTTTTTATAAAAAAAAAAAGTAAAGTGCTCAATCGTGGGAGCTTTATATATTATTATATCGTCCTACATCCGAAGAGAGTGACTGATAGTTACTCAAAACACATGTGTTGCGAGAGATGGCCACACTTTCAGATAGGACAGTATAATAAAATGTAAGTCTTAGTTATGTGTCAAAGTGCACTTCTAGAAAAAATACAAAACACTGAACATTTAAATACACACTCATATGTTTGTTTGTTTTTTCTTTCCACCCCGCTTTGCAAAAAGTAGTACATTAGCAGATTAAGAGCATACGTTTATAGAGCTAGGTCCTACATTGATTTTTATTTCAATGTCTAACTTTTTTATATGTAAGGATCTGAATAATGCAGTGAGCTGAAAACATGAAAAGAAAAAAAGGTTCTAGGATTTTTTTTATTGTATTTTTTTTCATCTGGGCACTGCTAATATTTACTTACTCCAATTTTTAAATAAAGGCACTGTTTGTATGGAGCAATTATTTAAAAAAAAATTAGTATCCATGTTGCTTTAACACTTTAACATGATTGGCATATTTAGAAGAGTAACCAAAAAAAAAAAATCTGTTCTGGTATTTGATATATCACAACAACCTGCACTTGAGCACCCTATTCACTATCATCTTATGACAATTTATGCACTTCGTTGTCTAGTAAAAACATCACAAAGAGGTTAAAAAAGGTAAAATGTGCTACCAAGTTTATATAAATGAAAATAAAGAAAAGCAAAAATTGTTTTCAAACTTAGAAATTAAAAATCATTGACATTTTGAAGCTATATTAAAAAAAAAAATCCAACTTATTATCCTCTTTCTCCAGGGGTGTTTTGTTTGTTGGTACAGGATTTGCTGTTGATGTTCAATACTTTAAACGCATTGGAGCTTATGATCCGGGGATGATGATATGGGGAGGAGAGAACATTGAACTGGCGTGGCGAGTAAGCATCTCCACCATTATCAGCATCTTTATAAAAAAAAGTTTATATACTGAGGAAATAATCAAAACTAAATCTTCTGCAGCTTAAAAAGAATGAAAGATAAAATGCGATTTTGTTGAACAAGATGGAAATTTCTCTTTCTTACCCCCTTTCATAAGCAATAGTTGATATGTTGATATTCTGAAAGAGAAGTGAACTGAACCTTTTTCAAACTTCCTGAATATTTATAATTTTTTTTTTCCTAGTAGGATTTAATATTTTTTCAAAATTTTTTGTTTGTTCTTCATTTTTGTCCTTTAAAAAAAAAAGAAGACAGGGGAGGGTTTAAGTATCTCTCTCTCTCTCTCTCTCTCTCTCTCTCTCTCTCTCTCTCTCTCTGTCTCTCTCTCTCTCTCTCTCTCTGTATCTCTTTGTCTCTGTCTATGTCTGTCTCTATGTCTCTATGTTTGTCTGTCTCTGTCTCTCTCTCACTCTCTCTCAATTCAAAACACAACCAGGGACAATATCACTCAATGAAACAATTTCCCTATGACATCTGATCATCTCAAAGGTGTGGATGTGTGGAGGCCAGATTCTACATATCCCTTGTTCTCATATTGGACACATTGAAAGACATCAGCCATACACCTTTCCAGATGGAAGAATCAAAACAGAGATGAAAAACTACAAAAGAGCCGTGGACTTGTGGCTTGGCGACTATAAAGAATATGTGTACAAGTTATATCCTGGAATGGAGGTGATGGCTTTATTTTTTTTTATTTTTTTTTTTTTTCTAAATCAGTAGTGAATCTAGCCCATCCTTCTTTGGATCTTGTATTCAGGTTGGAGCTCATCAGAATACCTCATTTGAATTATTTGTTACAGCAAAATTATTTGTTATCTAAGCTAAGAAATAAAACAATTGTCACATTTCTTTATGAGATACTTTTGTACTTTTGATATGATATTTAAAAGCAGGTGCAGCGTGAAAAGCTCAATACCACTCTACTTTAATAATACTTTGAAAGGATATTTGAATAGTTTCTTACTCAATATATCATGTCAATGCTAACATTTTATCAAGTGAAATATAGGGTTGATGATATGCAAAACTTTTTTTTTGGAATAACTTATTGGTTGAAGAGGAATTTTTAGTCTACCATAACAGAGGGTCTCAGTATTTCATGTGCATTAGTTTAATAATATGAATGGAAAGAAAAGTATTTATATAGTTTTCAAGCAAGTAGTAATTACATCTTCTAAACATTTTATTTTCAGACTCTGGATGCTGGCAATCTGGGGAATAGGGAACTCATTCCAAGTCAGCTTGGTTGCAAGAACTTTACTTGGTTCATCGATAACATATGGCCTGAGCTTTTACGTTACCAAGAAGATGGAGATCCATGGGGCATGGTAAAAAAGAAATATTTTTATCAACTTTATGATATAAAAGTTATAGTTCCCTAATTCATTTTAATTACCTTTTTTTCTAACCTTACTTGTGTTTTTGTGTCAAAGGAATTGTTCGGTATGTTTTGAAATTGTTGCCCTTAAAGTGTTTTTTTTTTTTCATTTTTTGTGTGTGCATTCTCAGATAAAGACCAGCACAGGAAATATGTGTCTTGACAATGACAATTATGTGTTTCAAGGCCCAAAACAATTGCTCATTCAACCTTGCATATATGATTTGCAAAGACAGGTGAGATTATTATAGGTGAAACATAAAAATGCCATCACGTTGAGTTTTGGAAAGTTGCTTTTTTGTTTTCGTTAGGTTTAGAAATCTGACAATTTATGAATTTTTCTATTGTAAAAAAAATTTAGAAAAAGAAGATAATGCAATCTTTAAAAGCACATAATATATGGAGGCTTATACATTTATAGGATCTTGTTACCATATATTAAGTTGTGCATCATGCATTTAAAGCTTTTTTTTTATTTAAAGGGAGGAACTGTAAGACCGTTTAGAACTGTGGTCATTTTTTACTATACTCTCTTAACTTTTACTCCTCTGCATCAGTTTTAAAATCCATCATTTTGTAATTATGTTTTTGCTAAAACAAATTTGAGTTTTTAGAATAGTGTATTACAAGATAGACTATTTTAAAATTTTTGTAAGAAACTTTAGGCAGAGATTCTTTTTAAATCATGTCTTAGATGCTTCAACTTTATTGAATATTTTAAATATCTAGTATTCTTGTAACTTCTTCAAATCTCTTTCCTTTTATCAGGGTTTTTCACTGACCAAAACAGGCCAGCTAAAGACAACTATCCATTGTGTGGTAGCAACATCTGAAGACGCAGATCTGATTCCTTTTATTGAAAACTGCTTCCTTGGTCCTCCACAAAAATGGGAGTATTCCAAGGTAATGAAAATCAAATATTTTCTTCAAATAGCAGGTATATAAGCAAGAGTAAATTTTTAGAACCTAAAAGCAGTAGATCCGTGGACTAGCAGAAGGCTAGTGTTATATAATATAAAACTTTAAAATGAAAATAAATATCTCTGTTCATGCATATTTATGTAATCTTTCACACTTGTGCAACTTAAAGAAAGAAAAGAGAGAAAAAAGACCTACCATTGAGCACTCTTTTTTCTTATTTTTCTAGGAATTAAAAGGCACCTTTAACACTTCAGTGCTTTTAACCTCAATTTGTCTTTTTCATTGTATTTTTTTTTTTTTACTGAAGTCTTCGATCCTTTATTTTATCTTTTAAAGCTCTCACTGCATAATGAAAAAATCTGTTACAAAAATCAAATTATCCAACCTTTTTACCTTTTTGTTTTTAAATACTTTGCAATTGAATGGAGTTGTATTATTGACACAATAAGCAATTTTAATAAGGTCCTTACAAAAGTTTCATCATTAACCTCACTTGCAAGGGTTTATTATGGAATGAAATTGGGAGGAATAAAGATATTTTGATGGATAAAGTATTATTTTGTTTCAACCTACAACATTAATATGAGCATACTAGAACAAACTTTTTAAAATTTGTAATACATTTTTTCTACTGATTCATAGGAAAATCACATTTTTTAAAACTATTGTGAGGCAACCAGGGTGAATCAAGCACAAGTCGCTGACATGAGTTTTGACCTAGAGCCCTCTAAACATAAAAACTACTCTATTCTAACATTTTTCAGTTTTCAAATATACAGGATTATCTCTGGTTCCAGAAGTGATAGATTTATATATATATTTTTGTAACCTCTTAAAATGCTTTTGATTTTCTTCAACACTCTATATATAACAAAAAAGGCCAAATTCCAACCTGTGACTGATTCACCCTGATTGCATTACAATATTCTTTGAAATGTTGTCCCATCAGGGTCATCTAGTTCACATTCCATCCGGTATGTGCCTTCATGCTATGGGTGCAGGTGAGCAGCAAACTCCAGTGTTACAGCCATGCAGGGAGGATGCACCAGCCCAGAAATGGATCTTTGAGCCCAGAGGCTTGCTTTAACCTTCAAACCTATTGAAACAAATTTTATATTTATATGCATTCTCTATGCATTGATCACAATCTTACTATCTTTATGACTGTAATATGTAGTTATTGGCACATTTAATGCTGTGAAAAGGATCAAACCATGTTTTTTTTTTTTAACTACGTTGACTGAAATTACAGTTCCAAGTATACAAATTTCTACTGTTTCTACTAATCTATGCCCAATTCACTAAAAACCTTGGAAACTTTAATGGTGCTTAACTTTTAATGAATTTTTTTCTACAAATATATTTTACTAGTCAAAACCATATCATATGTCACATTTACCCATTTATACTACTGGCACAAATGACTGTAAGGGCCTTATGTATTGAAAAAAAGGCTATGATATTTTCTCAATCTAAAAACACACAAAAAAAGCCTGAAGATCTGGCTTATGAATAGTATTTATAATGATGTATAAAATTCTGATACTCAAATTGTTCCAGTAGTTGAGATTTACATGCTAGGTTACAAATATGCTTTTTCCCCAGACTGATAAGGCTGTTCCTGTTGTTATAATCTCATTTGTACCACACTCTTTAAACCTACCATTTTTCTAAAAAAAATTTTAACTTGGACAAGACCAAAATGAAAATATCGATCTAGACTAATGTTTGTGTCGCATCTCTATTTAGATAAAATGGCAATTTTTGGTAATGTAAATCTACTGGATAATTTCTTATTCAATGATATATAACTATATCAGTAGCAGTTTAGACTCTCTTGGAAAGGAATAAAAAAAAAAATAACAACAAACAAACTGCAGATTTTACTCAAATACAACAAATCTGCATGCAGTCAGAAGTAAATAAATACAAAATTACCCCTTAAATATTTAAGAAAGCTCATTGAAAATTCTCCTTATTTCTTGCTCAAAATAATATTCTTAAATGCAAATCTTGGTGGATAATAACAGCTCTTGGAGTAGAAGGGTGTACTGATGCAACTTGTGATACCATTACGACTTGAGAATTATTTAGCAATGAAACCAAAATTATTTACCAGCATCATCATTCCATTTTATCAAATTTCTATACAATACCAGTTGCAATTTTATTGTTGTTTCTTTTAATTTACAAAATGCTAAGAGTAGATAGACAATGAAACAAATGCAATGGGTGCTTTTGGAAGGAAGACAATAGTATGAAATAGTTCAAGATCAAGAGCAGCTGAGTAAAACGTCCGCTGGTGGTTTTGCTTGCTGCAATGACAAGATTATATACACCTTTAGGGTGTCTTAACATATCCTCCACCAGCCCCCCGCCCCTTCCCCTCTCCTCCTTTTTTGTCTCCGCAACCCCAAATCCTGGTACCAAGGTCCCTCTGTTTTTTCTCTCACCCCACAGAAATAATTCAGCCTTTCCTCCACAAGTAAAATGTCACACAAGGTTTTGTCCCACCCATCTTTTTCATCAGGAAACCTTATGGAAAATAGGAGCCCCTTAGCACGGGAGAATACCCTTGTACTCTAAGGGACAAAAGGGAATAAGGTAGGATCTACCAAGTCTTGCCTTTGCCTTGCTCATTTGTCTCCTATCAATGACGTCACATGGTATCCCCTCTGGGAGATATCAAACAAACACGAAATGAGCGTCTTACTGTCCACAGAGATTTAAACAAATGTAGAATTGGCCATGAGCTAAATTGATATACATTTTTTAAAATACAAAACAGGAACATTTCTCCTCATGATATCAACATTTTATTTTAGATGATTTTATGTCTGTTTTTCTGTTTTGGTGCTGAACTTGTTACAAATTAAAAAGAAATGTGAAATGCTGATGAGAAGAGTGTGTCTGTTTGTGTATGTTTTTGGTGGAGGTGACTTTTACTTGCAAATTTTACTCAGCTAACTTCTCATTACAATTTTCAGAGCATGTTTAAATACTCTTACATCTCTTTCAACAACAGTGAGAGAAATTTTTGCATTCCAATATTTAAATGTATGTTAGCCTTCCTTCATGAATCTTTTGGGAATTTTGGATGGGGAAACATGTTGTTTAAGCCTTATGTTGTCAATGTTTGAATTTTCAAATTTGTTGCTTTTTCTGCGATATCCCACTAACTCTAGTCGTTCGGTGCTAGATGTATGCAACTCTGTTTACAATCTTTAGTATTTTGTGTAAGAACAATAATGGTCACATTTGTACTTTCTTTACACGTAAATTGTCTTTCACTGAACTTTCATGTATACTTTTTAGTACCATATTTAATGTATACTTTTTAGTACCATTTTAATGTATACTTTTTAGTACCATTTTAATGTATACTTTTTAGTACCATTTTCGTCCTTTTAGGAATATTGCTATTGCATATGAGAAATGTGCTATAAGAATACACTGACCCTTTTGCTTCTATGGATATACATATACCACTACAGTACATAAAAAGACAGTAAATAAGGCACATCTGCCTCATCAATGCCACAAGTATCATGACATTTGCAGCTTTCAACTGCCTTACACTACTTGATGGCTGTTACTATGTAATTAGAAAAATTTTTTATTCGTTATGCTATTTTGTTGCGTGTATGCATCTAGTTGTACACTTCATATAAATATGATCTTAGATTGAGTTGCAGAAAAATCTTGAGAGGGAAGTTCAACTTTATTCATAATATTCAAAGAATATGTGTTGATTTCTAAGCTCTAGTATCACTTAAGTCAGGCATATATATCAATGCTATTTAGGAGCAAGCTTTGGACTGAAAGTAGAACTAGATTCAGGACCTGAATCATCACCTTAATTTTTAACCATCGCGCGAGGCATTACCTTTTAAAATATTAAATATTATTAACTATGATGGTAACTTTTTTGCCTTTTTGTAGTCGGTGAAGAATAGCAGACACAATGTAGACTAGCTAATCCCAGATTTCTTACTGCTTATAAAAAACAAAACAAAAACAAAACAAAAGCATTAGATTTTAAAACATTTCATTCATTTACTTGCTCTTTTACACAATCGCAAGTACTTGTTGACTTATTTTTGTTATCTTTTTTTTTCTGTTTCGATCGTAATTTAAATTACCAATTACCTATAATTTAATTACTATAATACATTGAAAGGAAGGAATATCTTACTTTATTCTAGGACTGAATTAAATAGAGAATATTACTTACAATATAATGCATGGGATTTTAACAGGCTAGAAATCCCACACTCTGCCATTCCATTTTGAAATCAACATTATTTTAATGTTGGTAACCATGTATACGCCATTTTTTAATACTTAACCTGTGGTAAATTTGTTTTAAAATTTACCTCTTTGTTAGATTTATTTAGCAGCTATAATGCTACCTTTTATGGGTATACTACCTTTTAAAGCTGACAAATTATTGTGCATTTTAAAGCGGAGTTTTTTTTTTAATTTTCAAGATTTGTGGTTACAATGGAATTTGCTTAAAATAAACTATGGTTTTATAGAACCTATTCCCAAGGCACCACTCTCATCTTTTTTAACTTAACAATTACACGTTTTATTATTTAATATGAACTTTGGATAAAATATACCTTCAGCCTGCCCCTGAGGTGTTTGTCTTAAGCCGATTCACTTGAAGCTATTGAAGATTTTTTCAACATCAGCCTAACCCTACCAACACTTCATATACTGTTGATGTTGGTCTTTTTTTTATAAGTTTCACTTTAGGGGGAAAAATATTTTGATGGTACAGTGACCTGTTTTACCATATCTATATTAAAAAAAAATAAGCTCAATTATTGCTCACCTCTGCAGCATTAACTACAGCACTAATCTTCTTGAAACTAAAACCATCTTGATCTTAATGAAAAACTTGTGAATCACATAACCTGGAGAAATTTTGAAGTTATGAGTGTTTACTCTATTTAAAGATATCAAAATCTATTAATATTGAACTAAGATGAGCTGCCAACTGGAATACCAAGGTGAGTATAGTGTCCAACCACAGGGACTCGTATAATTAATATGATTACCAAAAATATTCTAAATTCCAGTTGAGCAGACTGCTGTCTACATTGCTGTTGAGGATAGACTTTCTAAGATACACTGTTGAGTGTCGATTCGAGAGAGTGAATACTTTGAAACTAGAGGCAAACTAGCCGCTGTTGTAATTGTCAACAAGGGACTTATCACTGTTGTCGACGGTCTGGATCGTTGATCAGCATCGCCGCTGTCAAGCTGTCCTGTCGTCCTGTAGATGAGCCAGAGGATGTGCAAGTACCTTAAGACTTCTCTCAGCTGGGTTTGAATGGGTTTAATAGCTTTACGAACTTCAAATATCGGATCTTAGCTTATAGACTAAGCACTTAGATTTAATCAGGTACTGATACACTGAATGTTGATGTAATGAGTAATGAAGTAAGAATAGTTTGAAATAACATGATGACGATTTAATCCTGACGTAAATTTAACGCACGCTATTTCATTGTTTTGATTTTTCATTTCACTTATATTTGTCTCTTAGCCACCTTTCTATCTTGTAATCAAGTTTAATCATTTCTTTATATAATTACTGTAACTACGTAATAAACCTCTAGTTTAGATGATACTTGAAACCTGACGTTCAAGTTCATTGTTTTCTGCACAAGGCAAAAGTTGTCCAAACATATATGTCTTATGTATGTGTGAGTATTTAGACTACTAGGACTTACACTGTGTGACATGCATGATAGAAGCTCTATTTTTCGTCCAATGCAATGGCACCTTTAGAATTCATAATTACTTACCATTAGTTTAAAAAAAAAAAGAAACAAAACTTTGTGGTCCACTTACTATGCTAAAATCGGAATAATCTTTTTTTTTTTTAAATGAAGCTACCGGAAATTTATTTTTTTTACTAGAAATTTGAGGTGTGTACAACATCAAATATTTTGAATTTTTTTTTACACATCATTCTATCTTTTCAAATGTAGATGTCTCACTGTGGGTTTGTAGTATTTTTTTGTTTGTTTTGAAAACCTTTCTCCATGTTGTATACCATTGAATTTGGCTTATTTAAATCATGATCTATATCTAAAGAGGCTTTTTGACTGTTTTGTGCCTATCTAGGTCTAGATCTCTTAAGGGATATTCTTGAATTTTTGTAACTATCTATATCTAGGTCTATAATATGCCAATGCAGAAAAGTTTATAGATTTCTAATATTAAAAAAAGTGCATATATAATCCAAGCATGGGCCAAACTTTTAAAAAATTTGATTGTTCTTCACTGTAATTGTATAGATCTACACAATCACTTAGTTTCCCATCCCAGATTGAGAATAAAAAAAAAAATAATGTGCATGCACTAAAATCCTAGGCTTATGCAAATATTTTTGACTCATTGGTTGTCCATCCCTGCAATCCTCCAGAGTACTCATTTGGTTTCCCATTCCCGGGACCTAATCTTTTAAACTTTTTGCTTAACAGCATATTTTTATGGAATAAAATGCTCATTTGCTATATGAATCTGGATTGCTGTCAGTATAAGATCATATTCATTAAACACTATTTTATGGCATCATCTCTGTCTCTGCAAAAAAATAAAAAAGGGAAATCTTTTTTTCTAATCATTTAAACTTTTTGCTTAGCTGTTGCTATTCGTCTCTGTTTAACTTTTTGGAATATTCTCCTTTTTGTGTCCGATCCTGGATTACTGTCAGCAGACTGAATGCTACTATACTCATGATATTTTCGTTCAAGGAACAGGATCCCAACTAGCTATTTAAAAGAAAATACATGTATTGTTATAATATAATATTTTTGTCCTATTTAAACTGCTCTCTTTTGATATGCCTGAGAACATTAAATATCTATAATACGCTATTGCCTAGATCTTATCTCTTTTCTGTTGTTTGTTCAAGCATGACTTGATTGTTCACGTTTATGTTTGTGTGCATGTTTACTTCATAGAACATGTTGAAAAAACTTATAGGTTTAATATTTAATTGTTGAATCAATAATAAATATTAAACTTGGTAGCATTCAATACTTTTATCTCTATATTTATTTTATTATGATTGTAGCACTTGTGAAAATAAAAATAGAGATAATCAGATATTACTTTACCATTGAATTTGCTGCCATTACTACTTCTATGCATAGCATTTTTACCACTGTGAGGGACAAAGTGGCCCAATAGAAGAGCATGTGGCTTCAAATAGACGTTCCTGGTTCGACCCCAGTATTCATAAAAAATTTTTTTTTTAAATTATTGACTTGCCAGACATATAATTATGTCCATAAGGGTCTAGTGCTTCAAATGAAACATTTTCACTTTACACAATTTTCAACACAAAATAAAAAAGAAACTATTTCTGATTGCTCTAAGTTTTAGACTTATTGCAAGATAGGTGCACTTGATCTAAACAGCAAAGACACTTATAGTAATACACCTCATCAAAAAGGTGAAAAAATGGACACTAATAAACTAAATCCTTTAGAAATCATTTTTAATATTTTTCTGCTGTATGAACATAAACCAATATCATGCAAAGCTACAAACTCTTCACACCACCAGTTGTATAAATAAAAGTCATAGCGATATGTTCAAAACTTAATAATTATCTATTTTCAGATAAAAATAACAATGTAACAATATGCTTAATCAGATCAAAAACAGATTCTCACAAAAATTGCATCGCTGCATCTGATACTCTCCTCACAATTTTCAAATACAACATAATGTCAGGAAAAATGTACCAGGTAACATATACAATGAAAAAACCCCCCACAGAAAACCAGTCATGTATTAACATGCAAGACTCCATGGTGTTACAATAATCGCAAAGCCAAATATTCATGGAATGTTATTGTAATGACAATAAGTATTAACTTTATTCAGTTGGCTAAATGACATATAATTGTTTTGTTTATTATTGTTGGATACTGGAACAATAATGCAATTTATTACATTGCAACATAAAAACAAAGCAAAACAAGACAAAAGAAAAATCAAAGAAATTACATGTTTCTGGTCACTAATAATTTAAACATAAAAACATGACAAAAGTTATATTAATGCATTTGTTAAAGCTAGAGTGCTATGTAGTAACTACATTTTATTTGCCCTTATGATTTATAGCTGAAAATATATTTCTGTATACAATTTTTCAGAATCATATTAGGGAGGAATAAAAAACAGGCTGAGCAATCATTAGAACATAGTAATTTTGAGCAATACGATAAGGAAAAACAAACTTTTACAGTTCTTAAGGTTGCTGCCTTACTGAAGTTCACTGAGCCCCCACTCCTTTTGGCTTTGTAAGGTTATGGACAAGTTCACATATCACATTACTATTTCCATTTGATCGTCTGAAAAAAACAAGAAGAAAATATTTTTGCATCATTCAATAGACTGGTGACTCTTGGTAGTAAAAAGCTAAAAAGATGCATTCCAGCCCTTACCTTAGAATATCAGAATTGTTCTTTAATTCTTTTTATCTACTCAAAATTGTTCTTTAATTCTTTTTATCTACTCAGAATTGTTCTTTAATTCTTTTTGTCTACTCTGCGTTAAATATAATGAGAGAAATCTTGATAAATTTGTTTCTTTTTTTACCAGATATCATTTTTATTTCCCTTTGTTAAATCATTTATTTATAAAATGTGGAAAAGAATCACAGATAATACCAATTTCTGTAGTCCTAGGTTTTTGCCTAACAGTCAAACTAAAATTTACATATTTGTGCTTTCAAAATGAGATATGAAATTGATGCTCAATAGCAAACATTGTATACTTTATATGTTTTGAATTAAAGATGAAGGAAAACAGTAAACTAAACTACTAACAATCTATTAAAATAATTTGGGTTGTGATATTCACAAATTTAATGCAAAAAAATGTTTACTCAGTAATTAAAAAAATATTATGGTTTAAAAAATACTTACTGATGTGTTAAGGACATCAAATGCATAAAGTCCTTCTTTGGAATAGCGATCAAGTTTTGCAGCCAACTGCTCTAGCTCAGCTCGCTTCTTTAAGGCTACCAATGCCTGTTGGAAAGATTTTCACATAGAATAAATACAATTTGAAAAAAAACCAACAACATAAAGATGTTTTAATATGAAATTTCAGTTTTCAATATGTTCGTCATAGTGAATTTTTGGAGAACCTTAATACACACATTACCATAATTATCATCATGACAGTTGCATTTTGTTTTTTAATTTTTTTTTTATAAAACCCCATTTTGAATGCAACAGATTTTTTTTATGACCAATGAGAACATTTTTATGTTGCTTCAAACAAATAGTCTATAAGAGCATTCCAAAGTCCAGCAATGTACCTTTGAATGAACAGACCATACTAATAAAGTCTTTTTCAAGAGCAAGGTGACATTTTGAATAACATTTATAAAATTAGGAATACATATACAATTTCTAGGAACTGAAATTGCACTGTCCAACAAAAATAAATACAAAAAAATTAATAGAAAACTGAGACTTAGGAGAATAGGTCACTATGTCAATCACAGTTGGCTACAGGTGTCTTCCTTCTTCATATCTAGGGCACACAACTGGGAGTAAAACATTTAATTTCTTGGCAGTAAAAATAGCATATTATACCTATTACAATTTTTTAAAACATTTTGATTTCATGGGCTTTTCTCAATTTTACTCAAAGGTGGTGTATCATAGCACAGTAAAAAAAAAAACCCAGCTAAAAACAACCAACATTTCGAATGTATCTCTCTGATAAGAAATGTTTCTAAAGAATCCTCACATCCAAATATTGAAACTCAATCTGCTGCACTTAGATCTTTAAATGGCTGAAAAAATAACCAATCAAGATGAACCTATTTCAACATCACTAATACTTACATCTATAACAGCAATTTGACAAGATACTTTTTTGGCCCAGTTTAGTCTGTGCTCAAGATTGTCAATCATTCCTAGGTACTTTTGTAGTATCTGAAGAAAGAAGAGAAATACAACCATTATAAACAAATGATGAAACTCTACTCTAGGATGTGCTATCGCTAATCAAATAACTAAAATGTATTATCTCAATACATAAAGAGTATCGGCTAAACCAGATAAATACACGTTACTTATTAAAACCTTATCAACCTGTATATATAAGTTGGAAGCATTAAATTTTAACCTTAAGCAAACATGTCAAATAAATAAATAAATATTGCATAACATCACTGAATCAAATTATCATAGGAATTAACAAGATGATGTGAATACACTTATAAGTTATGTGAGATCTCAACAATTTAAAAAATCGACAACAGTAAAAAGCAGTTTTTAAAACATTTTGATTTTCATATCACACTATTATGAATAGTACTAACATCTGGTGGTGCACCATTTCTATGGAGAATGGCTACAACTTTATCAAATCCTATGGGAGCTTTTAACTTTGTACTCCCAAACCATCCCTGAAAAAAATATTGAAAAGTTTGATTAAAGCAAGTAGAGAAATAGTAAGTAGAAATTAAAATTAAAATTATGTAATTAATTATCAGAAAAGTAGGCGTTGAATAGTACAAATATCATCAGAGTATTCTGAAGGTGTAGAATAGAACAAATATTGTCAGAATATAGACACCATTAGGGAAAGAAAAGATAAATTTGAGATTAAAGAACAAAAAAATTGGGGCTGTGGCAATTTAAGAAGTTGGTTTATTGCTACGACTTCAATCTCCACCAGCAAGAAGATCAGCCCAAATTGCTTTCCCTTCTTTAAACCCTTTGGTTTTTTAGGACTGGCGTAGCTAGGGTAAAAATAGAAGAGCTGTATGGGCCCCAGTCCTGCTGGTATGTAAGTCAAGGACTTTTTTTTAGTTATTCAAGCTGTATCCAAAACACATTTCATCCTTTCAGCGCAGCTCTCACCTTTGTTGTTAAGATTGTTTCAATATCTTTCCACTGTCGCAGCTTTGCTCTGGCTCCTATTGCTGTCCATGTAAATTGCTTGTCTGATATCTGGTCGAAACAAGCTAATACATTAGTTTCTCTCTAAAGCAAAAAAAAAAAGGAGAAAAGAATCACAGTTTGTCTTTAAAGAACAACAACTTTAGCACAGACAAAACAGGTATGGCCTAAGCATATGAGTACGAATGAATGTCTTCATTGGTGGGAGTGAGGCAAGGTAGTATTATCGGTAAAAATGAAGGATTTCAATTGTACATTAGACTGAATTTAGGGCACATCTGTCAATTTTACCTGATGTCTTTTCCTCAGGGCAGCTGGACTAGCAAGAGAATTCTGTGAAAAACAAACAACAGATTAAAATGAATGCTTAGAAAATTAGCCATAAAGTGATCTGAAAACCATGACCAACATCTACTATAAATTAAAGGTGACATCATACGCCAGAGACGGATTTTCCTCTGATGATCAGAAGTGGTCGCAAAAATCGTTTGAAAATACATATTGTCACCTCAATTGTGTAATGTCTTATTTCATTCCTAAAATACTCTAAATTTCTAATATAACTGAGGTGACGATATGCAGATCAAGATTACCTAATCATTCTTATTATTAGGAAGCATTCAAAATCTTTCTATATCACTCATGGGCAGATTAGTGGTATCCTGCCACAATAGAAAACCTACTTAATAGAGAATAACATACCTCTCCAAGATCATAATGGTATAAGCAGCAGTAATAGAGCGTTGTCACTACAGACATATCTATCAAGCTGCATTTCCGAGGGAAGTCTTTGAAAAGGGCACTACGTCCAGATGCTTCCAATCCAGCATCTGATTCCTGCATGAACGAAATAAGTTTCCGACAGCAGAATAACAAATTGAAAAAAAAATGCGCAAGATATCTTGAGCAAAATTAAAAAAAAACAACAACTAAAACATGGTCTTTTCTTAGCCTGTATCAAACTTTTCCTGGTCTCAAATTAACCCAAAAAAAAAATCTTTTTTTTTTCCACACAAAACTAGAAAGTACTGTCATTCGAATGATTGAATAAATAATATCTTTTGAAAGGGGACAGACATTCATTATAGTTTCACTTATTTAAAAAAGCATACACCCACCAAAAAAAATAAAAAAGAAAAAATTGACTTTAATTCAAGCAACAAACTTAAAACTTTACAGATAAAAAAGTAACATTACAGACAAAAAAACAACAACATAACTATCAGTAATTAATTATATTAAAAAAAAACAAAAAACTAAAACTTTTCAGGGCAAAAATATTTACTATTTTGAAAACTTCTCACATCTATTGGCCTTTGTCTTTCCAGCAAATCCACATACTCCTGCACCAGAGAAGCATCATTGCAAAGTGCTGGATCAGCTTGAAAATGACTTCTGCAAGGTAAGCAGAAGTGAAAAATAATAAGAAAAAAAATGAACTTCCTCTGAAACTTGAAGATACAAATTTTAAGAAACATCTGCTAAAACCTTTGGAAATATTCGCTGACTTCAAATTAACGAAAAGTGAACGGATTGATGATGGTGTAAATTTTGAAACCTGGCATCTACAAAAAAAAATTCTTTTCTCAAACGTTTATGTCAATTACTATCACAGATTTCAATATTGCACTTGGAGAAAATATTGTTGTAAAGCATAGAATGTTCAGAAAAATTACAAAGTCTATTCCAGTCTTACAATCACCATTAAATTTGATTCAGTTAAAATCATTTGTGGCACGTATTTAAAAAATAATCACTTCATCACAACATAGCCCATATTTAGATATTAAACGATTAAAATTAAAGAGATGTATGCTATAGAGTCTGATATAATGACATTTAGTAGATTAATGCATAAGAGGGACGTTTGTATACAGTTATCATCTCACCTTAAGCAGTCTTTGAGCTTTGATACCTTCACAGCTGCATCAGATGTAGGAAGAGCTAATTGGAACTTGCATATCTAGTAAAAAAAAAAAAAAAGTAATTATTACTTCACTTATCAAATTTTAGTTCACTGTTTTGAAAACTTTAAAAAGAAAGTTGGTTGCTCCCAACTGTAAAACAATATGTGTTTAAAAATGTATATCAAGGCCTTGTTTACATTGTATGGAAAAAAAAATGCAGGCAGGCATCGGAGGTGAAGTTTGTATAATCCCTTACTTATTAAGTGATTATTGTATAACTGTAAATTAAATATAAAGATTAAGAAAAAAAAATGTAAGTTTGATATATATACAAAGCTAATAAAATCCAGTATAAATGGTCAATCCTATTGAAGAACCGTTAGTGTGTGCCATTTGAGACAGCTATAGGCATGGTGAGAAGAACATAAATTAACTTATCACAGATCTCCTCATTAAAAAAAAGGACCAAAAAATTCATTGGAACTTGATTTACACCCTGTACCAACTGCAACTGAATTTACATTAAGTTTAAATAGGACATCTCTAAGCTTGCTGTTCAGAATTTGATAAGTATGAAAAAAAGTGTTTAAAAATTTATGAAAGGCAATGTTGATATCATATAAACTAAAAGTAAAATAATTTGAAAATAAAAAAAAATAAAATAAAAACTTATAAGATTTACATTATTTAAAAAAATTACTCAAACCCATTGAAAGGCCATGTTGGATAGAAAAAAAATCCAAGTAAAACAAAAATAGTTTTTTCTTTCTTTTTTTTTGAGCCAAAAGTTGAGATTTCAGTTTGAGCACTATAAAGCAATCAAACATAAGTTATGACACTCCATAAAAGGCAAAACATTATTTATATATAAAATTCCAAACAGTAAAACTTACAGCAGCCTCCTCTGTACGTCCAAGCAAACTGTGGGGAAATAAAAAAGGTATTATTATAATTTCATCCCTTTAAAATTATATTTCTGTCAATGGAGAAACATTACATGTTTTTAAAAGTCATTTATCCAGACACTTTTACATAGCTATTGATTTGTGATTATCCCTGTAAAATTAGTTTGTTTTTAAATGGGAAGCAAACAGCTCACTCAGTAGAACAAAGCTGTTTCTGGCAAGAGGCATATTGTTTGATTTCACTATCAGACTATCTTGTTTGCTACATGTTTGGTAGGTGTCATTGTGATGGGGCTTCCCACTCGGGGATCGTTGACACATAGCATTCAACTTGAAAACATAGGACTAGAAAGACATTTAACTTGGAGAGCATTTTCGTTTATCCACCCAGGGAATTGATGTAAACATGTAAAACTTTTTTGATGGAGATCGTAAAATACTTAAGCATTCATCTCCAGTTTTGCTTTCAAGACCAGTTTTTATACTAAGCTGTCCTGGTTTCAGTTTTGAGAAATGTCATTAAAACATACATTTATTCTCTTCTTCCCTCCCTCCTATCCATTTTCAAATCTTTTGATTCTACAGTAAACAAAAATCACAAAATAATTTTCTTGCTAACAGGAAGCTTAGCATAAGTTTCTTCTAATGAAAGTAATCTACTGAAAGTTAGATCATTCCATATTGACAGTATGATTTTTTAATCATTGCAAGAATGAAATTCAAAACCAATCTCACTAAATCTTTGGACAATTTTCGATGAATCAGAACAAACAAGTAACTTTTCTAGGTCAAAATTTCACAAAATATTTTACTTACTTTAATCTGGCATCATTTTTATTTATATAAAAAGTCAATAATTTCTATTCTGAGATACTAGAAACAACAGTAAAAATACTACTAGTTCAGAATGAAAATCTAAATTGCAGCAATTTTCCATGTTCAATTTTCACACCACACACACCGTGGAACTCACATGAGAGTATTGATGTACTCAGGGTAGTCATAATGAGCTTTTAAGTAATCCAAGTAATGGTTAGCTGCTGCAGGTCTTTGCACCAGTTCCCTTGTAAATATGTGCCGAGTCACAGTTTTTTGAAGGAACAATACTGCCTGGATAAAAAGAATTTAAATTGTAACAAACGGTAATCTCAAGGGAAAAAAATCTAAGACTCATTGCTTTCTATAAAGTATTTAGAATTGAATAACATTGAGCAAGAAGTGCCATTTTTTTTAACAAAACATGCAAATAAACTTGCTTTATGGATTTGCTAATAACAACTAAGTATATAAAAATAGAAAGACTTTCTTTTTTCATATCAACAATGATTAAAAAAAATGTTTGTATGTGAACAAAATTGCTTAACCGAAGGCAGAAATAACAATACTGAGAGATGCAACTGACCGTCATAATAGCATTTCCGTCATGTAATCTAATGGCATGATCCAGAAGAGCCAATTTGTCTGCCAAAGACTTGTACATTTCCAGGGAAAATGTCTGAAAATTTTATAGAGACAAAAATCAAATTTTAACTAAATATGGCTGTTCATTCATCAAATAGAAGAAGAAAACATAAAAAACTTGATATCAAATAAAACCCATTAAAATTAGTTATTTTCAAGTCAATATACAAAGTGAATATGTAAATAGAATGACTTAAAAAAAGAAAGAAAGAGATTTATTCATCCATATTATGACTAAGCCTTTCACCTACACCAATTGAGAATGTTGTCTCACCTCTCCTTTCAAGATTCTCCTTAGAGTGTCTTCCACAGGTTGCTTCATCCACCTGTCTTTTCTTGCACTCTGGAAATATTGACACAAGGACACAAGTCATTAACACCAACTTCCAGCTTTCTATTTAATGCTTCTAGCAGTTCAACTAATGTTCACAACTTTATACAACAACCTTAAGGGTCCTCTTAATTATCTTGTGGTAACAATTTTCAGTGGTCTTATAGCAGTCCAGTTCAGTGTATGCACAACTTAAATGCTTAACAATATAAAAAAAATGAGACTCTTTGAGTCTGAAAATAAAAACTGACGTATCTAAGTACTTTGGCACTCAAAGTAAAGGAAAAGTAAAAACAAAAACCTGCCTGACAACACTCAAAGAACATAAATCTTAATTTAAATTCTCAATCTTTTAAAAGCATGTACTTTACTAACAAATACACATGACTTTTAAAAAATTCTTACTAAAAGTGATCTCTTCAAAGACTGAATTTCTTGTTGCATCTTCTCAACATCCACTGTAGGAAAGAAAGGCATGCAGAGGAAAAAAAAAATGACAAGATCATCAGGTGAAAACAAATTGTTCTGAATTTGAACATAACTTTACATGAATGGAGCAACAAATAAATTTGCTTTTGCTTAAATCAATGCAGCCTGTTGTGGCGTTCTAGCAGTTGAATTGTTACACAAAATACATAGCTTATTTAGAATAAGATAAAAGTATTGCAACTGCATTGAGCTAACTTGTCTACCTTAAACAATTTTTAAGCAAACAAATATTATATCTCCCACTCCTTTATATAAACTTCTATGGCGTTAAACACACAGATTTAAAAAAAAAAATGGTGTAAATCGAATCCTCATTTTTGTCTGAGAGATATGTTATTTTGACATTAACATATCAATGTGTTATTCTATCCCAGGAAGTCAAAATAAAAAAGTGCTGATTTATTTTCAATTATCTCAATAGAACAACAAATGATATATATATATATATAACTCTAATAGTTCAGCGACTACATCTCTTTCTTTTTTCCTTTCATTAAGATATGAGTGAAACAGATAAAGATATGAAGAGGTTGATGTACCAAGTTAAATGTACAACTTACCTTTGTCAATGCTCTGGAGACTAGTAGAAGATGATGAAAACTGTCCATATCTCTGAGGGGTCGCTGCGGCTACTGATTGAATGAGAAATAAATTTGTCAGAGACTCAACCTATCATTGTCAAAGAAAAACAAATTTTACATTATAAAAAAACACCTCTTAAGAAAATACTTTTTTCAAATACACAATATTACATCAATTTATCATTGAAGAAGCTATCAATCAAGATGAAACGAAAGGATCTGAAATATTGGATGGCTAGAAAGATTTGTATACCAACAGTTTACTATCACTCTACTCATAAATGACTTATAGGCCTAGAAACGACATATTAGTTTATAATTATTTCTAAAATGTTCTGAAAAAGTCAATTGGAGAGAATCTTGCAAAGAAAAAGTTTTGAACATTCCTACTGTGAATTAAATTTGTATGGAATATAGATTAGACAAATTGCAGACAAAGTTTTAAATCAAGGCTGCTCCTTGGATGATCGCTCATAATTATTTGAAGAGCATGATTGGAGAACAAGCATATTTGCTTTCAAAGATGGTTATTGGCTTGCCTTTATCAATACTCTGAAGACTGGCTGATGATGAAGAAAATTGCATGTCTGGAAGTCGAGGACTTGATGCTGCTACCGAGAGGTCAGAACCTTGAAAGTTAAAGAAGGAAAAAATGTAATGGCAATCAGAAAATTAATTTAAAAAAAAAGTCCCTGAATACAACACCACAACAATTTCAGAACACTGAAAAATTGTCTGAGTTTCAGCCATGCAATAATATTAACTGTTAGCTAGGCATCACTGAGATATGTTGCTAAATGCTAGAACTTAGAGTGAAATGTATAGTCCGTTACATCTCATGAATTATAAACAGGAAGCGTATCACCCTGATCAGTAAGTGATAGATATGATTTACCGCACCATGCCAATGAATTTGAAAACGGTAGATGTAGATGGATTGGAAATTCCCTACATATCTCTAAAATGCTACCTCTGTATTGGTGATCTAGAGGATGACCATAAAATGTATGGCGAAGAAACACAAAGCCGGGTCTTAAAAATTAAAAATATCCAGGTGGAGGTAAGGTGGAAGATATAGGGGTTGAAAATGGTTGCTCAGAATCAAATAAAAAAGAATGTACAGATAATGGTAAATAACATGACGCATAATTAAGGTTAAAGATGTGTAGTTATATGTCTATTGTTTAAAAGTCTTCTTTCATTAACTTTTTAAATCACTTATAAGAGGGTGTTGCAAAGTCATTTTGTAATAAAAATGCATAGGATGCACAGAATCAGACAGCATAGATTCTGCTAAAAAAAAAACCTTTGGATAAAAGTAATTCAACTACTTTTTGAAACTTCACTTTGAAAAGTAGAGATCATAAAGGAAAGGCAAGAAACTCCTTTATTCAAATGAAAATTAGGGGATGGTACTAAAACGTCTTACACAAAAATCACGACTCACATAAAAGTATACACATGCATGAATGAATGAATTTTTGTTCTATTTCTTTAAAACAAACATGTTTTAGTAAATTGTTCTGTCCTAGATGAATTTTTTTTTCATGTAAAGAAATTTTGTAGCAAAATTTTACATAGGATATTATCATTCCATCTTAAGTTCTTTCACAAAAGCAAGCCATGCCTACATGAAATAGAAATTTAGCTCTTATTTGAAGTTTTGAGTCTTCAAATAAGAAAGCCTAATGAAATGAAGTTAATTTAATAAGCCTTCTCATGCGCTGTGATTGCATACATAGAAGCTTATTGAATACATTTTGTTATGCATTGTGGTTACTGCATAGCAGCTGATTGAATTAGACTTGTTGTGCACTGTGGTTACCTATAGTAAGGCTATGTGAGCGATTATGTCCAAACTGTCCAAACTCCATCGCTCTTGAGGCACCTCCAAAGGTAGCAGAACTACTCAGACCCTTCGTTTCATGACCTACGCTCGGGCGAGTCTTGGACGCGGGTGTGGCCAGTGACGACAAGTCTGGTGCTGGAAGGTGAGATCCTAACCAGGGTAAAAGCATTGGGTGAGGAAAGTGTTGGGAGACCAGTGAGTATTGTAGGGGCGCATTCAAAGCTATGTGCACTTATATAAAGTATAAAGACCTTTACATGAAAAACTATTGTAACGCAATCATGGGAGTTTTCTATTTTAAAAAAAAATTGCAGAATAAAAATGAGATTATCATATCTATTCTTCATCATTTAAATTAAAGGTCTTTAACCAATATACCAAACGAATGGCACTGTTCTGTTAATAAAAAGAACCCAACAGTTCGCAGCCCCCCTCCCCCCCCCCCCCCCCCCCCCCCAAAAAAAAAAAAAAAAAAAGAGTAAAGGAGGCAAAAAAGAACAGTGCCAGAAGCATCAAGCCTTGAAGTGCTTTAGTTTTATTGAAGACATGCATTGTTGCAATAATCTCTAAATTTGTTTTTGAAATTCCAAGATTCAGAAAAAAAAGTTTCTTCATATTTTGCCATACAGAACTCAGCAAAACAAAAAGTTTTTCATGACGTTGAAAATTGCAGATATTTAATGAAATAACAACCTCATGATGAATAAGAAACATTGTGTTCCTTGTAGATATTATAACTAAATAAATTGTGTAACCCTGCTTTGAGAAAAACTATATTTATTGAGATGAAATTGCATCACATTACATTATAACAATTGTATAACTTCATTTGTGAGACTTGTCTTGAAGCATTAAATATTTTCTTCTTATTTTCTCTATTTATATTATCTTTTTCACAATGTATGGCACTTTGCAGTTTTAATAGAGTACTTCATGTAGATTAAATTAGCATTAAAAAAAAAATAAAGTATGCAAGCTCTCTGCAAATACCTACATTAATTGATTCTAATATCATTAAGCTCAAACTATCTGTACTTTATTTTAAAATGAATAAATACTAATATTATATAATATTTTATCACATGAAAAAAAACAAAAACATTTTATAATTCAAAATGAGTAGATATTTTCTACCTTTTTACGTTTAACTATGTCCAAATAAGAGCAAATACATATATCTTTTCAAAAAAGAAAAAAAAAGAAACTCTCAACTGTGTCTTGACAGTTATCAAAAAGGAAATGTTTTATTAGACACAGATATAAACCATAATACTATCTAGTGCACCCTGTACAGGATAAAATTAATCAAAATCGGAAAGGGAAAAAAAGGGGGAAAATAAAAAAATTACTCCACTCTTTTTTAATATACATAAATGTACATAAAATACACACATTTTAAATATGGACAAAAGGAAGAAAAATACTCACTTTGAGAAACAGGTGCTTCAGGCCCAGGATCAAAATGATCGGCAAAAGAAATGTCATCGTTATCAACTATGCTTGTTTTTATCAAATTACGAACAGCATCCTCAGTGACCTGAGAAAATATTTCACAAAAATATGGTTAAAATAATAAATATTTTTACTCTGTCGTTTATGTACACATAATGAGATTTTTGTACTGAAAAGCACATAATGAAAAAAATATGGCGTATTTCATTTTTCCTCAAAAAGTCTATTTCTGATCTTGATATTGGCTCAGGAAAACATTTTACCTTGATGAGTACAGACATTTTGTCACAAATCCCTGTAAAATTAAATCTTATTTTAGCCCTTACAAAAGAATTAATCATGTCCATATCAATACATGCCTTTATGTTTTAATCTGAGACAAAAATAGTAATAATAAACATAAAACTGAAAGTCACACCGAATATGTTTTTCTCGCTGTATAGGATTCCTCAGAGGAACCTAGGAGACGTTAAACCCGGAGAGGGAGAGAGAGCGGAACTTTCTCTCTCCCCTCTCTTTAGATAACACAATATGTTTTTTAACGAGAAAAAGATTATGTAAAATTCACTTTCCATACTCTAATACAGTCATCCTACGCTATCAAACACCAAGCTGAAAGGAGCAGATGAAATAATCTGTTTATAATACAGCATTAGTCTATTTTAGCAGGGCACAAAGTTTCCTCAAGCACATAATCTACAAAATCACCATTTCCTGAACACTCCTTAGAAACCTTAACATTTCTTATTTTAATTTTTATTAAACTTGTAAAGAAAGGAATTATAATAATAATTATTATGAAAACTAGTAGATTTGAAAAAGTTTTATGGGGGAAAAGGTAGCTAAAGCAAGTTTTACTTAGAAAAAAAAACAAACTTGAAATTATATATTGATAGATTTGCAATTAAAAGAAACATATTTTATTGTAAAAATATCAAGAGAATATAGAACAGGCTACTTACATCATCATCAAATATATTCTTTTTCTTGGTCCTTGTGTGCTCAACTGCAAAATAATCTTCATCCATCTTTAATGATTCCTGACTAGAAGAGAAGATTGACAGGAAAAAGTCACTCAATATGATAATAAACTATAAAATCACTACCAATTTTTACTATATTGTCCTAAACGATTCATGCATACATTTCTCCCTATATTGCACATCTCATTATACCTAAGATAAATGGAATGGAATAAGGTAAGAGATCAATCAAAGTAGGTTTTAATATACATGTATCATAGATTTAACTTTTTCTTCTGAGTCCCTATATTCACTGGTGTAAATGGTTGGCAGAGTTAAAATTGCCTAAAAGTACACGCCGGATTATCATCATTAAAAAAAAATAAATTAAATTCTCACTGGTGGCCTCTTTTAACTTCAAACTCATGAGATACAATTTCCATGTATCGACACAAACCGTTGTTGCACTATCTAGTGCAGCTGACAGAAATCTCTCTCCCCCCGCTCCCCCTATAAAGTTCATGACTACATAGAGTTTCATCAAATGTTGGATTCATGTTCAATCTAGACCTAGACAATCCTGGCTCTGCTTACATGGTGGCCATTTGATATAGGGGGCACAGTTATTAGATGGATATTGGCTAGACATATGGATCTTAACGATTTAAGGAAAAATATTGACGGCCTCCAGTAACGTAAGTGGTAGGCGAAAAGGGAAAGTAAATTGAAAAAAATCTCTTCATAATTCTAGAGGCTACTTATTTTATAACAGAGCCGGGACCGCATTAAGGTCATGAGTACCTTTGAGTATAAAGATCTAAATCTTCAGAGTCTGAAAAATAAGTATTAGGCTAGGAAAGGGGGAATGGCTTGGGGGAAATGGTGAAAAGGCTGCCCAAAGAGTGGGACGTGTGTGTGTGGAGTTTGGGGGAATGTGGAATTGGTTGTGAAGGCTTCACACTGTTAGCTTACTTTACCAAGTGAAGTTTCCTGAATAATCCTGTTACTAGGTAACGAGAACGGACACGACAGTAACTAGATCTATACCAGCCGTATCCCGGAATGAAGTGAAGTGCTGGACTACGCCTCCAACCTGCAGTGGCGATTGTTTTGGTTCTAATTTTTTGTTGTTTACTTCCGATAAGTTAGTCTAAACTACAATGCTCTGAATGTTTCCACTGAAAAGGTAGATCATAGAGTGGTTGATTTTAAAAGCTCATATAATGTAACAAAACTGAATCTGAAAGAAGCTACTACAAATTTATTTCGGTTTTGGAGAACATTTTCTTCACAGAAAAAGTTGGAATAGATTACACTCACATAATCCATAATAAATGACTGTACTGTCATGTTTGGTACAATATCATGCTTATAATTTTGTTGGATATTATAACAACTTGGAAGTAAGATAACTCTCGGGTAAATATCTATCTGCAACTGTTGCCAACTCCTCAAGACTGACAAGAGCTTCAAGAGATCAGTGTGGAAAACATTTTCATACATCTAGATCTAAATCTATATGATACAATAAAGGGTATGGAGATGTGTTCTTTTTCATTTGCGTCTTATTTAAATTCAGATTCCCTGACGATGGAATGAAGGAAAAAAAAGATCTGGATAATATTATATGTATAATATATAAACTAGAATAGATCTAGATCTAGATCTAGATCAAAATAAGAAGAGATCCCCGTTTGTTGAGGAGTCTAATTTCTATTGTAACCAGTGCACTATTTTGGCAGCATTAGGCTAGATCCAATATTTAGATCTAGATATAAAACCTAATATTTATAAACTCTTATAGAAGCATTTTACTGGATCTTCTTGAACCTTGAACCTTGAACCTTGAAATGTTCGATGTTGTAGACCTTTCGATTTTTTCATCGGTCGAAATTATATGGTCCTAGTACTAGTATGTGGCATGCGTGGCTTAGACGATGTTTTACATATCATATATAGTACCGGGCTGTCTCAAGTAACCTAAGAGGCACATAGGGGGTTGTACAGAGAGGGGTGATTCTCCCAGCACTTGTCCAAACGATTCTTAAAGCAGTTCACAGTTGGTGCCGTCACAACACTCTCTGGTAGGCCATTCCAGTCATTTACCACTTGGTGAGGGAGCTGCAGACTTTTCTCCCACTTAGCTAAGGATCCCCGAACTATGCAAGCAGCATTCTTGGTTTACAGGGTCAAGACGGTTATGATATATTTTAAATAAGTCAAACTTAATGCCAAAATGCAAAATTGCGTCGTGATATATTTGTTGTTGTAAAAATGAAAATGAGATCTAGGAAACGTTAAATTAGGAGCCAGACCAAAGATTATAAATTTATTTTTGACATGATATCGAACATTGATGCAAAAGATAGACGAAAAGATTAATTCTTCGGGTACAATGATTACACAGCTATGTAGATCTCGATCATTACATCTGTAAATATAAATTATGGGTGTTATATATTAGATTTCAATTTTTTCTTGGGGTTAAAGTGGTTAAGGTTTCTTTTATCCCCCTTTTCACCCGTCCATTGGTCAATTCTAACTGTAGCCTAGACCAAAATGGGCGAAAATAAATCCATGCCGAACATGCTTTTGACCTACTGGCTACAGTAGACCTATAATTTTCATGAACATATTATATTTTTTTTTAATTGTCAAAGCATCTTTGAACAAAAACATCAGTTTAAATCTATCGGTATGCAACACATCACATATAAACAGTGTAAAGAGACGTACGTTTTCAACCTTTCATGAGCGGTGAAAAAAAACTCTAGTTTTTGTCCACCTTCTATTATCGGTTGAAAAAAAAATTTGACTACAGAGTGACTAAATCAGGATAGACACAAACTTATTATACAATTGCCAATTTCTTTACACTAGTGAAAACAATTAAAAAGGAACTTATTTCCTTCACAATCTCAATACAAAATTGACAGCTTTTTCATTATCTATAACTTATTGTGTTTCTTGACACACTTTCTCTAAAATTTTAAAATTATTGAATACCATTTTTTTCCTCAGGTGTTTCTGTCTGATTGAAGAATACAAGACAGCCATCTCACTCTCTTACAATGAGAGTTGTATCTTTAAAACTGAAACATCTGCTTCGCTTGTCTTTGGCACTGGTGGCAGTATTTTTTCTGTTTCTCATCTTCTCAAAAGTACTTGCACATGCACCCAGAAAAGGTTTTCGTATTAATGAAGTCGCTGTAAGTAAAACTTTGTACATGTATTTATAATTTATAAATTAGATTCATAGAGATATATATCATTATTTTGGTTAATTATACTTAGGCACTGCAAAACAGTCTCCTGGAGGCCTATATTGCTTTCATCAGGTTAAAATCTAGTTGCACTTTGTGTTCTAAAAGGAATTATTTAATAAACTGCTTCTGTTTTCTAGTGAAAAGTTTGGAAAGTTGCTTTTTTAGGCACTCGCTCATAGCAACAACAATACCAACAAAAATCTAAACATTTGTAAGATTTAACTTTAAGATCATGGGCAGACAGAAGTGGAAAAAAAAAATACCTATTGCAGGAGGGAGTAGGAAAGCATATTTTTGTATTTACAGTAGATCGAACTAAATTGCAATTTTCTATGGAAAAAAAAGTATGTTTCTCATTATATACATTTAGGCTCATATTTTGTTCTCTTTTCTTTTTACTCCACTGCCTAAACTATTTGATTTTAAAGGATACAATACCCAAGGAGGATAGAGGGTGGAATTTGAATCCGTTCAAGGAGAACTTTTTGCAGCCTCCTGCTGTAGAAGAACCAGAACTGAACAAAGAAAACCAGGATGCCTCGGGTAAAAAACTTGGACCAGAGGCTGTATTTAAGGATGGTGTGCTGGGAAACTATGAAAGGAAGAAGGTGAAACAGTATGGTCCAGGTCAGTGCCTCTGTGTGTTTGGAAAGAGTTGTCTTTTTTTTTTTATGTTGTAAGAGAAGAAGTGCTGTTATCAAGTTAATCAACTATCAAGTAAAACAAATTGGGCGGGTGAAGGGGGTGCGGGGATATTGAGGATAAATATCTATGTATAAAAAGGTTATGAATTCTGATACAAAAAAAGTTGTATATAGTTATCTTCTTTTGGCCCAACAGTATTTTAATTTGTTTAAATCAGAGTACTTTAAATTGATCAGACTCAAATCTGAGTTTAAAGAAAAGTGAAATGATTCTGCATGTTATTTTATCCTTGACAAACACTATAGAATTTTTTTTTGGAAATAAAGAACATAATAGTTAATTTCAAATTAATATTGATTTGGAGATCACTTTAGTGATCTGTGTTGCCCATTTAAAATGAAAAGGTAAGGAGCAGACCACATTCTATTCGATGGTTATTTATAATGAGATTCAATGGAAATTCATGTATTTCTAAAACCTTCCCCGTGAGAATTTATCATGCTTATAACTCACCTATGAAATTACAATGGCTCTGTCATATTTATCAGAGTCCATATTTCCCTTTTATAATATCCATTGCAGTGTTGCATACTTTTTTCTCTCTGATTGTTTACATCTGTATATAAATGAAGAAAAGTAACTAGCTCATGAAGATGCTTTGAAAAAAATTCGTTCTTGCTTAAGATTATGAGCACATGTATATTCTCTTATAAATGCATTTTGCTGTTCTAGTAGAAATCAAAATATGTGCATGAAATGTTATTTAGCTTCTCATTTTTTTCTATAAAGGGGAGGATGGAAAACCGGTTGTTACAAGCTTGAATGAAAAAGATGCTGCTGATAGATCTGTGAGAGAGTATGGCTTTAATATGGTGGCAAGTGAAAAGGTTGCTATGAATCGCACTGTGCCGGACACAAGAATGAGCGAGTAGGTACAGAACATGGGTCCATGTAATACTCTTTTTTATTTGATATTTTTCAAAGTTATAATTAACACCTTAAAATGCTGCATTGATCTTTACTGTTACTACATTTAGAACTTAATGACACAATCCTAAAAATGTCAATATCACATACCCTTGAGACCTTAAGTGCGTAATAATAATTTCAAATTTTTTCAGGTTGGGATAAGGTAAAACATATTTTGTTCCCTTCTTGGTTATTATCTATGTCTGCCTACTCCCAGTTTAACTTGGGACTCTTTTGAATTACAGTTGAATTCAAATATATGAAAGTTCTTAGCTCTCTTGTCATACCAAAATATGTCCTGTAATTTTTTCCGCTCACTAAAACGTTTTTTGGTCACCAGAACATAACAATATATGTTTGACTTTGCCTAATAATCTTTATAGATCTATAGATCCTACTGTCAACTATCCACTTCTTCCACATCTGCTCTAGTATGGTTGCTGATCATGGAGAAATATATGAATTTATATGGATAGCAAATACCAAAAGATCACTTATAACTTGTAGCAGATAAGCAATCTTTTTTGTACATGTGATCAGAAAAGAAACTCTGGAACATCTTATGAAAACTGGAATGGTTAAAAGGAAACGCAGCGGGGGAAAAGAACAATAAAATTTAATGGATGGACCAAATAGTCTTTGTTAATTCAACAGAACAACTGGTTTAGAGTCCTTTGGGAAACACAACAGATTTAAAACTGATCGAAGGTTACAGGTACAAGGATTTTTTCAAAATTCTTCATAAATGTTGTTGTTGAATATTAATTTATGATTCTTTTCTGCATAGATGCAAATACTGGCACTATCCAGAGGATCTACCCACAGCCAGTGTTATCCTTGTTTTTTTCAACGAAGGCTGGTCCACTTTAATACGCACAGTCCACAGTGTCATCAACACTACCCCACCCAAACTGCTGAAGGATATAGTTTTAATTGATGATGGCAGTGATTATGGTGAGTGTAGCTTTTTTCCTTTAAAGACATAAAAATCCGTGTTTTGAAGGAACCCTGGTACTGCAAGATAAACTTTTTAGATCTATGTGTAAAATGTGCCTTTGTATCTTTGGATTTTTCATGTTTACTATATGGAAAATAAAAGTGACAGGTTTCTAATTTTTTAAATTTCTGCCAATGCTCCTGTATATTTTTTTTAAAAACATTCTGCTAATTTTAATTTTGCTCATGATGTAAAATACTTGGTGCATTCTCTTTTGACAATGAGTTTTAAGTCATGTAAAAAATTTCCAGTTTCATACCAATTCAAAAGTTTATACATAATATACATGTCCAGATGTTTCTCACCATTACTGTTGAATGTGCTTCCTAAATTTTATTGATATACAAGGAAGCTCATGTGACCTGTCAAAAAATATATCCTTCCTTTATTTTGGGATTAGTATACAAAGTATACTAAATATGATAAATATTTGTTGAGAAGTACATTTTCCTTTGTTCTTGTTACAGAATTTTTGAAAGAAAACCTTGAAAATTATATCCTACAATTTAATGGACTTGTGAAAGTCTTTCGTAACTCTGAACGTCTCGGACTCATTACTGCAAGGACCAGAGGAGCAGAACATGCCACAGGAGACGTAATTGTATTTCTCGATGCTCACTGTGAGTGCAACCATAATTGGTTGCCTCCCCTGCTAACTCGCATCAAACATGACAGGCAAGTGCTTTTAAAATTACTGTTTGTGACCAAATCAAATCAAAAAGATATGAAGATTATATCTTACTGATTTATTTAAAAAAAACAAAAAAAAAACTAATTTTTCCAATTGATTCATTTTTAACTTACTTTTATATAATTTCAAACATGATAGACACTTTTTATTTTTGTTAAGTTGAACCACAAAATATAAAGAACTGAATTTAAAGAGAAACGGAAATCAATCATATGTTTGCCAAATAAAACTTTAACAAGGTGGCATTTTTTATGCATGTAATAATTGATAGTTACTTAAAACTAATCCTTTGTGATTTTCCTCACAAACTTCCACTATTACTTTTTTCCCCTTTTACTATGTCTGATACCAAATTAAAAAAAAAACATTTTATTATAAATCAAAGTATTGCATAGAAGAAAAGTTGCTAAACTGACTAGTGAAATATGTAATGGATATTTTGTTTCTCCCTTCCCTCCAGAACCATCCTGGCTGTTCCAATAGTAGATGGTATTAACTGGGACACACTGGCCTATTATCCTGTGTATGATCATCACCACCATCGGGGCATATTTGAGTGGGGTTTCCTGTATAAAGAAGGAGTTGTACCCCAGAAAGTTTTAGACAAAAGGAAGCACCCCAGTGAACCTTATGCGTGAGTTTTGAAATTATATACAAGTAGAAATTATTGATTTGTTTCGAATATATCCTACAATTTTAGGATTAAAAGAAACCAATTATTTATAACTGTCTTTTTTTTTCAATGGTCGTAATGATTGAACATTTTTAATTTTTCATCGTAAATGACCATCCTCTTTTTTTCAGCAAAGGTTACTCAAGTCTTTAAGTGCATTTCTGGTGTTAATCTATTGATCTCCTATTCCTTTTTCTTTGTTTTCACTTTTCTCCAGATCACCAACCCATGCTGGCGGACTTTTAGCTATGGATAGAGCCTATTTCTTTGAACTTGGTGGCTATGATCCAGGCCTCAAAATTTGGGGAGGAGAAAATTACGAGTTGGCATTCAAAGTAATTCATAAGAAGCCAGTTTGGTTTCTACCTCTTCCTTTTTTTTATTTCAATTCAAATAACACTAAAGGGGGATATGAAAAGAGATATTGTGTTAGGATTTAAATAAGGATGTTGCTATTACATACGCTGATTCGGCCAAGTTTTTATCCCTTTTATTTCCATGAAAATATGATCATTATCATTTTGACATGAGGTTACTAGGACAAGCTCACAGCCTTAGTATCCTGTGTGTATATTTGTTACTATCTTATAGTTTTCATGTTTGTATGTTTTTCTCTAAATCTTCTTAGTTTAAGAAAAGCTGCAATTTCATTCCTAATTCCTTCTATTCAGGTCTGGATGTGTGGCGGAAGCTCGGAATGGGTGCCATGCTCACGAGTAGGTCATATATACAGGGGGCCTCGCACAGGAGGAGCGCCCAAGAAGAAGATGGAAGAACCTCCAGTGCCACACTCTTATGCGGTTTGTACAGCTTCCTTTTTTTAAAACTTATCATACTTACCATTATATATTTTCTTTTAAGTTTTTATGAAGAAAAAGGTGTGTAGGCAGGGAAATAGTGATCTTTTTAATAAGTAGCTCGTGACCTTAGTTTGTTGCCTGTGAAAACTCATATAATTTTCGCAAGTAGTATCAATTGTGAGCATTATGTTGACAAAGCGTTATCATTGTGATGCTAAAAACTTGATTCCTTGTGAAACACAACAATTTCCTTCGATATTGTCAGGTCCTCTTTAGCTCAGCCCATGTGGTTCCTGCAGCTTTTATCTCTGCTTCACTGCTTCTCCGTCAAGTCTGCTTTGGATGACCAACCTTTCTTTTTCCATGGGGATTCCACTCCAGGACTTGTCTTGTGATGTTGGATACAGGCTTTTGAAGTGTGTGGCCTATAGAGCTCTATTTGCATTTTCTAATCTCCGTCTTGATGGGAATTTGCTTCGTTCTCTCACACAGTTGTTTGTTTGGGACAACTTCAGACCATCTAAGGTTGAGGATGTTTCTGAGGCATCTGTTGGTGAATAATTGTAGTTTTATGGTGCTAGTATTGGTCATGCACCATGTTTCAGAGCCATAAAGTAGAACTGATAGTTCTGTAGACCTCCAGATTGGTTTGAGGGTGTTGAAGGCGTATCTGGCTTTGTTGATTTGGCATCTGATGTCTTTGTGTGTTCCCCCATCTTTTTCAAATATTATGGACATGTAAAAAGGCACAGTTAATTGCAAAAGAAGATTGTAGAGGGTATGGTGTAAGGCAGGAGGCTGTTAAGTTGGGTCAAGAATTTAGAGGACTCGACTGGAATGAAAATCAACGAGTGCGACGAAATTGCGCTCGAACAAGAAAGATGGAAGACCATGGCATCCAACCTCTGGAAAGTCCGAAAGAGCAGGAACTCTTGAGAGACAGACAGATTGTGCTTGCATTGGGTGTTTTTCCTGTATATCTTGGGTCTTTTTGATCTGGTGTTTTAGGTTCTTTCTCTCAGCGATGGGTGTCCAGGTGTCGGCTTAGAGACACTCCACCGCTTCCTGTTCTTCTTGCCCAAAACAGTTGAACATATCGCCTTCCATGTCTCTCTCAGGCTTTCCCACTGTTCTTCAATTGTCTCATCTGGTAGTAAGGAGAGCACACTGAACTTGTTCCTCAGTTCTATTTTGAATTGCTCTGCTTTTTGTTCCTCTCAAAGACACTGTACTGTCCTGCCCTGTCGTAGAAAGCCTTGAGCTTGGTCTTAAGTACTGCATGAACCAGGTCAGCGCCGCTTTACACCCTGACATTGTTTCTGCTAACTACAAATTATTTTCATTGTGAATCATGCAATGATCAGGAAGCTTTTAAGGGGTTATACATTTTTAGCAGAGTGATTTTTTTGCTGATGGTCATGCATTTTCAAATAGATCCACAATCTATTTATAAAATTAAACACTGAGTAAATTTCAATCCTGGTACAAAGACTGTTTCAAAGGCCTAAAGTACCAAATAGTCTCTCCATTCTCTTGAGGACAGACTTTTTTACAAAATGAAATCACTTCTACACATAAAGAGAAAAACACATGTAGATTTTAATCATCCTTGTGATGCCAGATCCAAATATTATAAATGTGATAAGTATAAGTATGTATATGTAAAAACTGATTTCATTGTTCCCCAATATTTTAAACAGTGTCATAAACATAATATGTTCTTTTCTCCTTATTACCACATGCAACCCCCTTCAGAATTACCTCAGGGTGGTTGAAGTTTGGATGGAAGATGAGTTCAAAGAATACTTCTACCGACGAGAGCCCTGGCTCAGGGGTGCTCCCTATGGTGATGTGACAGCTCAACGGAAAATGAAGGAGGACAAAAATTGCAAGAGCTTCCGCTGGTTCATGGACAATGTTGCCTGGGATGTGTATGAGAAGTTCCCAGCCCTGCCCCCAAATGTTGCATGGGGAGAGGTATTTTCATTTAATATCTCTTTATGTTTTGAATTAAGGAGTTTTTCTAATAAATAGTAAAATGAGCGCTCAGGTACACCTCTGTGCTGCTAATTCAATTATCGATCTTTATCTCTATAAATTCTTGATATTTGTTGAATAAAAAAAAATTAAAAGTACTCTCTGATTAATTAAACTTTACGTAGGTTTTCTCTAAAACATGTACAAGACAGGTGCACCTGTTAAGATACGAATCTCAGACCATTTAATGATATGCCTAGAGCATGACTGTCTGAGCTAACAGTGTTCCCTATTTGATTATTCATTTATATGATATATTTGTCTTGGATTCCAAGGCTACCCTGTGATCAGGTATGATTAAAATCTATCTATTCTCTCAAATATTTAAGAGCCTTTGACCAAAGGTAAATTTTTGTTTTGTTTTTCTTTATTTTAATTTTTAAACAATATAGAAAAGAACCAAAGATCTAAAGGCAGAAGCTCAATCATAACATTAAGACAGCAGTTTACTAGAACTCTGTACCCCTTCTCAACATTAAATATATATATGTGGAAAATACCGATTTTTGAAAAAGGAAGAATTGTGTAATCTCGCCATGAGATGACCATTTGGGAGCTTTTGATTAGAAGTAAGGCGCAATTGATAAGAGGATTTTGAGAAACAATGTGCATGCAGATATATCAGGTCATATGACAGACTTGAATGAAAAGTGGTGAAATTTTTATCAATAACATTTTTTTATTCCTCATTTCATGCTATTTGTATATGATGTATGTTTAAAGGTGCGCCACAGGGAAGGAGATCGAAAGTGCTGGGACAATCTTGGGGAACAGGTGCACGGGGGCCCAATAGGGGTTTACTTCTGTCACGGTCAAGGTGGGAACCAGGTGAGAGGATGCAATAAACACGAGGCCTCCCGCCTAATTTAGTCACTGTTTCTTTGCTTGCTTTTGCTTGTGTGTGGCTAGTTCTATTACTGGGAGGACTAGAAACATGCAGAAACCAAATGGTTGGAAGATTTTTTTTCAGCCTTGGAAATGGATGCTCTAAGAGAGCATGACAAGCAACCTTTTCACCCCTGGGGCCCCTACAATTTATCTTTTGAATTATATGATATCTTATATATAATTATATTTACTTTTTTTCCCTTCTGGAAACTTGACTCTGACCCCACCAGATAAAGCTCCGCAAACCTCGCCAAAACTTGTGCTGGTCAGGGGGCTTTGCGCCAAGAGGAGTAATTAGGCTGAGAATATGCACTGAACGTGTTGAAGATCAGGTTTCTGGTTATTCTTTCAAGGGATAGAGGAAGGTTTTTAGAATCCCAGAAATGGTAAAATCCTTGTAGATTTATCTCTCTTTTTAATTTGGTTTTGAGATCTTGGTATCAATGATGATTTTTATAAAGTAAAAATAGGATAGCAAAGTGATAGTCCAATTAGTTTTTAAAATAAAAAAGTAATTGCAGAAAATCAAGTAAAAAATTTAGATTCTTAGATCCTATTAAAAAATACAAATTTTAAAAGATAAAGAATTTTATCTGGCTGTTGCATTTTGATTATTCATATGGGCAGATGATTAATAATCTTTATCACCAGAGGGACTATTCACAGTCGCCTTTTGAGAAAAACATTTAGCAATATTCCATTTTGTTAGACATGAGAGATGTTGAAAAATTAGAAACATCATGTCCTTTCATAGTAGATCTAAAATGTTGTTTCTTAGTAGAGCTAAAATTTTATTTCTTAGTAGATCGAAAATGTCATTTCCTAGTAGATCTAAAATGTTATTTCTTAGTATAGATAAAATTTTATTTCTTAGTAGAGCTAAAATGTCATTTCTTATTAGATATAAAATCTTAAATGTCATTTTTTAGTAGATCTAAAAAAAACCTACCTGTTTGCACACTTCTTATTCTCTTTTAAAGACTAGAAAAAGTCACACTGATTAACATTACTCACTCCTCTTGCTTGATGAGCAAACTTGAACCTTAATTAGAGATCATGTCTTCTAACTACTCTCCATAACTTTGGGTACATTCAATTTTTTTTCATGGTGTTTTTTTGTTCTGTTTTGTCTTATTAACTTACTACACATGCCTGAAGTTGTTTGTATGTGTAAATGTGTTCAACTTAGCAAACGTTGAACATTTAGTTTCCATTCCTGTATTATTATTTCTTTGGAAGTTTTAATTTTTTTTTTGTCGGGAATCTTGATGGGTTTTAATATACATTTTCTCTGTATTATTTCAAGACCTCGTTCAATTGGAATACTTGCGAAATTGTTTTTATGTACCTTTCAGTTTTTCTATTTGAAGGTAGTTCCCACAGAGACACACATGACTTGTTTTACTGTAGTTAGCATTGCTCTATTGCATTCCACCCTTTTCCTCTTGTATTTTTTGTGTGTGATACAATTCAATTCCTTTAAAGCAATCACATCATACCAAATATTGATATAAAAATAATTGGGATTAAAATATGGCTATTCTAATAAATGGGTGTTAGCCTAAAAAATGTTTTTTCTTCAATAATCAAATTAATGAGTTTCAAAAGCTTTATTACTTCTCACATTAACTTTGTTTTGTAGATCTTTGCCATGTATTGATATCATTAATATTTCTTACAGTGAAATGTTTGTGAATGGATTTAATTTTGTAAAGTTTTCAAAGTATTCAATAGTAAAAAAGACTAAATCAACAGCAGTTGTACCTGCCTTTGAATGCAAGCAAATCGAAATTGGTTCTATATAATTGAGACACTTATCATAATTACATTTTTGCTCACCTTAGTGCCAATATTGTTGTTTCACGCTATACGTAGTTAGCAATTTTATAAACAAATTTTGTTCTTCTTTAAAAAAGTGTATGAGTTCAAGAAAAATTTTTCTTTGTTCTTGTTGCAGTAAAATTAATCTTTACAGCATCAAAGACTCTGCAAAGTGTCACACCTCAAACCTGATAACCTTCTTTGCATCTTTTTACACAGCTATTCCGCATCAATGCCAAAGGTCAACTTGGCTTTGGGGAGCGTTGTATCATGGAAGAGAATCAGGACACTTTGCATATCCGAATCTGTGATGTGCAACCTGAGGGGCCATGGCAGTATGATAAGGTGGGTTTCAGCACTGTTTATTTACCCTTAACTACACTCCTCAGACCAAGTTCCTCATAACTTATTAAAACTTGAACAAAATATCTTTACTATGGCTTTCCACCAAAATTCGTCACTATAAATCAACTTTATAAAGACGCCACTTCCTCAGACTAATCTGGAGGTCTACAGCCCTGTTGGTAAGAAACAAGATGCGGATCTTCAATACTAACATGAAGTCCGTCTTACTCAATGGCTCAGAAGCATGGGGCGTGACCAAGACCAATAGCCATAAACTTCAAACTTTCACCAACAGATGCCTCAGAAACATCCTTAAGGTTAGGTGGCCTGAAGTTATCCGAAACAAAGAATTGTGTGACAGAACGAAGCAAAGCCCCATTGATACGGAGATTAGAAAACACAAATAGGGCTTGATAGGCCATATGTTTAGAAAACCAGTATCCAACATCAGAAGGCAAGCCCTGGAGTGTTACGCCCAAGGCAAACGCAAAGTCGGCTGCCCGAAGCAAGAGGCTTAAACTAACGAAACCTGTTTCACCACAAATTATTTTGCTTTTTTTTTTTTTACAGAAATTTGCCACCCTCAAAGTTGTTAGAACTAAAGAAGGTTGGCTGGAGAATGATTTGATAACATCATTTATACAATCACTAACTTGAACTTAAGGACAAAGAGAGAAACAAGTGTATTGTGTATAAATTGAATTTCCTCTGTATTTCATGGCTTTTTAAGCATTATGAATTGGAAGTAAAGATCTTTATGGTTTAGGTATCTGTATGTATATAAAACTGTTTATGCCAACAAAGTATCCTACTATTTCTTATTTTTTCATGGTGTATTTCATAATATGAGCTGACACTTTTTGTATCCTTAGAAACTGGGACAGATTAAACACAGTTCTCTAAACAAGTGTGTTGGAACCAAGAAGGATGACAAAATGCATTTGATGGATTGTGACCCTGAAGATGAAACACAAGTGTGGGAAGTCAACGAGATTTATCCTTGGAAAAATAAAATATAATCTTAAAAATGTATCCATTTTTAAACAATAACGGACAAATGTTCTCAAGCAAAGTGCTCTTAGGTATTCAAATAAAAAAAAAGATATTGCACAGACTTAAAAAAAAAAATGTGTAAAACTTCCTTAAATAAATGAAGAGGAGAATAATATCACCTGACTGGTAAGATAACTATTTTTGTGTTAGTATTGCTGAATTTTTTTTAAACTGTGTGATTCTCTCCTTTACATTTTTAAAACTTACTTCTTTTATGATTGAAAGAACAAATATTCAATAACAAATTTAGAAGAGTGGTATACTAGTCTTATATGTGTGTCTGCCTGTCTCTATATGTCTTGTAAGTTATTAACTTTACAACTTTGTACTTTGATATTATTTTGAGTGTAAAAGTAATACAGACAATAGTTTACTTTTATATGATATTTTGTTCTTTTTTATCAGAGACAATTGAATTTTTACTAAAAGATGGTACATGTCTTTAAAAAGTACAATTTGAAAATAAGCTTAACCAAGTATACATTTTATTAGTCTCTTGACCTGTCTGATTTTCTCTGCATTTTTTTTCATTGAATTTCAATAGTGCTAACCTTGCAAGGAACACCTTTTTTCCGCTCTACATTAGAGATAAAAGGAATTATATCAAAAGAAGATAATAACATTGTGAATGCAGTTGTTACTTTAAATCCAAGATTTTAGAGATATGACTGTGTTTTTTTTGTTTTGTTGCAGACAAGATAAAACTACTAATGTAAATCATGACTGAGCAATGAGCAGTGATTTAGTATCATCCAGGCTAATGAGTATGACAATCAATTTCTTTGCGAAAAGATGTATGCTCCAAAAAGCTGTAATTATTACCAATATTTTGTCAATACCAAAAGCAAAACGATATGAGCATGGTCAGTAAATTATTCTTATATATCGCAGCATAATAAATTGAATTATCAATTTACTATGGACAGATATTGTAGCTATGGTGAGTTAGTCTTTAATGTATCATTTGTAATATGCTAATTAGGGTTTTTTGGACTTGTCAGATCGTTCACTTTCAGGTTACCGTACTTATTTACCCATTACTTAAAAATTGAAATAAGCTCAATTGTTCCTACGGCCAAACAGTGAAAAAGAAACTGTTTTAATAGACATTTTGGGAAGAAAACTTAATTTTCAAGCAGCCTAGCTTTGCTCGTTGCTGGGAGGGGGATTGAAATTTTTGTGTGGACTTTTGATATATGATAATCTGTGATTGAAACGAGAATCTGTCAAAAAAATATTTTTATACTTTGATATGTTTTTTAATAACATGAAATAATGAGAAAACGAAACATTTCATGCTTACAATTAGGTTTATTTAAGCCCATAAACTTAATGAGTGCATATCGCAAATTAGCTTTATTATATTTGATGAGAACATAAAAACAAAAGTATTGTATTTGGAAGATGGACTGCAATGCGGATTGTTTTATATTTTTAACGAGAATATATATCTTAATATATATATGTAATCAACTGGAGTCTAGTGCTCTTCTTCTGTTAAATTGAAGGAGAACTACAGTCAATTCCTATGAAACATTTTGGAAATATTTTTAAAAAGACATAGACCTTTTGAAGCTTTTATAAGGCTGCCCCTGTCAGATATGTATTTATTTTCACTTTTAAACAAGTTATATATTTTAAACTTAAGTTTGTCCAGAACTTATCTAGTTCTTAACATTATCTTGGATGTCTTTGTTTATTAGTTGTTCGGTTTGTGTTTAACATAACGAAGAAAGCCTGCACTGGCTCTTCTGAATTTTAAAGTTTTCTTGAAAAAAAATATTCTATGACAGAGGCTTGTTTTCAATGGTATAAAAAGGTTAATGAGATACTTAAATGTGGATTTAAATAGAAATATAATGTTTTCAGGGTTTTTAGTTTTACAAAAACATTTTTATAGAGCAAGACTAGTTTTACAATGAATATTTTACTGGTTCATCACAAGAGTAAATATGTTTTCTTGTGTGTCTGTACAATAATATTAATTATCATGTGAGTCATTATCAACTTGAGTTAAATGAAAGTGTTTCTATTTTCTGCTCCAAGTTTTTTTTTAATTTGTTGTTTAAAAAAAAAATTCAAATATGTATAAAGACAGTCTGAATCAAATAATGTTATCAAAAGAAAGATAGACAAGCAGTGAAGCACTGAGATTTACAGGCATTAGGCTTTTTAAATTGTACAAGTCTAAAAGTAATCACTCAGTTAAATGTAGTATTTAATTGAAGCATATTTTTAAAATTATTTTTACATCCAAAGACTTACTGTACTTATATATGACTTTGTCAAATATGTTTACTACGCAAATGGGGGGGGGGGAAATATGTACAACCTGTGATGCATAAATACATCTATTTGTTTTATAAATTAAAAAGCATTTGAATGAGGAAGGTTAATGAATCAGCTCTGTTGTATTTTCTTTTTATATCATACAGCAAGTATGTATTTTCTTGTTGTCACTCTGAATTTTAATTGGAGAGAATTGTATTATAATTAAGGTTTATTTGCTTTACTCTGTGCTAGCAATATTCAGACAAATGAACGTATCTATGTTTTAAATGGTCCAATAATGGAATAGTGGATAATAAAATGATGTAGTACTATTTTCTTGTAATAGTGTACTGCTTCTCCTTACGGAGATAATTTTAGTATGCAGAGCAATAATTACTACCACAAGTGCTGATAAAAAACATAGGTGAGATAATAAATTTGTAAACGATGGGTGCTTTTTAAATTTAAGATGAAACTTCTTAGTTACTCAATAGGAACATGAAAATGCTGCAAGTTCTTGCCATCACTAATGAATTTCTGCAATAGTGAACAGAGAGCATTTTGTAGCCAACCTTTGCTTTGTATCACTGTACTAGTATTATTCTTTAAAAAAATATCGATCCCGTCATTTACAATTATGGAAGCTGTTTATGAATAAGTGACATACAGATAAACATTTGGATTATATTTTCTAGTGTTTCAGATATTACAGCCAACTTAATTGTTATAGAAGAATGAACACGTTTGGATCTGAGTATAAATATTTGTTCATAAAAAGGGGACCTTTTCACTATTCATCATGTTTAAAATATCCTAAACACAAGACGAGAATATATAACATTATGCTAGTGTGCCTTAGAGTGCAGCTGTGTGGCTTTATGTTGTCCATGACTGTTAATAAATACATGTAGAACAGTTAGTTTAGAAATAATTTCTAGCTTTGCCATGTTTAGCTGTTGCTCTTTGATCACAGACATTCCATGTGTTTCTTTGCATTTTTTAGTAATAGAAATTACAAATTGCATTGTGACCTTCACTTATGAATGTTATTTTTTTAGATTCATTCTTTTGATTTTATGTGGTTTTGGGCTTCATTTTTAACTTGAGTCTGATATCTTTTTTTGAAGAAATCAGATGTAGGCGGGAATTTAGAACTAGGTACATTATGTTGGTTTTCGCCATTGATGTTTTTTGTTTGCTTTTCCTATTTGGGGGTTACATTTTTCTATTATTTACACTAGGGCAAGACAATCAATTTATTATGCTTTTTTTGTGGTAATGTAAAGCTTGTGAGATAATTCTTTCAAAATTTGAGTCACAAAATGTGGAAATTAGTATTAAATTACAAAACTTTAATGCAATTTTATCATCATTCTTTTTACTTTTCAAAATGCCTTTGAATGTGTATCATATCAAATTGTGATGTTAAACAATTCACTGCTCTAGACATTTGAAGAAACAGTTATGGTTCAATATATTTTCACTTAAGAGTTCGATCAGAAGTGTCCAACACAAAGCACTGGTATACTTAAATAACACAGGTCTCACCTTTGTAGGCGAAGCAATCATCTTTTAAATCTTTTTATTTGTGTGTCCATTTTTTAGCAACTGTTTGCATAGATTGTGATATTTATGTTAAGTTTGAATAGAGACCTATGTTTTATTTTTATCCCTTACCTCCTCTCTTTATCAACTCTCTTTCAGTCTTGTAGTGTCAGCTAAAGAACATTATTTTGTTCTTGCTCTCCCTTTCTTAGTGAGTTTATGTTATAATATTTTATATAATGTTCCTTCTAACCCTGTGTCTTCTGATATGTAAATAAATTACGTTTGGGGACTTAAAAGGGTAGTGATAAGTCAGAAACTTAGAACCTTTGTTTTCAAGACTGTAACTCGATGCAAGTGTCAAAAAGTCTTTCCATAATTATATCAAATGAATAAGAGACCACACTGGCTTAGTGAAGTTCTTATTCAGGTGCTGCGTTTCAAAACTGTTTTTTCCATGGTGATTCAGGTCTATAATTGATAGACCCATGCCCTTAGCTACTTACATTTGGAAAAATGCCTTTCAATTAAAAAACACAAATACATTTTATATAAATTCTATACATGTTACTGAGGAACTTAAGGTTTCCTTCAGGTATTTTCGGATAGTGCAAACCTTTACCGTGATAGAAGCCAAATAACGCCAATTGTTTAAATATTGAGCAACATTGTTCTAGGCTCTTGGTTTTCAACCCTCATTTTGCTTGATATCTGTCATACTTTGCATTTATGCCTTCAAAAGGACTGGTCATTATTTTATAGTATATCAGGCGTTAGGTCAGTTCATCTGTATGGGCCTCATGAACATTTGAAATGCATGTGAACTGTTATGTACACAATAGTCTCTGGACAAGACTTTAAGAGTGTTTCTTTTTTCATACTATACATACATATACAATTAACTCTGTAACCAGTTTGTTAGCAATCACATCTTTTGAAGACATGTATTCTATACTGCTTTGACTGGTATGTTAAATATTTGCTTCTATAAAAATAGGATAGTTTTCATATCTTATAGTGCTTTTAAAAATGTGACTTTCATATTGATTGATGCCTCACTTTGATTTTTTTTTTTTTCTTCATTGAAAGCAGCATGATATTATGTCAGAGGTTTCAAAATAGATGTTGCTTCTTTTATTTTGATTAAAATTGTTCTAAAAACTATAATTCTTTTTGAGAAATGGAATTTCTTACTCCAGTTATCTGGTGACTTTGTATAGAATGATGATATCAAAGTGCTGGTTTAATGTTTTAAGCTATGCAGTGAGCAGCATTGGTCAGCATCAAATATTCTTGATTAAAAACTCAACCCATTTTGGTTTTATTTCTACCTAACAGATTTTAGCAAAAATATATATGATGCATGGACAATTAAGATACTTATTACAAGATGTTTGTCATTGCTCCCTCAAACTATATTTTCTGTTTGAGATGGAAAAGTATGTCATTCTTACTTCTTTATTATTGTGTATAATATCTTTTTGTATTAATCCAGTATTATTCCCGGATCAATTTCATAATATTAATAATGGTGATTAATACTATTATTATTATTATTATTATTATTATTATTATTATTATTATTATTATTATTATTATTATTATTATTATTATTATTATTATTATTGTTATTATTACTTTATTATCAAATGATGTCAATTATGTCTAATCTCCTGCACTTATTATTAAGTGATTATGAAAGGTTTTGTGTGTTAAAGGAGAAGGTCACCAATGGAGATAACCCTCCTCTTTAAGTTAGCCTTTTTTTTATACTGAAGTATAAAATTATGTTGGTATATTTCTGTGGGAGATTTTTGGTGTTGGTCTAATGGGGAATTCTCATTTTTTATAATGATTATTAGTACATGTGTATTTCACATCTCTGGTTTAGTAAATGTTGATATTGCGCCAAAAGAAACACAACTGGTATCCTTTTTCTGTTTGAGGTAAAACATTTTCTGCAATAGATCTATCTTTTATGTTGCACGGTTTTTCTCTGTTGAGAACAAAAAATTATTTGTATTCTTGTCAAACCAGGGGCTTTAAAGATATAATCATTAAGTATATGTGTTAATATATACAATTTTTAAAAGTAAAATTTCACAGCAGCATTAGCCAGTTGCCACCTTTATATTCTTACAAACGATTTGTAAAAATACGTACAAAAAGAAATATGTAGAATATGCATTATGTTTCTTCTTAAAATTGCCAAATCTTTTGCTTTGGTATAGTATCACTATAATTGTCTCTACTTTTTTGCACAGGTGCACTGTACATGATACTGATTGTGTTTATTACATAGAAATAAATATTCTATTTCTTCACTTATTTTTTGTAGAGTCTCTTATACTTTCAAAGTGTTTCAAGCTGTATGTACATGTGTATTTCATTGTGGTTTTCCATAAGGCTTACGATTCGTATGTATACACTGTTCTCATAAGACAATCATTCATTTTCTTTGGAGACTCCAATCTGATTTTCATGAGTTTTTAATGGGCTCTTAGTACAATGTACAATGGTAGTCCATTCCATCAGGCTTACGATTCGTTTACACTGTCCTCATAAGACAATCATTCATTGTCTTTGGAGCCTCCAATCTGCTTTTCATGAGTTTTTAATGAACTCTTAATACAATGTACAATTGTATTTGTAGTCCGACACCTTCAATGTGCGTCTCTACTGGTTGTGGGTTATAACTTCTACGGTGGTAGTGTAGTCCTAGTTTTGATTGGCAAGGGCATCCACAGTGAAGGCAGGGGAGCTGGCCAGTCTCTCTCTGAGTTACCCCTGCAGTGGGTTTCCTTTTTTTCTACGGACTTAAGTGATACTGCTGTGGCCTTGAGCTTTACTGAATTAGGTAGAGAGGAACTCGTGAAGTCTTATGCGCCCTACAGAGTATATCTAGCTATACGATGAAATATAATATTAGAGCGCAAAGTATAACTCTTTTGAACGAAATTGTTAATGACATTAAACAAGCTGGATACTTTAGTATATCTGTAGACTCGACATCCGGTGTTTCACATGTTGATCAACACACTCTCATTGTTAGATTTGTATCTCCGGATGATGGGACTCCAACAGATAGGTTTTTACATTTAAACTTCAAGATCGCACGAGAAATGCCATGGCAGAGATAATTCTAAACTATTTTGATGAAATCGGAATCGGTTTAGTAAATGTAGAGGCGAGTAATATAACAACGCAGCCAACATATTTGGGAAGCATAATGGAGTCCACCAAAGAATTTTGGAGAACAAATTTGCAAATTTTATTCCGTGTGCCAGTCATTCTCTTAACCTCATAGTGTGTGCTGTTGTTGATTCATACATGGAGGCAGTCAATTTATTTGGGATCATTAATGGATTGAACTGTTTCTTCTCTGCGTCAACAAAAAGGTGGGCAACGCTTAAACACCTTTTATCACTGGAGTCAAGAGTCGTACAACATAATTTTATCTGATAGGTGGTAGAAAGCGCGTGAACAGCTACGACAGCAGTTAAGGATAGCTATCCTCAACAAATAGAAGCTTTGCAAAGCATTCAAGATGATGTGGGCCCCAACCTTGTGGATGAGCTTGTACACTTTCAGAGATCTCTGAAAGAAGTACACCTTGGCTACCAAGAAATGTATAACATGCTCAGAAATATCTAGTTATAAGCAGCTTTCCCCAACGTCGAGATATAATTGTAGTTGAGTTTTCAGCACTATAATTATAGACCACATTGTGGACAGATCTCAAAATTGAAGTCTGACAATTTTATTTGCTGCCACAGACGAGACAGGGCGGGGATACCATGACTCCCGTCTCAGCCGGTTACATTAAACTGACACCGACCCAACCAGTAGGGGCTGAAGTCGCTGGGGTTCGAACCATGGACCTCCTGCGTCGGAAGCCAATTTCCTACACCAAGGCTACCCCCCCTCTCTCCAAAGGTCGAGATCGCCCTCATACTATTTCTTACCTGATGGTGACACACTGCAGTGGTAAACAATCATTTTCAAGACTCAAAAGAATAGAAAACGAAACAAGATCCACAATGGCCCGGGGAGGTTGTCAAATATCACATTCTTGAGCATTGAGGTAGACAAGCTCAGGAAACTGGATTTCAATGTCATCATTGAAGCCTTCGCAGTAAAAACAAAAAACAACAACTTTGCAGCGTAATATTTAAGGGTTATACTTGTTTATTATTCATAAATTGCACGTGGCAAATGTCGAAAGTGTTTACAAATGAACCCTAATTGCAAATAAATATAGCCTCATGAAGCAATCATTTTAAAAGCTAGTCACCGTCATTATGCTGGATGATTAAAGAGAATGATAGAAAAAAAGTGGGAAAAAAGATCATAGAGAATTTCTACCCCTCTGCTCCCCCGCCTCCTCCTGTTCTGGGGGGCGGTGGCTCTGGGGTAGAACATTGGCTTCCGACGCAAAAGATCCGTGGTTCGAGCCCTGGCGATTTCGCTCCCTACTGGTTGTGTCGGCGTCAGTTTAATATGATCGGCTGAGACAGGAGTCATGGTATCTCCGCCCTGTCTCGTGTGTGGCAGCACATAAAATTGTCAGACGCCAGTTTTGGGGCACGTCAACTATATAGTCTTTATAGTGCTGATGTTGGACGTTAAACCAACTCAATTCACCCCCCCCCCCCTTTCCTGTTCTCTTTTTTTCCAGTCAGGTTTTCATTAAATATAAAAGTTCTGTTCAAACGCTGAGGAAAAAAATGATGCAGCGTGTAACACATTATTCTTTCAGATGACTTATACCTTACCCATGTTAGCATGGCTAAAGCAGGCGAAAAATTAATTAAGTTTATGTTGGTCAACTACACCATTAACTTAATTAGGAAGGGTCCTGGCTACCTCACTACATTAATTTATTAGTCTACGCATACTTATATTTAATTTTAAAGAAATTACAATACAGTAGATGCTAACAAAGCTGTACAAATCGATAATTAGGTACTGTCTTCCTTCTAGTAACGTTAACTATGCACACACTTGGGAGTAATGCTGGCCTTCTATCGTGGACTCTATTTAACACAGTTTCCACGACGTAACGATCAGGCTATTTTCACAATGGCGCGAACGTTGATATTGATAACGGAAAGGCTTACTTCGTATCCACGTCCACTGAGGACAACCACACAGAAAGTAACTATTAGAATATGTGTACACTGTTTATCTATCAGTTGGTTACCTAATAGATTAACTTGAGATAACAGGTTTGATCATAGATCCAAGTTTGTCGATTCGACTCATATGACAATTAATAACATCAGAAACCAACCGTCAAATAGAGTTTGTATCGCTGTCTTCAGTTAACATTTTTAAATTTCTTCTCTAGATATTTGTTTGTTTAAGGGGCTTTTCATTCCTTAAATTACAATGATGTGATAACACGGTGAGTAGAACGGTACCCATGACATCGCGCGTTAAAAAACAAAATAAAAAAAAGGAGAGCACAAAATATCATAAGTCACACTGCGTTTTTAGATGCTCGAAGGTGTTTTTAAACTGTTTTCATCACGTCGTAATTGAGTACATGTGCTTAGTAACAATTGAACAAATTGAAACCGTAACACAGTCTTAACCAATCATAAGTTAAAGAAAAAAAGTTAAACGTATTCCCAGTACCGAGGCTTTTAATAAACTTGTCTATTCTAACGTATTCTACTAAATTCATGAGCTGAACTTATTTGCAGCCTTTCTTCAGAACAACTAGGGATCTTTACTGCTTCATCTGATCAAAGGAACGCTGTAATGATTTCTGTTTTGACTATGTACAATTGAACTGATGCTAAAAGAAAGTTTACATTGGATTATAAAAAGAAAGTTTACATTGGATTATAAAAAGAAACTTTACATTGGATTATAAAAAGAAAGTAGTGTTTTCTAAAAGATGGACAACAATGTACCTTCTGCATCTAAAGACAGCCCCGTTTCTCAAAGACCAGTCACACCAAATGATGAACCTCGGCAGCAAACAATTACACATACTTACGGATCCGTCCAATCACAAGACGAGGCGGGCAACGAACCAATATCGTTCTCCGCAACAAATTCCACAAATGCCGATAAACTTCTGAAACGAAGTGATAAAAGGCAATGGTTAACAAAGGCCCCACAAATATTGAAATCCACACGAAAATCCGTAGTACGAAGTGCCACACCAATCATAGTTCACGCTCAAGTCTCAAAGGAACCATGCGATCCAAGCATCCAAGCAAAGAATTCTGACGGCTCGGCGGCGCCGGGCTATTCCCTCACAAGGACTCGAGTGATGATCCAAGTTGTTGCGATGCTCTACTTTGCTGGCATTCTCGGCACCAATTCACTAATGCCGCAGTACATGGTCCATCGGCTGACCAATGATGAGCAAGGTTTGGTGAACGCTAGCCAGCCAGTCGCCAGCAGTCCCTGCCACAAGGACAACAATGATCCAAGTTGTTGCGATGCTCTACTTCGCTGGCATCCTGGGCACCAATTCTCTAATGCCGCAGTACATGGTCCATCGGCTGACCAATGATGAGCAAGGCTTGGTGAACGCTAGTCAGCCAGTCGCCAGCAGTCCCTGCCACAAGGACAACTCGTCCAGCACCGCTCACGCAGATGCCATACAGTCCAAGGTGAGAGGCAAAAACTAACATACAAAGGGGGAAAAATTGTATATCAGAGAGATCGATCGCCCGGTTGGCAGATAGATAGATAGATAGATAGATAGATAGATAGATAGATAGATAGATAGATAGATAGATAGATAGATAGATAGATAGATAGATAGATAGATAGATAGATAGATAGATAGATAGATAGATAGAATAGATAGATAGATAGATGATTTGAACGTTTTCTTGGACAATAACCATACTGCTCTGTCTCCATCTAATGACTATAATAAGTCTGCCTATCTACATAGGCCACATCTGCCTCTTTCATGTCTCTTTTACGTGTATTTTGTGCCTCTCCTTGAATCTCTTTATTTTTCAACTTTCTCTAGCTACCCTCTCTCTGTCTATATATTAGTATAATACTATACATGTTGACATCATAAGAAACAAATTATGCTCCGTATCAATGCCAAGACGTACAATTCTTTGCCCAATTTATGATCTTAATAATTTTTATATGCCATATCCGTTAGTTGTATCACCACCTTTTCACGTAACGTTGTATCTTACAACATTTTCTCCAGGCGTCTCAGAAAATCCTGTACTACACACTATCGGCCAGCATCCCCTCACTGTTCGCATGCCTTTTCGCTGGTGGCTACTCTGACACTTTTGGTAGGAGACCGTTGCTACTGATTGTAATACTGACGGGAGCCGTGAAGATACTGCTCATTAGTATCATTATCAAGTACGACAATAGTATTAGAGGTTTCTTTTCTAATTATGTAAGTATTGTTGGTGTAGAAAAGGTCATATTATGTTTAGTTGGAGTGGTCATAATCGGAGCATCTGTGTGTACCGTAGGCTTTGAAAATAGATTATGTAAAGAAAGTCGTACACAGGTCTTGGTTAGCCATAAAATTATAATCAGCAATATCAACAAGGTTGGTCCTCGAATTCTTTGCTATCATTATAATTACATGTATCTCATTTATTTCATTTTTACCATCAGTAACCTATTCCATTACCACCATCGTTACACTTTAAAGGAAAAATATAAACAATTCACAACTGTAAATGTTGCCAAGGGCATCACTATCACATAAACCACATAACTTCATTCTGTCGACAACAGAATGATAGTTAAAATGTATTAAATTAACGGTTAAAACCCTGTCACTTAACCTTGCAGAGTGGGGGAAAAAACACCAACAAAAAATGAAGAAGCAACATAATTTATGAGTGTAACTGATACGATATAAACAAAACAAAAAAAGGATATTATAATATTTCCAATTTTATCTTAGGCTATCCCTGCCCACCTGGCTGTTTTACGTCGCCTACGTCATTGACGGTTTATCGGGATCGTGGACGATTCTCTTCGCCATGCTAGTCTCCAGCATAGCAGACACGAACCAAGACAAGAAAGACCGCGCCTTCTGGGTAGCCGTCCTTGGATGCGCCATCTCCATTGTGGGCGCCATTCTTCTCGTGCTTACCGGCGTCCTCATCGACAAACTGGGTTTCTTTGCCGCAGCCATGATGGGAACCGTTTCAGTATGGTTAGCATTTCTACTGGCATTCTTCCTATTCCCAGAAACTTTCCATCCACCGAAGGACAAAAAATTCAAGGGACTCTACAGCGTGAGGAAGATTGCAAACTATTTCTTTTTCGGAGGCTCGCTCACAGATCGTCTAAGGTTGTGGGTTTGCCTGTTCATCTTTATGCTAACAATTGTTCCCCAGCTGTGCCTAATCACTATCGACACGCTATATCTCCTACATCGGCCGTTTTGTTGGACACATTCCTCCATAGGAACTTATTCGGGGGTCCGCATGGCGGGAACTTTCTTCATTGGCATGGTCCTACTTCGCCTTTTCCAAAACTGTTGCCAGCCTGAAATTTTAGCTATGGTGGGGCTTATGTTCCGAGTGGCTAGTTTCGTGCTGGAATCTGAAGCGAAAAAGTTTTGGCACATGATCATCGGTAAGTTTATTTTGTCAAACACCTGAGGTTCAGGAATGTCTCATACTTGACATTTAAATTGAAAAACAAGAGGCAATGTAATGTATACCCCAGATAGTTTTATAAAAATATATTGTCCAATATTTATCAATGGAGCGCTTGTTACAGATTTTGAAAGATAACCTAGGTAATCTAGTATAAAGAGGTACTGTGTGCTTAGAATTCTTGATTCGTTTTGCAAACAATTTTAGCTAATCTTTACATTACGCATTTGCGGCATCAGTCAGTTAATTTGGGCTCAAAAACCTTTTTATGCTTCCAGATTCGTCATCCACACTTTTCATGGACACCATCTTTAATCAAATGTGTGCACATTGTTACTTAAAGTTAAGAGCATCAAAATATTTTTTCTAAATGCAACAATAAGGCTTTGTTGGGTTGACAAACTAAATGCGTTTAGAAGCGATTTAAACTTAAAGTAACTCTCTCTCTCTCTCTTCCCCTCTCTCATTCTGTCTCTCCCCCTCTCTGTCTGTCTGTCTCTCTATTTCTCTCTCCCCCCCCCCATCTGTCTCTCTTTTTTGTTTTTTTTTTACATGAATTTACACCATAGTGTGCGCCTACCAAATAGAACGACTCCGTATTTTTCTCTCTCTTTGACCAATTACTAAATCAGTTCCTGTGGTGGGCTCGCCAAACACCATCTCGATTCCCGTGATCAGAGCCATTCTGTCATCGCTAGGGAGCTCGGCTGACCAAGGTCAAGTATACCTTTATACCCTTTTGAATTATTGTGGCAAATGATACAATGGCATGTATACCTTTATACCCTTTGAATCATTGTGGCAAATGATACAAGGGCATGTATACCTTTATACCCTTTTGAATGTGGTAAATATATAATACAAGAACATGTATATCGGTACTGCGTTGGTCTATGGAGCTATTATGTTTTTCTTTGCTAGAAGTTATCACGAGCTAAGCTATTGATTTAAAAAAAATAAAGTTAATTATTGCTGCAGTTGTTGTCCCGATGTTTGCCAAACCTTTAAATGCTTCAACTTATCAAAATATAGTAGATAAAAGCAATAATATTTTTTTCGACTCAAATAACGATGCAGCCTTTTCATGACAAATACGTGCTTAATAAGTTTATTAAAAAAAAAAAAAAAAAAAAAAAACTCAAGTACAGCATTCCAATAGCTTCCATAGCAAAAAGGGACCATCTCTTGACAATGTTCATTCCAATAGCTTCCATAAGAAAAAGGGTAGGCCTTCTGGTGTGTTCACAATTTTTTAAAGAGACTATCTCTTGACAATGTTACTTGTTAGACATTCCAATAAAACGTATAGCTATTTTTCAATTAGTACTACTATTTAATAGATGATAAAATTATAGAAAGGTAGGCAGATTGATAGTGAGATAGAGATCTATCTATAGAGTCGGTTGGTAACAGAGATTCGGATAGCTAGGCTAGGAACATTTTTTTGTAAAGCCATTACCGTAAGTGATTCTTTGAATACGTTACTCCCTTCCCCCACCACTCCGTCATATATACTTCTAATCTTCAAATTCTTTTTATGTCCATTCTACATCCAGGCGCCATGAACTCAAGCGTGGCCTTAGTGGAGATCGTCATCAACCTAGTCGGTAGTGTGGGCGTTTTGTCCATTTATTCGGCCACTCTGTCTGGTCCACTTCCCGGGGCAGTGTATTTATTTCTGGCGTCCTGTGGCGTGTCTGCCTTTCTCCTGTACCTGTGAGTTACGCTGTGCCCTTTGCGGGGTTGGTGAAAATGGGGAACCACCAAAAGTATTGCCATTATCATTATGGCAGAACTACCACTGGTGATACTGAAACTATCATTATGTACTATACTACTGCTGCTGATGCTACTACTACTACTACTACTACTACTACTACTACTACTACTACTACTACTACTACTACTACTACTACTACTACTACTACTACTACTACTGCTACTACTAGTACTACTACTTCTGGGGGCGCGGTGGCCCTGGGGTAGAACATCGACGCAAAAGGTTCGTGGTTCGAGCCCTGGCGATTTCGCTCCCTACTGGTTGGGTCGTGTCAGTCTGTCACACAGTGTAGTGTGACCAGCTGAGACAGGAGGCATGGTATCACCGCCCTGTCTCGTGTGTAACACCACACAAGTTTGTCAGGCGTCAGTTTTGGGATCCGCCCACAATATTATATAGCGCCATAGCCTATATAGTGCTGATGTTGGACGTTAAACCAACTCAACAACTACCACCTTCACTACTACTACTACTGCTGCTGTTGCTGCTGCTTCTACTAGTACCGGTACTACTGATGATGATTCTATTTTTTTTAATTACTGAAAACTGGCGTTGGTTTAATATTACCCATCTACATTGTATTGCAGTACACGTTTTTTTTCTTCAAATGTAATGTATTTTAAGTCCCCTGATAAAACCAAATTTAAATGCATCAACGTGATTATAATGCTGCTGCTGACGAGTATTGTTTTGATTTTTACTTTGGAAACTATGTACTTGTATTACAAAACTACCGCAATTCGCAATTTTTCAATCTTAAATGTACATACAGTCCTATGTATTAATTTTCAGTTTTTCATCTTCCATCTGACACGTATGTGACTTAGTAGTTTTTTAAAGTTTTTTTTTTATTTAAACATTTACATCATCCCTATTGTACTAACTGTTCATTTGTTCACTATAATCATCATTAAAACAAACAATGATTTGTCAGCATGAATTTAATATTTTCATTCTCTTCTGTCTCCAGGGTGTATTTCAAACTCCGAAGACCAAATAACAAGGACTATGAACAACTTGTCGATTAAGTACACGTATCGGTATGTGTGACAGACTAATCTGGAGCTAGACCAGAACAATTAAGTAAATAACAAATGCACGCATGGCGATTTCATTTTAAACAATTGCTATAATGTGGACGTATTCAATTCTCAATTATTACATTGTATTAGTCTTGTATTATGTTTTTTACCATATTAAGATCAGGAATCATTTTGATCTTTATAACATTTTGCTTGGCTGCTCACAGTGTGGATGTATACAATGTATGTACATCATCATGTAAATTAATATGCAGTTCATTTAATTTTTACAATTTTATAATTTTCCCTTTTTCCTGTAGTTTTATGAAGCCTAATTGAATTTTGCTTTTGCTCATTGTCATGGTCAAAACTTGAGATGATGCTTAGTTGTAATTATTTATCCCCTTTACAAAAACACGAAGGCTTCATGTAACTGTATGAAAGTAAAAAAAAAAAAAAATAAAGTCTTTCACATCAGGATTGCCCGACATTATTCAAGACAACCACCCATGTATGTTATTGACTAGTGTAATTAAGCTCAAAATTATCATAATCATTTACTCTTTTTCCTTCTGTGCATGCATTGTAACAGACTTCATTTATTAATAGTTCCAACAACACCACAGTGTATAATTTGAGAATTTTTGAATTTTCTAAGTAAGGTGGAAATAATTGCAAGAAGGCAATAAAAACGTAGTCACCAAATTATGGCAATTTAAGACAGTATTTTAGATTTTATACTTTCAAGTTTGCTTAACTGAAATGTAAAAACACACAAACAACAACTAAGCAAAACAAAACAAAAACTACACACATAGATTATTGTCCTCAATTGTTGAGTGAACAAAACAAAAAGTGTTATTTATATATAATTCTAATAAAGTTCACCTCTTGCTGGATCCATAATATAATGTTTCAGCGATTACAATGCCACTTGCCAGCATGAACAAATATTGATAGTCACAATTTCAGTTTCTTCATTAATTGAAATCTTTGCGTTCTAAGAATGATTTTGTTAATATTATTTTTAGTAAGCATCGATTCATATTGTTACTACCTTATGAAACAGAGACAATCACCAGTTTTGATATCTATTCTAAAATCCTTTTTTGTCAGTTAAATCTAATATTAAATAATTATATCCTTATAATGGACATGTGTACTATATAAATTTACAGTTTGCTTAAAATTAAAAATCCATACAGTGATACACATGTATGCATGTTCAGAGAATCACTGTATGAAAAAAGTTACATATATATAATTATACAGAAAAAAAAAAGTAATGAAACATATTCTACTCTAAGTTCAGCCTGATACAAATTCCCTGACGTACTGATGCCACCAAAGAAACTAAAGAAAAAAAAAGTATGTTTACTTTCCACCCCCAATTCACCAAAAAAAAAAAAAAAAAATATATTAGGTAAAAATAGTAGAAGGCAACAATGATTCAATATGAACAAGTTTGTCTTTATTTGAGAAGGAAAAGTACATGCCTTCAATTTGAGTCAAATAATATTGTTATTATAGTGTTAAATAAAAACAGGGAATGAGAGATCTAACGATATAATAGATTTCATTGAAATAAGCTATATTATTTACATAGATAGAAATCAAAGTTTAATATACAATCTAAAGCACGTGAATACAGTGTATTCGTTTTATTTACTTGTTTAAAAATAATGTGACTTGCTAAATGTAAATAAATCTAGCTTTCCCGGCAGTTTTAAAAAATCTATTGTGACCATATTTTTAACCATATCATGCATATTTGTGCAATCAAACTATTTACATATAGCATGTAAGAGGGCAACCATATGAAAACCTTAATATTGTACATGTAAACACTAAAATAGTGTTGTTTTTCATAGACAGTAATAGTAAACACTAAACACTTGATTGTGAAGCCTGAATGAATCGTAGCAAAATCTTAACTGAAAGGAGGCACATCGGGTACATGTGTAGGGCAAAATAGTAATTTTATTTGAAAGATAAAAAGCCAAGGTTTTCAAATCTGAAAATTTTGTATTGCATGTTTATTGGTCCAAAGGATAAGAGTTTTGGAAAACCCCTAAAATACATATATTGTGATTTCATAAGCAATGCTGACAAAATATTGTGACTCCGTTGAGTTGAGCTGAATCTTATAATGGAACTAAGCCAAAAATTTATAAAGTAAAGGCTTTTTAGCGGGACAACAAAAAACATGTGCAATGCATCATTTAAGTATCATGGGCATAATATTCATATTTCTATTTTATCATATTACACCGGTAATTGAGAAGAAAACTCTTACTAGCCATCCGACATTTAAATGCAAAATAAGACTGAAGTCTAAAAATGCATAATTCTGGAAAATTAAGAAAGTTAAGTTGGGGTATTTTCAGTACCTTAGTTAACGAAAGTTTCTAAATCCCTGTGTTTACAATTTTGCCAGGCATAGTGAGCAGTCTAATCAGTGAAAGTGCTGTGACATGAGAGCAGATAATAAATCGCCTTTTAATAATTTACTTCTTTCTACGTCCTACTTCAATCACACAAATACGACAAAGTGCAGATCTACGCGCAGGGCTTTCAACAAGTTCACAAACAATAAGTACTGATTTTTTTTTAGCATAAAAATTTTAACGCCCCCACTGCAACGTTGCTTGGACTTAAAATCAGCCGATAAAACTCAACATACTTTAAGAAAAAAACTAACTGCATGTGGAACTTTTTAAAATGAATTCTAAAAAGCAACCATACACAAAAATCAAGGAAAAAAACAAAACAAAAGTTTTTCAAAGTGTCCAATAAGCGTTTACACACCATTTAAGAATGGGCGTATCTCTTTGTAAAAACATTTGAACACCTAAAGGTAAAGATTCTGAAAGATATAATTTCAAATTGTAGCACAGTTCAAATATTTCTAATCCTTCAGCGGTGTCCACCCACTATCCCTCGAATTTTATGGGTTCCCAACTATTAATATCATCAATACTGGATACTAGACCAAAAAAACAAACAAACAACAAAGTCTGAATTAGAAACTGTGAGCAAAACTATCATTCCCTTCCACAAATCTATCAATAAACAACAAAAAGAAAAAAAAAAAAAAGTTCAGTGCACTCCAAAAATTAGACATTTGATAATTGAAATTTCAAGAAATTCGACATACTTGGAAAGTCAGGAATATATCTCTTACAATGTCTTCTTGCATATTTTGCTTAATTCGACAATTTGCTGCTTCTTTTCGTTTATTTTGACGTTTCCAACCCATTATGATATTAATTTTTTTTTTTTTTTAAAGCAGGCGGTTGTGTCCATTCAACTGATAGAGAGCCTTGATAGAATTAATCAACTTTGTACGTGTTAAACAAGTCAAAGAACACTTCAAAGTAGATAGATCCTATCAAGACCTACAGCCAAGCCAATCCAGATTTGCCACTCTTGCAATACATCTATTCAAATTCGAGTTTCCCTAAATTCGACATGAAAGTTCTGGTCCATGTAATGTCCAATTATCAGGTATGCACTGAATGTACATGGAAGCTGTCATCTTTGTACATAAATATACATTGTATTACAAGCATTAAAGTAAGCTATGAAGCACATCACAGTCCTTTCATTAGTTGTTTATTCATATTTTTATAGTTAAAAAAATGTATACAGATGTTTTACAAAAACGTACGCATGCATTTCAATTAAGTAGCAGGCTTTACTAGTATCAATACAAATGTACATGAAAAGTTATTTAACCACAAAGAGTTATCAATGAACCCAATAATTAGTCTTTTCAAAACTTAGAAATTACTAATACAATGTAAAATATTGATTCTATCAAAACAGAAGCTTTCCTTAATTTTAATTACAAAGTATATGAAAAAGTATTGAAAAAATATTTCAATAGAGGGCTACAGGAAAACACTCCTGAAGTAGGGAATGCTGCTCTGACGGTTCAAAACATCATGATTCTAAGCAGTGCCCCATGACAAGGTCTTAAAGTAAAGTTAAGGTTTTGCAACAGATCCCTCTTCAATCACAAACTGACCAAGCACCTTATCCTAGCAGCTTTAGGCATTGACTGTACATGTACTTATAGATCTAAATGATGCTGTTGGCTGCATTTCTTAATGTCAATTGTCAGAACATAGGCTATTTCACAGACAGAATCACATACTTTAACAGAAAAAGAATACCAGGGCTTCAGTCTCAGCTGGTTACATGTACTGACACTGACCAAACCAGTATTGGACAAGAAAGGCTGATAGTGATAGAGGTTTGAATCCAGGGCCTATTTATTTAGAAATCGCATCTCCTAACAACTGACATAGCTACCTCTCCTTTTTTAAAACTAAAAAGCACAGGCATGTACACCAATCCTTGTATGTACACTAAAATGTAACAAAATCTTATTTCTTTTCAAGAACAAATATTTCCACAATATTTACATGAAATGATTGATGAACTAATTTCATTTAATATTTCATTTAACCCATGCTTAATATTATCAAACCTATAGCATTATGATCATTCACTTTATGAATTATTAGCATTGGAATATTTATCACTAGTTGAATAGACATGCTTGATCAAGCAACAATTTTTATTCTGTTCCAAAAATCAAGTTCTCCTCTTTCCTCAAACAGCGTAAATAGAGTGATTTCAAAACAATGCAGAGTAAGTTAGTACATGTATATCTTTCAATTTATCGAGTAAGCTTTGATCTAGAATAAAGACTCTGGTAGAAAAACTTCCGATCAGTCTATTGTCATTTTAAATACAAAGAAAATATAAGAAAAAAGGTTACAAAATTGTATGACAGAATGTAAAAATATACTGATGTGTAAACCATTTTCGCTTGCACAATGATACGCAAAGGGTGGATCCCAAACTTTACTAGCTGCAGAGTCTTTCATCAAGGAAAACAAATCTGCTGATTTTGCCTTTTAGGAACAATATTGATGAAAAGGAAAGAAACTAAAAACAAAATAAACAAGTACATGTATATGTATTTTCGTAAACCCCCCCCCCCCTAATTTTGTAAAATCATCATGAAAGCAGAGGAAAGATTTCTATATTAGTGTGCATTGTTTTTCGTTGAATACACAAATAAATTATGCAATAAGTCTGGGCACTTAAAAAAACCCACAACAAATTACATTTCTGTAAACTAAATGAGATGTATACATTAAATTCAAGTAAATGTTTCCACAAAATACAAATTTATATTCATTAATTGGAAAACACTTGAATTTATGTTCCAGTATTCAGAAATGTAAATTGTTCCAAACTAGATACAATGTAACTTGAGAATCTGACCATTCATTCAAGATCCTTGATCTAAACATTATTTACATGACAATATGCCTTGCCCAAGTACATGTATATTGTTCACACTTGGATCCATCAATTTTGCTATTTCACAGAACATTTATGTGCAATATAAGTCAATTTCTAATGAGTGTACCTGAAACAGTTCCTTAATGCAGAATATTTGAACTTTGATAATATACTTGAATTAAGCAATCTTGGCAGTGCACAAGGCATGCCCTTCTGCTACAAAACCATGCAAATTGATAACATTAAAATGAACAGATAGGCCTATATTAGAAATTTATAAAACTAGAATCATGTACATATGCTATTTCAAAATTTCTTGACCATCCATGGTTATTAAAAATGTTACCAATCTTATTTCAATCAGCAATTCTTTTAAAGGAAGACCTTAAACATGAACATGTATAGGCTACTGGTAGCCTACATAAGGTATTCACAGGGGAGTACCTTATATAGGCTACCTATTCCTCATTCTTGCGGTCTTAGCAGTAGCCTATATAACTATAAGCACTTCCTTTTTTTAATTAAACAGCATTGAAAAAAAAAAAATTCTTGACAAACCCCAGCATAAACAACAGAGGATGTAATACATGCATCACATGCCAATATCAATAATATGAACATTTGAGCAAATACTGCAATTGAATTTAAAGAGTTCATAAAAAGGTATTCATTCATTAAAAGTAAAATAATAGGATCAAAATGAAATTAGAAAAAGGAGGGCAATTCTATACAGTGTCTCAAAATTACAAACTTGTATACAGTACAGTATGGTATGGTCAAAACAGATTCCTCATTGCCATGAATCTGACACTGCAAAAGGGCATTGCTTTTTAAGTCCAAATTTTTCCCAATTACACTTCCAATTCTATCGCATAAATCTATTAACTGCATGAAGCTAGTTCTATCAGTAATTTCACAGCATCAAAATGACTAAGCTTCTGATTTTGCCTTGTGAGGGCATTCTTTGAGATACTGATTGTAACTGTCAAGTTCTTCGTCTTTTTTTTTTTCTTTAAAAAAAATAAAATGGTATAAAAATTTTAACTTTAACTTAAACAAACAGAAAACATATGATCTGTAATCAGTACTGTACAGAGAATTTGGAACTGAACCTCAATAAATTCATTTACAACTTTTATATGCCTCTTCGTGCTTTTCAGCATCCTGATCAACATGCTACATAAGGCCTCGATTCACAGGGTACAAGGTCCAAGCTTTTTTCAGTTTTACTTGTTAAGCATATCAAAAACATTTCTTTAATTATCAGAGAGATTACTGGAGTTTAGATGAGAGTCAGTATGATGGTATTTTTCAGAAGCCTCAACGTCAACTTCACTCGAAGAAGCAAGATTGGTATCAGAAATCAAACTTTCATTGACATCAAAATTTTGGTTTACATTCACTGGACTTCTAGGTTTGACAAAGTCTTCAAGCGTAGTCTTTTCAAACGACAAAAACTGCAGATCATCATCTTCCTCTTCAACAAAATCCACACTCTCATTGAAGAATGAGAAAACGTTCCTGTCCTCGGAGTTAAACTCTGGATCAGGTTTCTCCAATTTTACTTGCACCACAGGGTACTGGTGTGTTTTTTTAGGCTCTGATTCTTTGCTGGATGTGCTTGATGGCTGGAAATCTTGCATACAATCCCTGGTGAGTTCAACCGATGTAAGAACATCTGTATTATTGCCACCATCTAGATTCTTGTTTGATGTGGAGGATGCAATTATATCTTGTGCACCCTTACTGTACATTTCATCCAGTGCTTCGACCCTTGCCTGTGGTGCTTCGCTTGATGTAAAATACGACGGAATGTCTTGTGCCAATTCCTCAGAAACTGTATTAGAATGAAGGCCAGGTGCATTGGTCAAAGCTTTGGATGAAGAGGCCCCAGAACCTTGTGCATCATTCCTTGGGTCATCACAGGTACCGGTAATGCAAGATTCATCACACTGAGAACCGTCAATTGAATTATCAGATACTATTGACCCCTTATTGGCACCAGTATTTGAACCTTGCACACTTTTGTTTTCTCTGTCGACATGGGACAAAATAAGAGGGACATTGTTTTGCACAACTACCTCTTCAACAACATTTTTTTCATTGTTTTCCTGAGGACTACAAATTTCATTTTTCTTTCTTTTCTCTGTGTTCATGTGTACTGCACCAACATCTTTATTACTCAATTTCCTCTTCAAATTATTGGAATTTCCAGGATTTGCATTGCCAAGTGTCTCAGATCTCATATTTGTAGCAGCATTTGCGACATCATGATCCTGCTGCAGGCTTTCAAATAAACTTTCTGATTGGCACAATAAACTTTGTGAACTATCCTTTACGGAGTTATCAAAATCAATTTGATTACTTTCCACACATGTCTCAACGGTAGTCTTGGGATCAGTATACAACTGTGAAGACCCCATTTCTAATGATACGTTTTTTCCAATTGATGTCATCTCTGTTTTAGCAAAGGTTATGTCAGGATTTCGTAAGCCTGGATCCAAGTTATTTTGATCTGACAAAGGTAGATCATTTGTAGGACCAGTTCTGTCCAAAATTGACCCTGAAATTTCTGCTTCCTGATCAAGATTCTCAATTGCTTGTTCTGAAGCTGGCAAATTTACTTCATTTGGTGAAGATGGAAATTGGCTGTTAGAAGAATCAGCCATTTCTTCAAACAGAGAAGTTCCTGAGCTAACTTGGGAGATTTTCAAAGAAGTGCCAGACATAGTCATTTCTTGCTCAATTGCAGAGCAGGGATCTGCATGTTCTTCACTTGAGGATGTCACCTCAATGTCTTTGGCTTGGACATTATTTTTTTCTCCAAGGTTTACTTTGCATGGTATAATATGAGTCTACACTCTCATTGAAGAATGAGAAAACGTTCCTGTCCTCGGAGTTAAACTCTGGATCAGGTTTCTCCAATTTTACTTGCACCACAGGGTACTGGTGTGTTTTTTTAGGCTCTGATTCTTTGCTGGATGTGCTTGATGGCTGGAAATCTTGCATACAATCCCTGGTGAGTTCAACCGATGTAAGAACATCTGTATTATTGCCACCATCTAGATTCTTGTTTGATGTGGAGGATGCAATTATATCTTGTGCACCCTTACTGTACATTTCATCCAGTGCTTCGACCCTTGCCTGTGGTGCTTCGCTTGATGTAAAATACGACGGAATGTCTTGTGCCAATTCCTCAGAAACTGTATTAGAATGAAGGCCAGGTGCATTGGTCAAAGCTTTGGATGAAGAGGCCCCAGAACCTTGTGCATCATTCCTTGGGTCATCACAGGTACCGGTAATGCAAGATTCATCACACTGAGAACCGTCAATTGAATTATCAGATACTATTGACCCCTTATTGGCACCAGTATTTGAACCTTGCACACTTTTGTTTTCTCTGTCGACATGGGACAAAATAAGAGGGACATTGTTTTGCACAACTACCTCTTCAACAACATTTTTTTCATTGTTTTCCTGAGGACTACAAATTTCATTTTTCTTTCTTTTCTCTGTGTTCATGTGTACTGCACCAACATCTTTATTACTCAATTTCCTCTTCAAATTATTGGAATTTCCAGGATTTGCATTGCCAAGTGTCTCAGATCTCATATTTGTAGCAGCATTTGCGACATCATGATCCTGCTGCAGGCTTTCAAATAAACTTTCTGATTGGCACAATAAACTTTGTGAACTATCCTTTACGGAGTTATCAAAATCAATTTGATTACTTTCCACACATGTCTCAACGGTAGTCTTGGGATCAGTATACAACTGTGAAGACCCCATTTCTAATGATACGTTTTTTCCAATTGATGTCATCTCTGTTTTAGCAAAGGTTATGTCAGGATTTCGTAAGCCTGGAATTTCCAAGTTATTTTGATCTGACAAAGGTAGATCATTTGTAGGACCAGTTCTGTTCAAAATTGACCCTGAAATTTCTGCTTCCTGATCAAGATTCTCAATTGCTTGTTCTGAAGCTGGCAAATTTACTTCATTTGGTGAAGATGGAAATTGGCTGTTAGCAGAATCAGCCATTTCTTCAAACAGAGAAGTTCCTGAGCTAACTTGGGAGATTTTCAAAGAAGTGCCAGGCGCAGTCATTTCTTGCTCAATTGCATGTTCTTCACTTGAGGATGTCACCTCAATGTCTTTGGCTTGGACATTATTTTTTTTTCCAAGGTTTACTTTGCATGGTATAATATGAGTCTGCATATGTTCTAAAAATAGGCCAGTATCACCAAAAGTGCGTTTACATTCATGGCACTCTTGGGAAGAATGAGACAAAAGAGAAGCCTTGTCTTTAAGCTCGACTAAATCACACCCTGTATTGCTATTTGCAGTAGTAAGTGAGCTGCAGGCTTTGCTCTTTTCTACAGCATTCCCATCACCATTCATAAATTCGTCTGTATATTTGTCCCAGTGCCACTTGTGATGTAATATTATATGATTTCTCAGTCCTCGAACACTGGCTATCTGCTTACCACAAAGATGACAACAGCAGTCCTTTTTGCACTGCAGTGTGTGGGTTTGTAAATAAATTGCAGATGGAAAGTCAACCTTGCAGTAACTACATGTGTGAAAACTCTTTTTTGACCAGTTGTGCTTCATCATGAGATGCTTTCCATACATAACTGCCTTCACTTTTGAAGTACACAGGTGGCATTCAAGAACTCTCCTCTTCCTGAAGGAGAAGCCAGGTTCTGCATCGATAGTACTGGTAATGGTACTGCGTGAATCACATATCATTGAGTTTATAGCATCAACTTCTTTATGTTTTGAGGCCAAGTGAATTTTAAAACCTTTTAAAGAATTGTGTTTTGCACCACATATTTTGCAAATGAAGTAATCTTTATCAGTTAGAAGGAATTGTAACTCAGGCAAACAATCTTCATGATAAATCTGAATATGTCTTCTGAGATATCGCCTACGGAGAAAGGCGCAATCGCACATTTTGCAAACATGCTTCGCTTTATGCTTGGAACTGTGTGTTGCTACACTTTTTTGTTTTCCTTCATTTAAAGTTGAGAAATTCATTTTCTTTCCAAAGCTGCCATAAGATGGTTTAAGATTTTTTATGGGCTGTGGAAACTTCTTAATGGCTTTGTCTTCAGTGCTTTTAATAAAATATAAATGTGCAGGTTTGGGATATCTGTGTGAATGAGTAAGCTTGAAATGTTGCCTAAACACTGAAAAATTCAAAAATTGTTTTTGACACAATTTACATCGCCCTGGAGTAGCTCTTGGCTTAAGTCTCCTGCCATTGTATGTTATACTCGGATGTTTAAAGATATCATTTTTATGCTGCCCAGTCAAGATTTCCTGAGATGAACAATAGGGTGTTGAAAATATGTCTTCCTCTCTATGTCGATCTAAATGATTCAGCAAACCCCTTCTTGATGCCAATGGAAGCCGACAAATCTTACAATACTCTTTACTTGGATGTGTCAAGGGCAATGATGATGATACTCTTGTGTCCGTTTTGAGTTTGGTCAGGTGTGACATGAAATGTGTCTTTTTGCTGTTATTGGTAATATATTTTTTACAAAGAGAGCAAGATGCTCTGCTACCAATACTGTTTGTGGAAATTGTTTCCTTGTTATCTGTTTTTTTCAGCTTTTCACCAACTGGAGCTGTTGCTGCAACTGATTCAACATTTTTGTGGCAATTGATCATATGTCTGACAAGGGAACCTTTTTGCAACACCTTGTTTTTGCAAATTTTGCAAGAATATTTTCCTGGCAACCAAACTGCTTTGTTGAACAGTTTTCTTGATAGCACAGCATGCCTTCGATGAAAAGAGTGCCTTTCGATTTCCTCTTTAGATTTGAGAAAACGACGACAGAAAAAGCAGAAAAGATGTTCTCCTCTAGGAATTTCCTGGACTGGGGTTGCTGTAAGAAACCTTTTGCCAGAGCTTCCCATTTTGGTTACAATTCTGACAGAAGGCCTGAGCTTGGGCACATCTTCCTTTTTTTGTTCGGAATTCAGAGCAGTCACAGGCTGGCTTTCTTTTTTTACTAACAGCGTCTTCTTTCTACTACTGACATCTGAGTGACTCTGAGATCCTGACTTTTTTCTGCAACGAACACTACAAGCAAGGTGCTTCTTCAATGCTCTTAGTGACTCAAAACTCTTACCACACTCAATGCAAACTTTTTTTTGAGAGTCCTTAAGCTCCGTAGCAGAGTCAAAAAATTGCTCATTTGTGTCACTTGTATCATCATTCATTTCAAAATCGCTGTTGGCACTGTCTTGTACCACCACAGAATGCAAATCCAACCTGTCATTGAAATGGCCACATTCTTTGTCCAACCTTTCATGCACAGCTTCATGTGAAACAAGGCGGTTATAGCGATAGCACATGAAACCACATCGTTTGCAATCATACTGCTTTTCCTCTGTGTGCTCATAACTATGTTCCAGTAGTAAAGAGAGAGTAGGAAATTTACGAAGACACACCCTACATGAAAATTCTTCTACGAACTTGGAATGGGAGGAAGCCTTACGTCCACTCTTGCCAACTTTATCCACACCTTCAAATAGTTCATCAGCTTCTAAATTTGTCTGTCTTTGTGTTTTTGATACCTTCAGGCTATTGCTCATTTGAGTTGTTGTTTTCCTCGCCACATCTTTTGATTTCTTCATCAAAGATGTTTTTCCTCCACTTTTTTCTTGTATTTGAGCCTCCAAAGCCTTGGTACAGTGTTCATTGTTTTGAGCATGGGCTTCTAGAGTTGCAAGACTAGGGAACTTAAAGTTGCAATGACCACAGACCTGAACATACCTTCTGTAGCCAATGCACTTGTGAGTACGGAGCTTATGTATGTTGATAAAGCGATTTTTGCATCTAAAGCAGTAAGGAACTTGAGCCTGAAACTGTGGTCCAAGTGTGGCATAGTGATACAAGCAGTCTGGCTTTTGATTGAAAAAGTGAAGCTGAAATTTGTATCTAGAGTCAAACACAACATGGCATAGCTCACATTCAAAGGACAAACTCCCCTCTTGCAATACTGGCCTACTCAAGTTTTGCTCCTTGTTTGTTTCCAATGATTCTGGAAATGAAGATATATCTTTGTTATAGACACCTCTTGATTCCAGAGGTGCAGCCTCTTCACATTTTGTTGATGATGAGTTGGTGAAAGTTTTCAGTACAGCATCAACATAACATAAGCGACAAGTCATATTTTTAAAGCAGTGCTTTCCCAAATCCCGCACATTCTTGAGAACTTTGTTGCACATTTTGCAAGACATCATTTCACCATGGTTTTTATACCAAAGCTTTTTTGTAACTTTTAAAAAGCAAAAAGATCTTTTCAATAAATGAGCCTGAAACTCCTTTAGGCTCTTTAATTTTTTCCTGCATGCTTTACATTTGATTTTTTGTAAAGCTATATCTGGTGATGTCCCTGGCCCGCTTCTGTGCTGCATCATATGCTGTTTAAAAACCATCTTTTCGGAGAATGTCTTATTACAAGTCTTGCATTTAAATTCAACATCTGCTTCATCGCTGCTTGTACAGGATGATGAATCCTCTTCTGACTCCTCCGAACTAAGCTCATCAGCAATCTCATTAAGCTCATTTTTATTTGTTTCACTATCACTTTTCTGTGATATAATACAAGAGTTGTGTTTTCCCAGAGACTCATGGGTTCTAATAACTTCTGGCACCCTCTCATTTTGCTCAGAATCAAGAAGATCTACATTCAAAACATGAACTTTTTGAGGCTTTAACGAATTTCTGCTTGCATCAACGCCAGAGGCACAAGGTTCTGTAGGTTTCATCATGTTTGAGTCGATTTTTGCCTGGCAAATCATGCTTCTCTGTATGTGTTTGGCCAAGCCAGCATCACCTATAAAATATTTGTTGCAGCCTTGGCATTGGAAACGAATGTCTCCACTGTTGTCTGTGCATGATTGTGACAAAGCCAGATGCTTGGAAAGAGCAGTAGCGTCAAAAAATGGTTTATGACAGATTGCGCACATTATGGACTTTGGGGAAAGTTTGATGACCATTTCTTTTAGCTTTAAGTCTGTGTAATTTCCATCATCAAGCTTGTTTTTCTTTGGAGGTGATTTGTCATTATCAAGAGGGTGTACATTTGAACTCGGTGCACTTCTATGATCTCTATTCCTTTCCCCAGGTTTTCCTCGCTTCGCAATTTTTGGGGTTGAATACTTGACAAACTTGGATTTGCAAGATGTATTTTCATTTAAATGGATAGTCAGCATGGCATTTGTTGCAAATTTCTTGCTGCATAATGGACACAGAATTATTGGCTTGTTGGATGCTTTGCCCTCCTTTCGATTTGTTTCATCTTCTTCAGGCATGGGTTTGTTAGAAAAATGTCGATCATAGTAACTTTTGCATGACTGTTGGGCATGTACATGCAATTTGAAACGAGCATAGCTGGAAAACCACGCGCTACAACCTTCACACCTCACAGTACATGAAGTAGAAGTGTTTACAGAGGACAAGGTTGCTACCCCTGCAGACATGAGCAAAAGCCCAGTATTTTGTTTTGTCTTTATTTGATCCACACTGATGCTAGCATCACTTGAAGTTAGAGGTTCCACCATTAAATGCTTTTTTCTGCATGTTTTTATCTGTTCCATGCGATCCCTTTCACTGAAGAAATTAATAGTTGCATTACATGACATACAAAGAGATGCATATCTTTTGAAACAGGGAAGACTGTGTGCAACATGATGAAATTTTGTATCAATATTGCAACTTGTGTGTTTACATACAACACAAGATAAACAGCCTTTATCCTTAGGTTTGTGTTGGGTCTGTAATTTTTGGTTGTATGATTTGCATGAAAGGCTGCAACTTAGATGCTCTTGAAAGGAAACTGCAGATGTAAATGAACGCCTACATTTCAGACATTTTGATACTATAGATGCTGTAGAATCTGATGGGGCACTAGACACATGATTTTTGCCATGGCTGGTTATAGTATTTTCAGTAGGTTCGACTTGATTGAAGGTAACATCTACTGGCAGCATTTCTGACTCTATAGGCTCATTTTTTATTTCTACATGTGAAGTTCCTTTTTCACTTTCAGGAACTCCTTCAAAAGCACCATTCTGGGTGCTGTCTGTTATCTCAGGTGCAATTGGCTCAGGATTAAAATTATTTATGACATCGATAATCAATTCTTCGCTGTTGTCACTTGCTGCTTTGTTGTATGTAGCTGTACTGTCTGCATTGGTAATATCAGATGTAACAGTCGAATGCTTTCTTGAATTCAGCATATCAGGGAAGCGCATAAAAGATTTTTTAGCAGCGCCACAATTAGCTGACGATTTTTTGGTCTTAGACCATCCTACTGTTTTGAGGGAACTTGCAAATTCAACTTTCTTATTGACTTTTGTTGCTGAAGAACTTGATGTAGCATCCTTGCTTACTTCATCAATGGCTTGTGAAAAGTTTGCTCTAGCTGCTGACAAAATATCTTGGGACGTTGAATTGACTTCTCCTATTCTAGTACATTTATTTGTGAATACTTCAGATGGGCCTGATGAAAAAAGAGGCTCATGGTTAGGGAGATTTGTCTCCGTTGACTTGTCAAGCCTCTCAGTTAAGATTTCTGAATCGTTTGGTTGCCAAATTTCGGGATCAATAAAAGGCCTTTCTTCTTTGATATCTTTATCTATGTATATTTCAATATCACCATCTTCCCTAGCCCTAAAACTATCGTCTTTGCCATTGTCTGCAGAGTCCTCTGTGTTTAAGGCATCAGCTTCCAGGCAATTGACAGAGCTAGGTTGAGTCACTCCATCCTGTGGATTCAGTTTAGATGCTCCACTTCTAATACCCTCTGAGGTTTCAGCATCACAAGGAAAATCAAGTGTTTTCTGGTTTTCAAGAACCTGTTCAGACTGCTTAGAAATAGAATCCTCCTTTCCTGAAGATGTTACATTAAGTTCATCTTCATCACTATCGATGACAACTTGTATATTATGTATTTTTGCTCCTATGGGACGCATCTGTTTACTAAGGTCTATTGAAACCAACATGCAATCCTCAATGTCTTCATTTTCAACATCAATGATTGCATCCTCAGAATCAGTTTGATCAATGTTTGTGTCACTCTGACAGGGTGCAGTATTTTTCGATGAAATTGCTGGGCTTCCACTTCTAGAGGTTTGGAATGCAGGCTTGGAACTTTTAACACCTGATGATATGCTCTTCCTGTTTTTGGCAGTGGAGGCTCTGTTTTGATTACCACAGTTTGCTTCCATAACAGAGTGTCCAGGTGCTACTTCATTCTTTTCCAATGTGCTATAAACTGATGTCCTTTTATCTTTTGAGGCATGTTCTATTGAAGATGAAACTTTATGCACGGTGTTCACTTTTGCCTCTTGTTTTGACTTCAAGTCTGTGTCCTGTGCATTGGATGCCCGTTCAGAACCAGCTAAATGATGTTCAGAGCCTTTACTGGAAGAAGCAATTGTTTTATTAACGTTCTCATATTGCCCAGATCTGGATTTGCAATTTGCATCATTTTGATATAGATTAGTGGGTACAGCTTTGAAGGAATGACTGGTTGCAGCTTCTGCTATTTGGTTTCCATGCAAATAATTGACAGCTTGAAGCTGTTCTTTGGGGATCTGAAAATGTTGTTTTTGGGCTGTCTGCACAACTTTGGCTCCATCTTGAACCTGAGGTGCATCTCTTCCGTTGATGCCACTAGCATTTATGTCGACATCAGGCACTGGAGCAAGGTCGTTTTTTCCTGTTGGCACTGCAGCATCACCAATTTTTTTCTGAGTGAAATTCATTACATTTGATAGTGTAGAAACTTGTCTAAAACCTGATTCATTATTAACAAAAACGCCGCAAGGCACAATGCTTGAGGAAGTACCCAAATTAATACTATTGGTTACAGTTTCAAGCGAACTGCCAGAAACAGAATTATTATTCAATGAACGATTTGAACATGCTGAAATAATTTCACTGACAGGCCTTACTGACATTCCATTATGGAAATGAGATTGATCAATTGTTCCACTTGCTTCTTGCACATTGATATTTGGTGTGTTGAAATGAACAGCACTCTGAAATGGATTCAGACCAGTTACTGTGTTTGAAGATACAGGTACACTGGACATAGGAAGAAGATAATAACTTGGAACAATGTTAAAGGTTTGGGCCACAGTTTCTGGGTCTTCCGAATAGAGACTGTTACTTCTTGACACATTAGTTGATTGGGCATTGCCTGGATTTTTGTTTAACAAGGATCTAATGGCTTCATTATTAGAACCATTGCCATTTTTCCTCTGTAAGGTATTCTGTTTTTCCATGTTGACAACTGCTACTCACAACCATTGTTGACATTTTGAAGTTCTTTTAACCTTTGCAGGTCCCATGCAGATCACTTGATATGAAACTGAGAATAAAAACAGTAAACAATATAAATATCAGTGAGCACAATCTGTAAAGTAAAAATCTGTAAAGTAAAACATTTTACGTTAAATAAAGAATAAAAACAATTTTACTTGAATCAGATATTTCACCGCAAGATCATCTTTGATTTTATTGCAAACTCATGCCTTTATCTTTTTTCTTCTTCTGAGATCAAGCTAGAGTAACTGGTTTGGGAGCAAGTCCAGAGGGTCCTATTTATAGCAGTGTAGTTATTGTAATTGTAAAGGAGTAGTTGTGGTGGTGCTGGTGGCAGTAGTGATAAAACTAGGAAGTGCAACTAGTAGTACAATATTAGACATATAAAGCAACTCTTAAAATGACACAACAAAATAGGTCTATAACAGTAAAAAGTAAACAAAAATATAGAAAAATGGGATGTTAATTTAATTTTTCATTCCAATATTAATCCTTGTGACATATCAGTCATCCACCCTGTTCATTTTAATTGAATTGTGTATCGCATCAGTTTGGTGTCTTATGCTCTTCACCATCTTAATTTAGTTTCTCCTTTTTGTGAAATAAATGAAGACAAATACAGAGTGAACAATTCCTACTGAGTAACACACTAGTCAACAGCGCTCACTTTATCAAAACCATTTAGCAGTAATCTCAAAATCCCAAAATAAGACATTTGAAGCCCAGTTCTATTCATAATCTACTTTGAACATGCACTCAAAATGGTTTGATCTACATTAACATAATTGCTTCTACAGAAGACATAGATAAAGTACCAGATGAGAGTTAACACAGTTAAGACGGAACTCACATCCATATCAAAAGTGCAAAGAGGGTGGAAAGAGGTTTTTAAAATAACTTATTAAAGAGGGATCATTTATACTAGACGATGACAAAAATTCAGAGAGAAGAAAACAACTACATGTATTGATTTTAGCCCCCGCAAACTAAATAATGTCTGGATAAAAGAAAGCTCTCTGGAGCCTGTTGGGCCACATCTTACAAAGAGACAAACTTATTGAAGAGACATTTTTTAGATTCCCTCTTATAAAGCAATAACAGCCTATTTTTTTCCCTAAACAAAAAGCTAAGAGGTCAACCAAAAGCAAGCTTGCCAACATTTCTTTACAGAGATTTCACACTGATGCATCGACCAAAAGTAACCTTGCCAACATTTTCTTTACAGAGATTTCACATTGATGCATTGATCAAAACCAACCTTGCCAACATTTCTTACAGAGATTTCACATTGATGCATTGACCAAAACCAACCTTGCCAACATTTCTTACAGAGATTTCACATTGATGCATTGACCAAAACCAACCTTGCCAACATTTTCTTTACAGAGATTTCACATTGATGCATTGACCAAAACCAACTTTGCCAACATTTCTTTGCAGAAATTTACTGATATATATCACTACTACCAACAAACTGAGAGAGCTCATGTCAAAATCAACAAAGTTACTAAAGTGACGTGCCGTAAAACAAACTCACTCACTCACTCTCCATATTTACATGCATTTGCAGAACTATGGATGACTGTTTTTTAGTTTATGATCAAGTCTACTGTCTAGTCTTGGCTGGAACTTTAAGGTGGGTCTATTTTAAACAAAAACACTAACAACAATATGCTAAGAGCAAGGTGTAGTCAATATAACAAAATTGAGACAGAAACAATATAAATACTGGGTACAGCAAAAATTTTCACAGAAACGTGATCACTCCTTACCATGTGCTGTCCCAGATTTGTTTATTATCAATTACATAATGGTAATGGTCTATAGACGCAATAAAATTGTCGTCGATTTTGAAAATTATGAGAGCGAAAAAAATTTACTTAATTTTGTTTAAAGAAAATGAATTATATAATATTGGGTGCCAGCTTGTTTTCATCGACAAATCAATGCCAACAAATAATTCTACAGGTTTTATGCCAAATATCAGGGGAAGGTGATGGATTAGTTGAAGATATAGAATACCTGGCCTCGGCATTCTCACAGAGAGAGAGAGAGAGAGAGAGAGAGTGAGAGAGAGAGAGAGAGAGAGAGAGAGAGAGAGAGAGAGAGAGAGAGAGGAAAGAGGGGTGTCAAGGCTGGGTCAAGAGTGAGGGGGAATAACACTAACAACAGTCTCACTAAAAGAGAAAGCTGACACAGTGCAGTGATTCTGTGCAGTGGGGAGAGAGGAAGTATGGGAGGAACCAATCACTATGCCTAATAAACATACCATTCATTGAGGCCCCCCCTCCCCTTATCTCCTTATGTGCGCCAAAGCCACAACACACTGTATCAAAGCCTCTCTGTATGATCTCTATCACTCTCAGAATGCAAGAGTAGTGATGCAACCCTAGACCTAGCTATGAGTGGCGCTCTCTCCATACTCAATTCCATAGACCATCTCCCTTTTTCGCTCCTTGGCTTTCTTTAAACTTCTTCCTCTCTCTTTTCCTCCACCCCCTCCCCCACCTTTCTGTGCGAGTCTGTTTGTCTGTCTGTCTCTCTCTGTGAATCTGCACCTTCTCTTCAAGACAGTTTTGTGGTTTTCCCCATCTTCTACTGTTCTAGTTCCAAACATTCTCATTCAAGTGCATATAGATTCATGATTTAATTGTTACATCGTTTTGTTAATTTTTATCGTTAAAACAAACTACAATGTATTTTCAATGCCCACCATTTCTTGTGTTGTGTCTCAAATTTAGAAATCTAAAACTGAATTCTACCATTTCTACTTTTAATTGCAGTTACGTTTCTAGAGAGGGAGAGAGAGAGAGACAGACTGACAGAGAGAGATAGAGAGACAGACAGATAGACAGAGAGAGAGAGACAGAGGCACGAGGCTATGTCAGGCGGCACAATGAAAGCTGGGAGAATGGTCTGTCATCGCATGCCAGACAGCATTGACAACAAAGTTCAAACTATGATTTTACAACTCCCTTCCTGTGCTGGCCAGCTCTGTCTCTTTGCGCAAGCTTACCTACTAAAGGGAGTGGAGGCACAGAACTTTAATAGGCTGATGACTCAGTACGCACACATGTACATATCCGCACCCAATCAATTTTGCACGACGAGCATGCTTGTTAACTTGTTTATAAATGATCTCGCTACAAATTTGACACAAACTCGATGCATGCTTCGCTACACCCAATTTTTCATAGCTCTGTATTAGCTGAAATAGATTCTGGAAATCTCAACCACTACTCGAGCCCAGTACTTCGTTACGTCCAAGGTTTTTGTCAAATCAGTTCGTTAGGCCCAAGGTCCTTTTATAGGCTTTATATAAGGGGAAAAACCGTACCTAGGATACTTAGATAGTCTCCTCTACGGCACAGGTTTCCTTGTCCCATGTTGCCATATATATGCGAGGTTCACTATATAACGAGAGTTACTATATCAAAGGCGCTCAGAGGTGGAAGAGAGTGTTGGGTTGGTTTAACGTCCGACAGCAGCACTGTATAGGCTATATTGTGGACGGGCCCTAAGACGGACGTCTGACAATTTTATGTGCTGCCACACACAAGACAGGGCGGGTCACATTATACTGACACCGACCCAACCAGTAGGGACCTCAGAGGTGGAGTTCTAAGATGTACGTTGTACAATTGAAATTTGAATATTGCAAATGGGTCCAATCTGATGATGCCATACAGTAGAATCTGCTTAAAAGACATCCCATTGAAGACAGACTAATGTTTATTTTATCCTAAGTTTATCGTTAACAACTGACTGTAAACTAGAAAAAAAGGGAAGTGGTGCCTTTGAAATAGTTAATATAAAACCATAGTCAATTTTTAACGGATTCTATTGTACCAGTACCACCCAAAGGAGAATTTCAACTTGTAATTGCTTTATATTTTGAAACAGCAGTTTGAACTTTATGTTAACTGCTTCGGTTAGATGACATTTGCAGACTTTGAAGAAAAGGAGGAAAGCGCAGAAATATAGTGGTCGGGTCAAGATTTGGGATTTTTACTGATGATTATGGTCACTGCTCTCTCTCTCTCTCTCTCACTCATCCCTCACCCTATATCCTTCTTTCTGTCTCTAGATCTATATATCCCTCAATTTCCACAAATTAAATTCTCTAGATCTATCCTTCACCAAAGTATTGAAAGTTTCTATATAGGCCCTATATCTGAGACTGCTAGGAGTTGTATCATGCATAAATCTGTATTCATAATGCGGTAAATGGGCAAACTTCTGGCACCTGAAGTCCACATGCAGGGAACTCAAAGAGTTTGACATTGGGATGGGAACGACAGTCTACTAAAATGAGAAATATAATGGGTGGCCAGTTATATCGGTATATCATTTATAAGGAGAAGGTGGGAATCGACCATTAACACAGCGCGCAAGGTACCTTCAAGTAATCCATTGCTAAATGGGTGGGAGACCACTGTTTTGCAATATTGAGGTAGGCCTACTAACAATAGCCTACCTCAATTAATGAATTATCTAGGCATTAGAGACAAGATAACTATGAAAAATTTAGATCCTGGAATAGATCTAGATCTAAATTTAGCCTATGGATGAATTTAGTTTGTATTCTAGATCTAGATCTAGGCACTCCTTGAGTTTTGTCGTCCCTAGCCTGTGGGCAATTGGGTGGGCGGGCAGACTTCGATTATTAAAATTGAATTAAAAACCAACTCCGTCTTTTTTTTTTTTTTTCTATTAAAATTAAATAAATACACACCAGCTGTATTCCCTGTCTTAGTGTTATTGTATTGCCATGATTTGTTTGACTCAAAGAGACAGGGAGCGATTTGATTGTAATTTATTCAATTGTTTAATTTAACATGGGTACAATGCTGGCGGGATCGGGGGTGGGGACAAACATAAAATTGAAACTATATCTGTCTCACACACACTGTACACACTCTCTCTCTCTCCACAGGTTGACTTACTCCTATGTAATCGAATCCTACCCACTCGCCCCTCGAATTCCGCCCACCCATACATCTGATCACACACAAGTTAGGGTACACAAGTAGGCTTAGTGCCTAGATGTAAACACACACAAACATAATCTAGAATATCAAGAACTAGACTAGAACCTAGATCTTGATTCTAGTGATTCTTAATCTATAAACTTTTAAGTATCCCCATGTTAGCGATAGAATCTAGATCTAGATCTAGTCTAGATCTACTTTCCTACCACCTGTTTCCTCTTCTTACTCCAGACAACTTATGTAACACCAATTTAACGGCATTAACTTATTATGTGACCAGAGTAGAATTATAATAGACCTGTAAATCAAGGCATTGTCCTGTTCTGGTTCATCTTATAGATAACACTCCTTGAGTTTTGTCGTCCCTAGCCTGTGGGCAATTGGGTGGGCGGGCAGACTTCGATTATTAAAATTGAATTAAAAACCAACTCCGTCTTTCTGTTGTTTTTTTCTATTAAAATTAAATAAATACACACCAGCTGTATTCCCTGTCTTTATATTATTGTATTGCCATGATTTGTTTGACTCAAAGAGACAGGGAGCGATTTGATTGTAATTTATTCAATTGTTTAATTTAACATCGGTACAATGCTGGCGGGATCGGGGGTGGGGACAAACATAAAATTTAAACTATATCTGTCTCACACACACTCTCTCTCTCTCCACAGGTTGACTTACTCCTATGTAATCGAATTCCGCCCACCCATACATTTGATCACCCACAAGTTAGGGACCACAAGTAGATCTAGTGCCTAGATCTAACCACACACAAAAATAATCTAGAATATCTAGATCTAGATCTAGACTAGAACCTAGATCTAGATCTAGACTAGAACCTAGATCTAGATCTAGACTAGAACCTAGATCTTGATTCTAGTGATTCTTAATCTAGTATAAACTTTTAAGTATCCCCATGTTAGCGATAGAATCTAGAAACTAGTTCTAGATCTAGATCTAGATCTAGATCTACTTTCCTACCACCTGTTTCCTCTTCTTACTCCAGACAACTTATTTAACACCAATTTAACGGCATTTTATAAAACTTATTATGTGACCAGAGTAGAATTATAATAGACCTGTAAATCAAGGCATTGTCCTGTTCTGGTTCATCTTACAGATAAGTCTTGGAGTATCAGTTCTAAACTTGGTCTTCAGCGCCTGCTTATTGCTAATGAGTATTAGATCTAATCAGTTTCAATTTGGCTAACTCTCACGTTGAGATAAGAAATGATGAGAAGGTTCACTGCGCATGACAATGACTATTTTTAGTAACAATTTTCAAGTGCATGCGCCAAGGCGTCCAAAAATAGACGCCTTGGCATAACTTCAAGGCGTCCAAAAATAGTTTTGGACGCCTTGCATAACATTCTAACTTCCAAGATGACAAACAGAAAAAAAAATGGGCCTTGTACTTTTTAATGTAACTTTTTTTTCTCTCTTCTTTGCCCGCTTGCCTTCCCCTATCTTTGGTGTCGCAGTTGTCATCGTTCGTCGTCTCTTTCTTCTTTTTCGTCGTTCGTAGTTGTGATCGTCACCACCTCGTCTCTTTGTTCTTCCTTTTTTCCCCCTTAAAAGCAGAATGCATCCCTTACAAAACCAAAACCTTGATGCTTGTTGTCGAATCTAAAAAGTGTCACAATGAAGGTGAGGACTTCGCAAATAACATAACTCTGATTGTAAGAGCGAAACACTTCTCTCAATTTAAATTGTTCAACCGTATCATACAGATAGACACTCGATTGCAACACGCGTTTGAAGAAGAAGAAGAAGATGGTTGGTTGGTTGGTTGGTTGGTTTGGTTTAACGTCCAACAGCAGCACTCTATAGGCTATATTGTGGACGAGCCCCAAGACGGACGTCTGACAATTTTATGTGCTGCCACACACGAGGCAGGGCGGGGATACCATGACTCCTGTCTCAGCCGGTCACATTATACTGACACCGACCCAACCAGTAGGGAACGCAACAGCCAGGATTCGAACTCGGGACCTTTTGCGTCGGAAAGAAGAAGAAGAAGAAGAAGAAGAAGAAGAAGAAGAAGAAGAAGAAGAAGAAGAAGAAGAAGAAGAAGAAGAAGAAGAAGAAGAAGAAAAACAAATTGGCCACTGAACTAGCCACACTGAAAGGCAGGGACATTGTTATTATTGTTATTACATTACGCAGTCGATTGAAACAAGGCGATGTCACCTAGCGCACTATCTCCCCTTTTTACAGCCATGATGATCCTTTGTCACGCTGTCTGCAGTTTTGGGTCGATTTTATGACAATACAACCTAACTTAGTCATAGTTTACACGAACGATACCAATGGTTATTGCGGAAACATGAACGCGTTTCTCCAAAGCTTAAAGTGAAAGGAATGCACCGGTTTGCTGGTTGCTTTCTGCGAAGATTGTAAAGGTGAACGTTCGATGGCGCTCCAGTTCTATCGGTTTATCAATGAAAGAACACTACACTCTATTGTTACAAAACAGCGTTAAATTGTATAAAATAATTGTCTACTAGATTTTTAACCTTGGCTCTGGGCGCCTGATTATAGCGCTCCCAACTGAGCGCTGCTGGGTGCCTACATTAAAGAGTAGCTCTCCGACCCAGGTCAGCGGGGCGCCCACTATTAAGCTGAAGATATACCAATGTATGTGCGAAGAGCGATTCCCCGCTGACCGGTGACCTTTGATCCTGGCATCACATGCTTCGGCTGGCATCTGTGTTGCTTGGGCACTTATACCAGGATCGACAACTTTGTCTTATGATACTGTCGACCCACGCTTGGTTTAGCTTGGTGTAGCCGCACGCTTAGTGGGAGACTTGAAAGCGACATTGAGACGTCATCGTGTCACAGTAAACCTTGTCTTATTCACTTAGGAATTAACATTTCTATACTAAAAATATCATCCCATGAAAAGGTGCAACTTTCCCAGTCTTGTCTGCTCCATCAGTCTTAAGGGGCGACTATACCAACTTATACATCCACCCTAGCCAGACACAGTCAATATGCAGCTATCTATTTTTAATGGTTTTCCGTTTCTCGGGATAAACAGGATGTCGGTCGACGGATAACAGCTTCCGATGCCGGGCAGACAAGCTGTGCATAGCGACACTCAGGCAAAATTGTATCTGTGATGATCTGTGTTGGGCGCCCGCCATTGTCTTCCGGCTCTCGGTTCAAAACTTTTATTATTCCCCTAGAATGCATTTATAAATATAGATCCAAGTAGTATATTTAATCTCAGATAGTAATAAAAATAAGGTCACAATAAAATGATTTATGAAATAAGCTTGGTTTTTTGTGTGAAGTATTTGAAAATGTAGCTATGCGCGTAACCACTGGGCACACTTTGACCCAGATAGCTGATCAAGCCAGAATCTAGCTTCGCGTGTATGTGCGAAGGGCAGTCTGTCGCTGACCGTCGACTTTGATACATGGTACCACGTGCTTCGGCCAGCAACTGTGTTGCTTGGGTGTTTATACCAAGACCACATACTTTGTCATCTGTGAATGACGACTTACGCTTGGTCTAACTTGGTGTGGTCGAGTCCTTATGATATTACCAATAAGCGCAAGATCGGGATATGACATCTCTCTCTCTCTCTCTCTCTCTCTCTCTCTCTCTCTCTCTCTCTCTCTCTCTCTCTTTCCCTCTCTACCTCTCTCATACAATATACCAATTGGCTTTAGGTTAAAGGGTATCTACTTTCTCTGAGCTGACCAATCGGCATTAAGATGTATTGGACATCGTTTATTCATCCCACTTCACATGTACATGAATTCACCTAGTGTTCGGTCCCAACAAACTTCCAATTTCTCTTCTTTCTAACGAAAGTAAACTTACGCGGTGCCATAATTAAAAAAACAACAAACATTCACCTCCACAAAAGGTACATTTAGAAGCTTTTTATGTTGTAGAAGGTACGGGTTTTCCTCATTTATCTATCAAATCGGACAAAGTGCTCGTTGATCTCACACTTCACCCGAACACCCCACGAGCAGCATCCACACTCAGTCGTAGCACCGCACCCCGTTAACACTTGCGACTAACCACACACGCCCGACTTGAGTTAAGGTGGATAACAAACCATGCCTGAAGATACTAACATGCTGCTAGCCTCCGTGGGTTAGCTCATGCTAAGTATTCCCGCCCTAATCCGTAAGACAAAACGAGATAAGAATGAGCATCGTTGCTTTGTAGAACATGTAGATCATAGCTCTCTTGGCTTAAAGAGAGAACAGTTTAGTTTATTCAATTTTTTGTACCGATTTCAAGAATGTATTTGGAAAAATTAAAGCAAAATCTAGGCATACTCCACCAAACTTAGAAGGAGAGAAAGCCTACGAAGAGCTCACTGGTTTTGTAAGAAGTTTTCTTCCCAATGCAAACAAGGACATCGTTTTTTTTTATCTCTAATCTCCGCGGATCTTTGAGAAAAGAAAACATAAGAAAATAGTTTGACCTCAAACTTCAGACGAAGTATATGAAACCTCCTCGTCGCAAGGATGCTCAAAGTGCCTGTTAAGCGCTCATGGGGGGAGATAGCTGCTCTCATCACCGTGTCTTTTCTTGCAATCAAGGGAGTGACGAGACGCAGCAATTCCAAATAGATCTCTTCGTGCATTTTCAAATAGTTATGAAAGTCACTAGTCGCGAGGTTTAACCTCACACGCGCACTTACGCTATGGATTGACTCAACGGTTTCTGTTAAGTAGACATTGTCTTGGCCAGCATTTCTGTACTTGTTCCCTTCTCTTCCTTTATCTGATCAACGCGTATAAAATTGAACTCCAAACACCCTGTTCATAATCGGAGTCCATTTCAAGTAAAGTTGAGTGTCATAGACTAGTGACAATGAAATAGTTTTTGAGTGCTACTGCTGAGGCGGAGATGCATACATGACCTGGGTGACGGGGTCATTAAGGCATGATAATGCTGAGGCGGAGATGCATCCATGAGCTGGGTGACGGGGTCATTAAGGCATGATACGAACACTCGTGCACACGCACACACGCAGAAAGAAAAAAATATCAATATGTTTGACGAAATCAACCCCCCCCCCCGGTTTACTTAAGCGGTAATCAAGGCAAGTATTGGCATGTCACTGAGTTGTAAATATGCCTATAACAAAAACGTTGGTCTAGGAGCAACACTAGTCAAAGAAGCTACTTCAATCCCTCTTTGTCTGCGCAAGATGACTTCTAATACTACAAGGTCAAAGATAAAAGCAAAAAGAATTAACCATAGCGTATCTGGAGTAACACGGACGATTCGGATTCTTCTGTCAGGAATCAAATAATAATGTATTAATTAATTTTATCTGGTGGTAGCTTTTAGACAGGACATTAAATGGGAACCTTCATACCATTGCTCTTTTGAAACGATTACTTTCATACTCTTCGGTACTTTTTAAGGAAACGGAACCCATTCCATGTAGATTAGAAAATGGTGTGTCTTAACAAATTTTTTTTTATAAATCAATAATAATGAGAGAGTGGTCTGTTTCGTTCTGGTCTTTTCGGGAGGAAATGCAAATGTATCGGTTCTATGTAAACTAGACAAAAGTATCCCTAAAGGTAACATAAGTTTGCGAAACCAGAGAATCTTTCCCCCATATTATGCTAAAATTTAAACTTCAAAAGTATAATTAATTCGTTTCTGCGCAGTTAAACTCTTGTCAAATAATTTAGTTCAGATATATGCAAGCTATTATTATTTAAATAATTATTGTTATTACAAGTAATTTAGGGTGGAGCGGTATGGATTTGATTGCATGTCTAATTTTCAGACGAAGATAGTTATAGGTCTAGATTATTATTACTGATGCTGTTATTATTAGATCCGCCTTGGCTTGAGGGAAAAAGTGTGAGTCTTAAGGACTTTACAAAATGTAGCTGCGTTAAGTTCGAATGAACAAAATTACATTTAAATACCAAACAGCGTATTAAAATAATTGTCTACAAACTGTTGCACTTTCATTTCCAGAAGTGCCATAAAAACCTGGCAAGGCTGTTTCCGTAGTAAGCCTATTCACAACTCAGTGACATGTCGATATTTGTTTTGATTAGTGTGCGGATGTATGCGCGCTGCTCGACAATCGGAATGCGGCGGTGGCGTAGTTCCAATGTAGAGCTGCTAATTGTCTGATCAACTGGGCTTAATTAAACAAAAACAGTCTCGATATATTTTGTCTGTGCAAGTGCAATGATGAGTTATATCGTTAGTGTATCTGACTGTCTGTCTTTCTGTCGTCTCGAATCAAGGACGAACCATCACAATTCCACCAGACTTTCTGACCTTATCTATGGGATTTTAGAGAGAGAGAGAGAGAGAGAGAGAGAGAGAGAGAGAGAGAGAGAGAGAGAGAGAGAGAGAGAGAGACAGAAAATTATAAAAATTTTGCCTTTTTACCTTTTTAGAGAAAGACTTGTAGCTCTAAACAATAGATAATTTTATTAAATAGTTCCCCTTTTGTTTACAGTATGCAACCTATTGACAAATCACTCAGCACAACTTGTATTTTTCTCTGTGACCTAGGCTGCCTCTCGCCTGGGCAGCCTCAAGAACTAGTCGCTGGTAAAGCTGAGAGATTTTGCCTTAGGCATTATTTTTTGTATATATTTTTAAACCTGAAATAATTTTTTTGTATTTTTATGCAAAACCAACAATCACATTATCCAAACAATTAAAAAAATATATACAAAATCTTTAAAACATATCGGCGACCATGGACTCAATTTCCTTCTGTTATCAGTTTCCATGATGAGAACAATGGTTCGAGTTTCCGTCTGCTCTCGTTGTGTAACTGTACAGACTGTCTTTCTTTGTTATACGCTGTCTCTGCATCTCTTTCTATCCCTTTGTCTCTCTCAAACTCTCTCCGTGTGTCTCTCTAACCCTAACCCTCTGCCCTCCTCCTCCCCCCCCCCCCCCCCCCCCCCCCCCCCATACACTCTTTTCTGTTTTTTGTGTCTCCCTCTCTCTTTTTTACCACCCCTCCATATAATTCAGTATCTATTTCCTTTGAGGGATTAATAAAGACTTTGTATTCACCACCGCCTCTTTCCGCCATCTCATCCAACCCCCATACCTATCTCTGCTTTTCATTCCTTCCTGTTTCAACATTGCATGCCTATTTCTAGTTCATGCGCTCAGTCTATATGCCGAACAATTTTTAACCCTTATAATCTATAACCTCTCCGTTTTTAATTAACTATTTAACTTCGTACTCTCCCTAGCACCCCGTCTTCTCTCTCTCTTTCTTTCTCTATCTATCAATCAATCTATCTTTCTCTCCCCTTCTCTGTATGTTTGTCTCTCTCTCTCTGTCTCTCTCTGCCTGCTTCTTTCTTTCTCTCTCTCACTCTCTTTCACCCCCCTATCTCAGTTTCCCTCTTTCTCTTTCTCTCTCTCTCTCTCTCTCTCTCTCTCTCTCTCTCTCTCTCTCTCTCTATCTAAATGAATCACAGTAGCAATGTTTTGCTTTAAGCTCCGGATTTCCACGCCCCTCAAAGAAATAGAAGGGAGATAAAGGCTTACGCTACGAAATTCATAACACACGGACGCGAGTAGATGCAGCCTTTATCATCATCAGTTCTGTGCACTTCCGAGTACCAACTTTGGGAAAAAACGAGACATCCGCAAGTACAAGGGGAGTAATCCGTTATAAAGATAGTGTTAAAAAAAGTTGGTAGTTATGTCTCATATTAAACAATTTTTTAAAATTAGGTAAAAAAAAACAACAAACAAAAAGCGCTGTAAAGTTGAAACTCTATACTTAAGTCTATTCCTCTTCCTCACCTCTCAATACCAGAATTATTGTTTTTATAATGCTATGAATGTCCTATGTTTTTTTTTCTGTTTTCTCTCTCCATCCCACAACTATGCCCAGCTTGTCCATGTATGCGGTGTTTTTGTTGTTGTTGTTGTTTTGTTTTGTTTTTAATTTTTTTTTAAAGTTTTAATCGTTTAATCGTTCTTCTGTAGCTTTGTCATGATCTCTTTCTTTCTCAGCTCGTTTGTCACCACACTATTTTTTGTAATCTCCCAGTTTATATCTCGCCGTGGCTGTGGGATCCTCATGTTCGATCTAATTCTAATATCCGTAGAAAAACTCTTTGCGGATGCAACCCTCTCATAGTAAACTTGCCATGCATTTCGAACGTTGAATTTAACACAAGGCTTTGCTGTCATTCTAATTAAACACTTGTTAACTCTTCTTCATTCGTTACATTGTAATAATCCTTTCCCGTCCATCCGCTTTTGTAGAGTTTGAACGTAATTATACTTCTTTTTTAAAGCAGTACTAGCGGTATAAAAATTCATGTGTGCATGAGTTTGTGAACTTGTACTGCATTTTCATCATAATTATCAAATCAACATCTATATGACTGTAATCATATTATCCTTAAACAATTAAACAAATATATGCAAGATCTGTAAAAGATATTGGCGATCATAGACCTCAAATGTTTTTCTGTTATCAGTTGCCATGATGAGAACAATGGTTAGAGTTTCTGCTCTCGTTCTGTAACTGTTCAGACTGTCCTTCTTTGTTGTACGCGTTCTCTGTATCTCTCTCTCTCTCTCTCTCTCTCTCTCTCTCTCTCTCTCTCTCTCTCTCTCTCTCTCTCTCTTTCCTCTCTTTTCTGTCTTTCTGTCTTTCTCTCTCTTTATTTTTTACTATATCTCAATATAATCCAGTCTCTATATTCCTTTGAGGGATTAATAAAGAATTTGTATTCACCACCGCCTCTCTCTCTCTCTCTCTCTCTCTCTCTCTCTCTCTCCCTCCCTCCCTGCTTCAACATTGCATATTTAATTCTAGTTCATGCGCTCAGTCTACATGCTGACTATTTTTTAATCTATAACCCATACGTTTTTAAAAAAAAAAAATTGGTATGACAAAATATGCAGTGGTGCGTTTCAATGTTCGATGTCATCTGGTCCTATGGTCTGAAGCTTTTTTGATCTATTAAACGAGATTGATATGACATATCACCACAGAAAAAAATTTGCAGATACCCCGGTATAGATATTTTTGCTATAAAGGACTATAAAACAAAACAAAACAAATATACAGGCGATCTCCCTTTAACTAAACAGCATTGTTCAACGTAACGCTCTCTTGGTTTTGTTCTTCCTTTTTGCTTTGTTGTGGTCTTATATCTTTTCTATTTTTCCTTTTTTGGTGATCATAACTTGATAAGCATGTATTGTGAACATAAAATGTGATATATGAAAGTGTGCGTTGCATGAGGCTGACGGGTTATAGAAATACACGGTACATGCTATACGCTGCATGCTACACGTTTTAACTTTTATAGAATTTAGACAGTGAAAACTCGTTGTCTCTCTTATGCGGGGACATACAACTCACCACACGTTACAGGAGACTCGCTACATGCTTTACGCGTGTAGAGAGAAATGAACATGCTCACTTTTTTTTTTTGCTACATGTCTATTTCTGGATCCGGCATTCTGTGCAGGTTGATACGCTCTTGTGCTAGCACCAAGGCGTCCAAAAATAGAAGGCAGTTATTTCCTTTAATTTTAAGCATAGATAGTTCAGAGGGATACTTACAGAGTATTTTTGGCCCACACAATCAGCATATACAATGTGGGGCACGGTGGCCCTGGGGTACAACATCGGCTTCCGATGCAAAAGGTCCGGATTCGAGCCCTGGCGATTGCGCTCTCTACAGGTTGGGTCGGTGTCAGTTTAATGTGAGCGGCTGAGACAGGAGTCATGGTATCCCCGCCCTGTCTCGTGTGTGGCAGCACATAAAAATTGTTAGACGTCAGTCTTGGGACCCGTCCACAATATATCCTATATAGTGCTGATGTTGAACGTTAAACCAACTCAACAACTCAACAACAGCATACACAAAAATTTAAACTGCCCTATCTATCAATCTATGTGCGCACTATTTTGGGTTATTTTTCAAAATTCATAAATGATTGGATATAATGTCTATTGTTGCTAAATAATTGTTGCGCAGCGCGATGCGAAGATGTTCATAAAATGTTCACTTTGATATGCTTCTTGCTGCGTTTATGTATAATTTTATTTCGGTGACTTTGCCTTCTATTTTTGGACGCCTTGGCTAGCACTTTTTTGTATTGATCTGTACACCTTCCATTGGAGTATAATAAAATAATATCAAAGCTTTTATCTTTTCAAATTTTTTAAAATCCCTCAAAATAGTGCGCACTCAAGGAATAGGCGATGAATGTCATGTGAAAATGTTTATACGTTAGTGTTGACGATGGCACTGGCAAGACTGGTTATACACCACATGAAGTAACCATTAAGAGTTAAATTAAACATTGTTTGTGAGAATAAAATATTGATGTAGAAGGAAACGATTGCTACGAATGTATGTGTAAACAATTCTTTGGCAGGGACAAGCGAAATCAATCTTTTCCTTAGTTTCAAGTCTCCTAGGTTCCCAAAGAAAATCTTATACAGCGACTGGACACGAGCGCGAAATATCTAAGACTTGTCTGACCACAAGCCGAAACAATACGAAATGAAGTGACAAGCTCAAGGGTCGAACCCGCAGCATCCTGTTCAGGAGCCGTGTGCTTTACTCCCCCCAAGGAAAACCCACCACCGTATTCATGTTTCCTTTACATAATATATCGACCATGTTGCCTCCTTTGCTATCTTTCAGCCGTCGGATTTCACCCCAACCCCTTAACTCCATGCTTCCTAAATATTGGCCTTGTCCCCTCTTTTGCTATTATTCAGACGTCGTAGTCTCTCCCATTCCGTTTCCTCTGGGAACAGAGAAGGCTCTCCGACCCAAAATCGTGTTCTTCAGGAGCTGGGATGAGAGGGCTCAATGACGTGGAGTAGGAGCTCAGTCGGTAGATCGTGAGATTAATCATCATGAGGTTCTGGTTTCGATGCAAGACTATACCCCCTCACTTCTTTTTCTCTGGACCTGGTTGGAGCGGTTGTCGGTTGTGATAAAAGTCTTTGAAACTCCAATGTGCTAATGTGTAGGGAATAGAGTGATGATAAGAGAAAATAAAGTTAATAATATCTACCTTATAGGGGAGGGGGGGCATATGCAGAGATCTTGTTCAATTATTGGGTCAAAAAAATTCAAGGACTAAATTGGAGCAAAGGTCTAAATTAAAACGATGTCAGTTCAAAGAATACAAACAAATGTACGGTTAAGAATAAAATGTGACTAAATAATATCAGGAAACTAAAAGTAGCCCAGACAAAACGCACCCTAAAATTGTATTGGGTACTTTTAACTGTCATATATTTAGAAATTTCATGTCTTTTCAGGTGCAACATACTAAGGGAAAACATAATTACACGTATAGAAAAATATCTAAATTGGTGTTAAGAAATTGCCTCATCGGTATTTGAACATGTACTACCAGAATTAGAACCCGCGTGTCCTATAGGCTGACTTATCCTTCCCTCCCCTTTTTCCTTAGGCAAAGGGTGAGAAGGCAAGAGGAGGAGTCAGATTTTGTATTTAAGCCACGTTAGCACAGTCACAGTAATATTAGCAGTAGGAGGAAGAGGTGGTGGAGGAGGTGGAGGAATGAAAAAAAACAAAACAAAAAAAAACAACAAGTGGGATGTGGAAGATTACAATCATGTGCTATCTTGTTTGTCTCATTGTCTGCGCGTAATTGTCATGTTTGTAAGAGGTAGTGTGTTCTTACATGTGTTGTATAATATAACAGGTTCTGCAAAGAAACTTTTTACTAAGTTTAGCAAGGTCTGATTCGCCCTTAAGTATGTTTCTCAGTTTAGAAGCCATGAAATCTTCGTATCTTAACTTGAGCAATAACGACCTGGCGCCTTTAATCATCTTTGCATTTTTCATGTATTTTTACAGTCTACATAGGTACAATTTTATCATATTGTAACCGTACCAAACTAATGGTAGATTGAATGGGTACAATAACGAGACTTTATCGGAATCGTTTTATACCTATAGTATTATCAGTGTTGGTTTTTCATCTAGCGACATTCAGACAGTAAAAAATGGCACTACTGGTGTAGGAAGTATCGATATGCAGTGGTCTGATACATTTCCTATAGAATTTTTCCTTTTAGATTTGAAAGGTTCGGAAAGTATTACATGTATTAATGTTTATACTTTCTCTAGGCCACTAAATGTCTGCACCATTTTGTATGTCTATCTGTCAAAAAAAGCGGGGTAAATTATAGCTATTGCTAAGTTTCTTTAAGGTTGTGAATAATTGCAAAAAGTTTCAAAGTCAACATAAGTTGCAAAATGTTGAAAGTTGGTAAAAAGTTGCAAGTTGCGGTCGCAGGTTTGTGATGGAGAGACTGAATGGAATCCAATGCCTTATGTCTAAAAACACACCCCCTGTTTCTGTGTGAGAGTGAATTAGTAAAAATCTAATGAGAAAATACAGATTTTAGCCTTGAATGGCGGCCAGCTCGGTATTTTTAAATCGAATTTTACATGCTCCTGAGAAAAATATAGCTTGGCATAATGTAAAAAATAAAATTCTTCAACTACATGTACATGTACGTATGTTATTGAACTTATTCATGTGCATTCTTCGTTTGTTTGTCTTTTTATCACAGGACCCCCAATTTCGTCTAATTTTATACTCGATGGAAGCTATGTGACCTTGGGGGTTCAAAGAGATAGTGGCAATGTCTTTTTTTCCATCTTGTTACCTTTTTTCGTTTGTCTTAAAAATAAATATGTTTACCACAAGGCAATTTCATGTAAATCTAGACGTGCAGGTAAGTTAAAGTTAAGAATTAAAAAAAAATGAAAAGAGCTGTTAAATATATATTTTTTCAAGCAAAGGAAATTTGAAATCTCTGAAGACGACAAGAAAAATATTTGACGATTGATGTTTCTCATTTAAAACTCCAAAATAAGACAAAGAAGCCTTGCCTAAAATTTGTAACTAAAGTTTTTTAGTGTGCTTTTGTAATAACAGTAAGTTTTGATACATGTACTTACTATTAATACTCGCATGATAATGTCGATTATCTATTCGGCATATTTGTTAAGACTGCAAGTAAAAACGACACTTTCACTTTTTCTTCAGGAGATGTTACTATCACGCACCCACAAAATGCATACAAATAATACAGAGCATCATGTAGAAATAGATCATTATTATTTTTTGCCGGTTATTGTCGAAAAATGAAAAAAAATGTCTGCAATCTATGTAAGACTGGGGATTCAGATAGATCCGGACCAATCTTTCCTTCCCTTGTCTTTCTGGTATTTCGTTTTGTTTTTATTTCGATTTGTTAGTTTTAAAAAAGTTTTCCCATTATACGAGAAATATTGAAAAGTATATTTAAGAATTATCGCCGCGCATTTTCAAGTAATAATGCAGGTAAGTAAAAAATAAATATAGACTGGAAATAGGAGCAGGGCTGTTAATTTTTTTTTAGTAACGTAAAGGAAATCTGAAACTTTGGAAATGACAAATACATGTACATAACTGTATAATGATTGATGCTTTTCATTTAAAATTCCAAAATTAAATAAAGCTGATAATTCTTTAAAATCCAACTAAATTTATTTTTTTTACACAAACTAAAGCATACTATTTTTATTACATACTTGCCAAGTTTATTTATGTGGTTTTAGTTTGTTTAATCGTTTACTACCTCACATTTGAGATTTATGTTTTTTCTACTTGTTTAATTCTTCAATTTCTCAAAATATAAAGTGTTACAATTTCTTTCAAGGTAATACTCGCCTTCTTTCTCTCTTTTCTTACTTTTTAACCTCTCCAGTTTGCAAAAAAAAAAAATAGGCAGTTATTCAAACAATTGGAACTTGCTCCTTGTTTTATCTGTTTATGTAGGGATAAAATGGAACGGTAGTATTTTCTTTCGGGCACAACTACTTCCAACAGAAGTTTAATTAGAATTAACCACAGAATAACAGTAGCGAAATTGCTGCTGCACATTTAAATAGTTTATTCATTATCCCTTTGATAAAAAAGTAAGTTAACGTATTTTAACTAGCTGTTTGACATATCTAATCATCATTTTAGGTGATTTAGAAAGTTCGTGTGAGTATTGCGACGTAACAACGTTGAAATTGATGCATATATTTTTGTTTTGAAACGGAAGTTTCCTAATGAGAATATTCTACAACAGTTTTTAAAACAGTCAAGAAAAAAGAGAGCGAGATAGAGAAAGAGTGAGAGCAAGATTGCGAGAAAGAGAGAGAGAGAGATAGAGATAGAGAGAGAGAGAGAGAGAGAGAGAGAGAGAGAGAAAGAGAGAGATATGTAGGCTTACGTAACAGAAACTGAGATACGTTATTAACTCGATTTTTTTTGGCTGATAAATTTACACTATGAAGTTCAACGGCCCTATTTATCATGCAAGTAGGTTTGTTAAAAAATAGTAATCTACAACTTATAAAAAAAACAACGAGAGAGAGAGAGAGAGAGAGAGAGAGAGAGAGAGAGAGAGAGAGAGAGAGAGAGAGAGAGAGAGAGAGAGAGAGAGAGAGAGAGAGAGAGAGAGAGAGAGAGAGAGAGATATGTAAGCTTACGCAACAGAGATAAGTTATAGTAATCTGCAACTTATTAAAATATAACGAAAAAAAAAAAAAGAAAGAAAGAGAGAGGGACAGACTGATAGAGAGAGAGAGAGAGAGAGAGAGATATGTTGGCTTACGTAAAAGACACTCATGTTACATTGTTGTCTATTATCTCATAAGAGAATTACTCGATTTTTTTGTTTCTTGATTACAATATAAAGTGCAACGGTCTGTTTAACACGCAAGCAGGTTTAATGGTATTAAACGATAGTTATAATAAAAAATAAAAATAAAAGAGAGCCACGTAAAAAATACGTACTGCGTGAATCATAATCGTTCACAGCAGAGCCACACAAAAAATGGTTAATGTATCGGATCGTATGGAACACATACATGTAGTTTGTTTTCATGATGGTGCACTCAAAGCTTGTATGATGATCACTCATGCTTGCCTCTAGTCCCAGTAACGATATAACATTACTATTGATCTTACTTATTGATGTTACTCAAAGGTTCTGAGCGACCAGCCTGTTTGTGAAGCGAAATGTAACTGTCGAAATGAAATTTACTTATTGCGCTCACTCTACACTGCCCCCTTTTTAAACTATTATAATGAACAAAAAAAAAAAACGTCAACCCATATCAAAGCACTCTTTTTTTTTACACAATAACAGTAAAAGGTATAATTATGATTGAATGAAAGTGGATTGGATTTCAAGCTTGACAGCTTTGTGATATCAAGGACTCAAAAATTGATCGAAACTTTGTATGGCATTAATTTGATTTAAAAAAAAAGTACCACAAAGGTATGATTGTGTATAAGTGCTTGGGCGATACGTTTGAATAAGGTGTATTCAGAATTACTGATAATAATTTAGATGAAAAAGTAGATGTTTTTGTAGACGTTTTCAGAAGAGATCTTTTGGTCGCTAAATGCACAGGACAAAATCCAATTCAACATTAACCTCTTCCTCGTGAAAAACTAGAGTTAGGATAGAATAAAAACAAACCCCAAGAAAAAAATATCCGACAAAATTGAACACAAACCAACAAACTACACAAATGAAAACAGGCAAAAAAAACCCCAACAAAATCAATCTTGGGACCCATTCACAATGTAATACTGACGCTGGACGCTTACTAAACAACTCAGTTTAAGTCAACGAAGAGTACCAGCGACTGGTCAAGCCTTCCTAACACTGATTACTTTTACAGCCCCTAGGATTCCCGAATAATCCTGTACGGAGACAGATATACAGTCCTACTGAGATTCGAACCTCAAATCTACTGATCGGTTTTCAGGGCACTATCGACTGAGCTTTCTAGCGCCACCTGATCTGTTTCATTCGTTACCACCTCAGCACGTAAAAACAGCTGCTAAGTTTCTCACTTTTGTTACACTGCAGCGATCGTGACTGTAATAAAAGACTAGTACGTGGTAGGGGCTGTTGAAAAATGTAGACGTTCCGAAACCATCTTGCGCTACCCCAAAGTACCTTCAATAATTTACACCAGTTCTGTAAACCTTAACCACAGCAAACCTTTCATCACTAGCTAACCTTTAAAACTACTCTCTCCACAATCTCGCCTCAGGCCCCAACACCAACACGTTCGATTTCGCCCTCCTTCTTACAACAAAACTTCTTCCCTTCTCTCGCAATTAGAATAAAAGGCCGAGATTTGTCTTTTGTTTTGTTTCAATTCCGTCTTTTATTCTTTGAAATCGATTACAAACTTGAAAACCCAGTTCAATGTTCTTTCATGTCTTTCTTCACCTTACCCTTTTGTCCTATTATGCCAATGCAGCCTGTCGCAAACAAACGATACCTTCGTTCAACCTAGAAGACGCTAGACCACCAGAGCGTTTTCAAAAGAGATTTTTTTTAAACAAAGTTACCACAGACTTGAAGGTTAATGAGTAAAAAATAAGATGTTTAAGTCAATATTGTTATCTAATGTACTGGATTTTAGAATTAAACATAGAACCTAGAAAGTGAAATAGTAGGCTTACATTCAGACCAAATGTTTAACCAAACTATCACAAACCCCAAGGCCCAAGGATACTAAGTAAAATTAGTCAATATTTTGATTTAATGTATCGAACTCTAGAAGTAAGAATAGAAACCAGAAGGCCTAAGCAAAATAGGAAATTCAGCAAGCTCAAATTAAGACCAAACTGTAATAATATTTTTGTTCTCGCTTACAAACATTCAGGCTCAAAGTTTGGACAACAGAAACGTCAGAAAGAAGATAGCCATCTTGGTTAGCACATGTCACGGGCAGATTACTTACAAAATACCAAAGTTGCCAGAGTAATTAGAGATCTATAAATTTATGATATATAATTTGATCTACATTATTACACAAGCATGTAACAAAACTATCACAGACCCCAAGGTTAACGGGTAAAAAGATAAAACATTTAACTTTGATTTAATGCATAGAATTAACCATAGAAACTAGAAAGCACAAACAAATTACATCAAGAAACGCTTACATTATACTCAGACCAAACTCGAGCAGTTCCTCACATGCACCCAAGAATCGTTATGCATTATACAAGTTTCGATACAAGGAGTACAAAACAGCAGCATTGTACCGGTATACCTTACAGGAATAACCATAAATCTATAGCCCACAGCACTCGCGATATCTCTTACATGGAAAAAAATGTATCGAATGCTTCGGCCTTCGGTTCTCCTTGACTGAAAGAAACAGCACCAATGCTTTTCTGACATTCGTTGTGGCCTCAAAGCTGTGAGCTATTCTTGGCACTCCCTTCATGCTAGTCTGTTTTCCTCTGCGGCAAAAAAAACAAAACAAAAAAAAACAAAAAAAAACACCACCAAACAAACGGTGCTTTGGGGGCAACAGAATCGCCGCTTTGAAAGCTTTACAGATTGATGGAAACAGGTGAAAACGAATATATAGCGCGAAATACGTACATGTAAGTTGAATGTGTCCGAAGGCAAGTGTGTTGATGAATAGATTATAAGAAGAAAGATAGAATATAAAGACATAAGGGAAACGTTCAAGAAAAAGAGAACGGAAGCCACTGATTGGACCTCACAGAGCATTTCAAAGAGATAGTGGAAGAATTAGAGAGAAGGAGAGAGAGGAAGAAAGAATATTGATGGATAGAGATGGACAGAGAGAAAAAGGAGGGAGAGTGAGAGAGAGACAGAGAGAGATAGTGAGAGAGAACGAGAGCAGAGAAGTAGAAAAACAGACAGTCCTACAAATATACAGACAGGGACAACGGCAGAAACAGACAAACAGAGAAGAGGACACAGCGGAAGATAAACAGATTGAGAAAGAAAGATATATAGAGTGGAAGATGTACATATTACATGTATACAGAGACAGAGACAGAGAGAAAAGAGAGAGAGAGAGAGAGAGAGAGAGAGAGACCCACAGCACTCGCGATATCTCTTACATGGAAAAAAAAGTGTATCGAATGCTTCGGCCTTCGGTTCTCCTCGACTGAAAGAAACAGCACCAATGCTTTTCTGACATTCGTTGTGGCCCCAAAGCTGTGAGCTGTTCTTGGCACTCCCTTCATGCTAGTCTTTTTCCTCTGAGAAAAAAAAAAACACCGGTGCTTTGGGAGCAACAGAATCGCCGCTTTGAAAGCTTTACAGATTGATGGAAACAGGTGGAAACGAATATATAGCGCGAAATACGTACATGTACGTTCAACGTGTCCCAGTTTATGAATAGATGAATATAAAGACATAAAGGAAACGTTCAAGAAAAAGAGAACGGAAGCCACTCATTGGATCTCACAGAGCATTTCAAAGAGATAGTGGAAGAATGAGAGAGAAGGAGAGAGAGGAAGAAAAAGAGAACGGAAGCCACTCATTGGATCTCACAGAGCATTTCAAAGTAATGGTGGAAGAATGAGAGAGAAGGAGAGAGAGAGAGAGAGAGAGAGAGAGAGAGAGAGGAAGAAAGAATATTGATGTATTGAGATAGATAGAAAGAAGGAGGAGGGGAGAGAGAGACAGAGAGAGATAGCGAGAGAGAACGAGAGCAGTGAAATAAAAAGACAAACAGTCCTACAAATATACACACAGGGACAAAGGCAGAAAGAGACGAACAGAGGAGAGGAGATAGAGGTAGATAAACAGGTTGAGAAAGAAAGATATAAAATTATAGAGTGGAAGAAGTACATATTATACAGAGGAACACAGAGAGAGAAAAGACAGAGAGACAGGGAGAGAGAGAGAGAGAGAGAGAGAGAGAGGGGAAGGAAGAGATAGACTGTATACAGACAGACAGACAGTCAGAGACAGACAGAGAAATAGTACTCCAACTGAGGAAATTATTCGCGCCAAGGTGTGATACAACGGTCTTTTATCTACCAGCTGTTTGCAACCATCAGGGTGTTAAAAATTCTGTGGCTAAAAATTTGAGAGCAGTTTGCAAAAGAGCGTCAAACTAGCTATGTTCTCGAAAAGAATGAGGCGAAACTAAAATATCTTGAAAAAAAAGCAACAACAACAACAACAACAACAACAACAACAACAACAACAACAACAACAACAACAACAAAACAACACAAAAACAACAAACAATATGACTTCCTCTGAATGAAAAGCCCTACATTCACAAGTGTTTTTTTTCTTACAAGACTTTCTGCAAAAGAAGTTATCCATTTATGCTTTGTGAAAATCTAATACGGAGACGGGCAACCAGTTGTGGGTCGAACCTCTGACTTGTTGCTTATACCATACAGAACTAAGAGATCTCACCAGATACACACAGACAGACACACACACACACACACACACACACACACACACACACACACACACACACAGATACATACGTTAAAGTATGAAAAAAAATCTGAAACGCTTTTATAGCTTTCATGGTATAGGGCACATAAAAAGTTAAATTAATATTTTTAGTTATCAATACATGCTATTTCATAACGATTTCAAGTATAGAGAAAAATTACAACAGTAGGCCTATGCCAGTTCACATTACGAAACGAGTTACCACCGAGTTGGATGCCAAGTTCTCTAAAACAGTTGGTTGTTTACTTCTTCTATGTACTTAGCTATGAAATATCAATAAACGTATCTAGGTGATTATGAACTGTCTTTGTCCCTTTTAAAAGTATACTCACAAGTCATGATAACTAAAAAATAAAATAAAATAAAAGATGTAAAAGAATTTTTCAAAATGTTAATTAAAAAGAGGTAAAGAGTTTTCTCACTTTTTATCTCAGACCTTTCTATTTGCTTCTATTTATATATCTTCAATATTCAAATGTTACTTTGCTTCTAACTTTTGTGTCCACGTATTAATCTATTTTAAAGTTGCATCGCACCATTACTTTTTAAATCTAACATGCTTTTAAATAAACACATATAGGAATTTTATTAGATATATGAACTATAGTACACCCATATATTATTATACTTAATACTTTGTGAACATATAATTATTGTGATATTAAAGGCTTAAGACTTCCCAGAGCTACTGTCTATGCACATAGTCATATACTTACACACTCAGCATTATCATTTCATTTTATATGTTAAATATTTTTAATACTATGAATTTTTTATATGTTTATTTTTTTCATTAAGAAAGTAATAGTTATTTTTTATGTACATGTATAAACATGCCAGATTATGTTTGTGGCAATGGAAAAAAATCGTTTGGGTATCTCTTGGGTATCAAAAACGTTTTTCTGTATTCTGTATTCTGTATCTTGTTTTCGTATTGTCTTTACCTACCAAATGCTTTACTTGTGAATTAACCAATATTATTATTGCTTTTCCAATCATCATTTTTTCTGGGTTTTTTTTCCTTCGTATTATTTACGCCCGTCACGTCCCTCTATTTTCCCTCTCTTTCTCTCTTTATATCTGTCTGTCTTACTGTCTGTCTCTTTCTCTCTCTCTCTCTCTCTCTCTCTCTCTCTCTCTCTCTCTCCGTCTGGTAATTTCCGCTAGTTTAATCTAAAATTACTTCTAAGCTTATATTATTGTTGCCAAAAAAAACAACAACAAAAACAAAACACCAACCTGTATTTGGGCTAGGCTCAAAATGTTATCGAACTGCACTTGATACGAAAGTCAACATGCTCTGTGCTTTGCAACATGCAGGTGTCGTAAATGATTAATGGTGCGTATGTGAAAGATAGAAAAATAACGAAACATTCTCAAATAAAATAGTCTGGTGGTTTAAATTCGAGGCAGCTGTGAACGTGATACTCAAAGAAGATACACCTGAGGCTGTGTATGTTTGTGTCAAAAACCAGAAAATATTACATCGTACTGTTTCCATAACCTTAAAAAGTAAAGTAGTAATCTGTGAAATAGATGCCCACACAATAATTATTGTAAGTTAAAGCGGATAAGCGCTTCAAAACAAGTCATATAGCCACTTATATCAACTTGTGCCGTTAGTAATACATTTATGTTTTTTTTAAATTCTGTGTTAGTGGAAATATGACCAGCGACAAGTAAAGGTAACATTTATTTAACTTTTCCGACTAATTGAAAAAATATATTGTTGTTGCTGCTGCTGCACCTGTTGTTGTTGCTGTGGTTGTTGTTGTTGTTATTGTTTGTGTTGTTATTGTTATTGATATTACTATTATTATTATTATTATTATTATTATTATTATTATTATTATTATTATTATTATTATT
>RQTK01000193.1:293694-356508 GCA_003991915.1 Elysia chlorotica
GAAGAAGAAGAAGAAGAAGAAGAAGAAGAAGAAAAAGAAGAAGAAGAAGAAGAAGAAGAAGAAGAAGAAGAAGAAGAAGACGAAGAAGAAGAAGATTTATATAATTATTATCCACGTTTGCGTTTAGCACAAAGAGTATGTAAACCCTCTATTACCCAACGAGAGTCAAACGTCTATTCGTAATATTGCCTTTCAAGTTGTTTTTTTTGGGGGGCGTGTGACATATGCATAGGTTGATCGAACTTTGAGTTAAACCAACTATTAAATTTTATCAACCAATTGACTCAAAGCTGTCTATGGTAATTGTATATTGCTTACGTTTGCGTCTTACATGTTGAAAACCCCTAACATACCAGGAGAAGTTTTAACTCTCAGCCTGTGACACATGTTTAACTTAACTAACCCCAACAATAAATACAAACTATGTCTGATAATTGTATACATCTATTGCACACGTTTGCGTCTTATATATTAAGTTCGAAAACCCTCTATTATCCCACGAGAACTAAAGGTTTTGATCTAGATCTAACACAATAGCGCCCGTGATCCTGGGGTAGAATATCGGCTTCCGACGCAAAAGGGTTCGAGCCCTGGCGATTTCGCTCCCTACTGGTTGGGTCAGTGTCAGTTTAATGTGACCTGCTGAGACAGGGAGTCATGGTATCCCCGTCCTGTCTCGTATGTGGCAGCACATAAAATTGTCAGACGTCAGGGTTGGGGTCCGTCCACAATATAGCCTTAAGTGCTGATGCTGGACGTTAAACCAACTCAACAACTCAACAACAAGCGCCCGTTTCGCTTTTTCCGCTCCTCTCCGCTAGATGTAGATCTAGATGCGCGTAAAACATAGACATATAACTATATATAAATCTATATCGTAAAATAATGTCGAAGCTGGCAAAAAGCCAACGATCAAGCGCCTGTCTGTTCCGCCCATATTGCAAGGTTACAAGTTCCACAACCATCAGAGCACTGAGAGCAGTGAGAGTGAGGGCAAAACTGCGCTCATGGGTTTAAGTACCATAATAGAGTTGCTCCCGTCTGTTCAAAATGCTCAGTCCCATGTCAGCGTTCAAGCCATTGTTTGTGGTACCTAGGCTAGATCCAGATTACGTTTTTGCACTCTCGAAGGCAAATCATATGACGTAAGCGCTTTTTGTCGAGATGTGACGGAGAGTTGCTTTTATTTTTTTTTAAACCTGTGACAGTCGCATTTAGAACTTCACGACCTTGTGAATCTGTGAGATTTCGTGGATTAAGCTACATCGAGGACTTTACTTCTGTATATACATATATCAATGCATTATGATAATAATTATGAGCAAAATTGTGTCGGCATCATGTATGTGCAATTCATTTAATTGTGATTGCGTGGCGCGTACAGTCCAACATATTAAGGTCGTAAGACCCTTATCCTAACGCATGTGTCAACTCAGTTGTAAGTTCACTTTAACCCCCAGGGACCTAGTGATGGTGATCGAGAACCTCCCCCCCCCCTCTTTTGTTGTTTTTTAATTACTGAATACTGAGTAAAACTTGGTTAAATTCTAACTAAAGTTCTGTTAACTTTTTAATTGCTCCTAAATTCCAACTATAAAACCATCAAACTTTAATCCGTGTAAGATAAGCTGGCAACGTTTTTTTTTTGTTTGTTGAGATATGATATTATACAGCAATAGACATTTCCCCGACATTTCCTCCCGAGCATTTTACCGTCATATTCCTTTCCTTGATCAATACTTAAAGTTTGTAGCAATAGATTTCCTCAGCAAATGAGGTTTATTGGATTTTTAAAGTATAAAGGAATGTAATGCCAACAATTGAATATACAAAATCTTTCATTTAGTATCTTGTATCATTGCTAATACGAGAGCTGTAATTTAAGTATCGGTTACATTATGTGTAGAACAGAATAGGTTTTGGTAGATGGAGCGAATCGACAAGTGAGAAAAGAGTACCGACATTCACGTCTTTAAAAAGCATCACCTATTTTTTATGGATGAAATATAAAACATGCACCAACCAACAGATGCAACGTTGGCATCAGCCAACAAGAAACACTCATTGCTCAACTTTTTCACCATGCTTTTTAAAGGATAATTTCTTCATTTTCATTAAAATTTTTACCATTTTCATATAATTATCATGTAAATCTTTCAGTGTAAAAAAAATCACCCACACCCTAAATAAACTAAAAGAGTTACGGGCAAACAAAATGAATCAATAAAACTAAGCCTGGGACATTTTTCGTTGCTATGTCTACGCATGAAAGCGTTTTTCTTGTTCAAGTTCAATTTTCAGCTAAAAATTCACAGTTTCAGACTCTGGTTGGTTCAGTTAACTTAGCGCGCTCTGCATTACAAGATGAAAGTGTGCTTTCGTTAAACGTGTTCGTAAAAAAAATTAACAGAAATTCTACTTCATTTTTTTCTACCCGACCTATGCTTTTACCTTGAAAGTTACTACAAACGAACTACCAATTCCATCTAGTACCTGAGCTGTCTTCACGTCTAATTTATCACCTTTGCTCACCCATGTTCGAAGATGAGTTATCTGGAGTCGATCAGAACCTTTGTGTACCGGTATACCAGGAATTTATCTGCCTTAGGTTTAAACATTATTTTCTCAAGTCCTCATTATCTCTGTCTGTCTGTCTCTCTGTCTCTGTCTGTCTCCTCTCTCTCTCTCTCTCTCTCTCTCTCTCTCTCTCTCTCTCTCTCTCTCTCTCTCTCATTGTTTTCTTTTTTTTTCTTTTCCCCATTAACTGTCTCTGCTTCTGCCTCTTTCTCCCCTTCTGGCTCCACTCACTCTAAATTTATTTCCACTCCCTGTCGTCGCTCTGTCTCTGTCTCTCTATCTGTTTGCCTTTCTGCCTGTCTCTCTGTCTGTCTGCCTGTCTGTATCTGTCTGTCTGTCTGTCTGTCTGTCTGTCTGTCTGTCTGTCTGTCTGTCTGTCTGTCTGTCTGTCTGTCTGTCTGTCTGTCTCTGTCTCTCTCTCTCTCTCTCTCTCTCTCTCTCTCTCTCTCTCTCTCTCATGTAACATTTTAACCAAAATTATTTTTTTAAATCTAGACAATAACGAATTAAAGTCCATTGATCTATTGCGAAACTAATATTATTAAATGTATTAGTTTACAGAATAAAACCAAAGTTGCATGAACCCAATTTAAATCTGAAATGAGCTAAGCATTACGCTCCTTTAGAAAAGGCCTTGCCGGTTAATGAAACAGCTGTTATGAAAATTTCATAATGCAGGCATATAAAGATCAACCAGTATCCAAAATTAGCGACACCCATTCGCTGTCTACCTGTCTGTCTGCCTGCCTGCCTATTTGTTTGTTTGTCTGAATCTCTCTACAATACTCACTATCTTTCTTGCCTCCATAATTTACTTCTTCTCCATGTTTTTCTCCTCCTTCTCTATCTCTCCCTCTCGCCTTTTCTTTCTTTACTCTCCATTCCGTTTTTTCCCTTCCTCCTCTCTCCTCATCCGATACGCTCATTCGCTTTTTAAAGCCTGTTTATCCTTGAACTAATTTTTGACCCACCTGCTCCATTGAGTTTAATTCATTCTCTCTTAAAACCATTTTAAATTTCTTCCAGCTCACCGCAACCATCCATTGCCATCTTTTACTTTTTCTTTAATTTCTCTATATATGCTCCTATTGTCTTATTTACACTATCAATCTTCAATCTGTCCGGAATTTCTATGAACCTTTTATTCTCTGTTCCTTTCCTCTCTATCATTAATTTTTCCGAAAAAGGCATATCCAACTCTAATTTCGCCAATACCAGTACCTTGGATATAACAGCAGTCAACCTGACAATAGTTAACCCTAATCTCTCACAATGTATCAGATATCACCAGGTTTGGATGTCACTGAAACATTATAAATTATACAAATTTTTTTAAAATAAACGCACCGTGGTACGATTTACACAAGTAAGAATTGCGACTTTTTAAAACTGCATAAAAACTAATGTACTTTTGCATCAATAAATCAATTTAAGCTTTACGGCTCTAGCGAGACTGTAGAAAACAGTTGTTAAACATTATAGTTAAAAAAAAGTATAAGATTAATTAATTCACTAACAGGGATCAATGATTGAATGAACTTGCTTTAAAAAAAAACTGCAGGTCTATTAAAAATTAGGGAAAAAATGGAGCTTTGCCAGTAAGTGGTTTCACTTGCAAACACAGAAAATAAAAAACGTAATCTTTGATAAGTTTGATGCTCTGAGATTTTCCGGAGAATCATTTACGGAGACGGGGACATGCGGTCAGATTTGAATCTTGGACCTCCTGTTAGACTCTTTAGGAGAAACTGAGTGTATAATCTGGATAATAAAATAGTGTATAATTTCTTCTGCTTTCGAAACTGCTATTGAAAAAGGGTATCAAAATTGTGTACAGGCTCATGAAGAGGAAGTATCACTTAGATCAAATCTTTAAAAAAAAAATTAGAAAATCATTTAAAATCTCCATCACTTGTTCCTTTTATATTATTTATTCCCATATTCTTTTCTTCCCTCCAGAATTTTTATCACCGTCTGGTTGGTCAAAGTTCATTCCTAGTTCGACCGGAATTGTTCATCTAATCACCAGTACTCAGGTGGCACAATAAAACTTCGCCGAAAGACACAACCGGATAGAAACCTATTTGGCTAATGGGAACTCCCTTGGAAGTACAGTTTATTAATTTTTCAGACCCTATCGCATAGACGTCGTGGGCATTTGGGCCAACTGCAATGAAAACTGACCACTCTGGTCACTCAGTCTGGGAGAATAAAATTACTCTACAGCTGAATGCGAGTCATTAGATCCAAGTCTGCTTGGACGCATTATAATCCAAGCTTCAGTTAGTTCGTGATGAGTACGGCAAACATGATGCTTGGCACTCCATCTTTGCGCAAACCTCGCTGCTTTCTGACCCTGTGTGGGTTTATCATCTATCTTCATCTGGGAGCGTCGCAGTCACAGTAAGTCTCAGTATATGTAATTAGAATTGTGTTTAAATAGTATAGATATACGTCTTGGGCCGTCTCGTTCATAACCACAGAACACGTAAAGCATAGAAGATAATTTTATTGTTTGTTTGTCTGTTGTTTAGCGTTCAATGTAAGCACACTATAGGCTCTATTGTGGACGGACCCCAAGACTAAGGTCTGACAAATTTACGTGCTGCCACTCTTGGACAAAGCAGAAGACCTGGATACCTGTCTCAGTCGGAGTCATGTTATACTCATAATGACCTACGACAACGCACGAAGCATTGAGGATATAATCTTGTAACTATTCATTTGTTTAATATCGCAAGGATCCAATCCCACGATCAATACCTGACAAATTGTTTGTTTGATATGAAAATAATCTTACATCCCCGACTCAGCTGCTGTCAAACATAGCGGGCCGGAACAGAGATGTTTTGGAGATGGATATTTTATTATGTACATGTATAATCGCTTTCCGCTTCATAGTGCTACGCTGAGACACTTGCCAGCTTTTTTAATGTTCTCCTCGTGCGCCTTATTTCACGATTGTATGGGCAGACCTTAAAATGAATTTTCCCTGCGAGTATTGTCGCTGACTTTTCGACCCCGATATCCATTTTTGTACAAAGCCCCTAGATTTTCTAAGTCTACCCGTTGTTTTTTGTATAGCATTGTGAGTGAGAGACAAGAGAAACTGGAATTAGTCTGCATTTTTAAACGATCGTTGGATTTTTTAAACGGTAGACAGTATGCCTATCTTGGTCGAAATTTATAATCCGGAAATTCAAATTTTTTTTTATAGTAAATTACATTATTTTATTTTCTCCTTTTTAGCCAAAAGTTGAATTGTGCTAGCAGAATATTTCATTGTCAAAATAATATTCATTTTAAGTATTAAAAATTAAAAGACGTAAGATTGTTTCAAAACAAAATTTTAAGAAATATGTCCGTTTATGAAGAAATGTGATGAAAACAAAACTATTCAGCCTATACTTCTTAAAAATGATAAGCCATTCTTTACGTCTATAGATATAACTACAACAATAACAGTGCTCTTGCCACGGACATATAAATCAGCTTACTTGTCTAGACAATAAGTATACCCTTAATATTCTTGCATAGGAAGGAAAACACAGGAAGAGTGGGTGAACTGGTTTAGTGATAGAGCGATGTGAACAGTTTTCGTGAAGTCTCAGGATCGATTCCAAGATCCACCAACAATACTTGTCGGATTTCATTCTCTACTTTTTTTGGTCGGTGTCAGTTTAATGGAAGTATTTCTGTGTCTGTGTGGCAGCACATGGAATTGTCAAACGTTATTATTGCCACTCGAAGCGCGGTATAGCTTAGTTTCTGGCGTAAGACGATAAAAAAAACTACCTAATCTAACTAACCGACCAACCAACCACCCTTAAAAAAAAAAAAACGAGTTAGAACATGTTAGATTGACATTTGAGAAAGTGTTGTATATATTCGCCCACTCTTTAGTGCAAATTGGTTGCTAAGCTCAAGTTCGAAAATAACAGTGCCAGATTTCAAGAGGCAAAAAAACAAATCGTTTATCCAACTTATAATCACGCAACCAGGCAAAAAATCCTTCAAACATTGGAGCTATTTAAATCTATGCCATCTTTTTATCTTCTCTTATTTTACATCTCTGTATTCTCCAAACATTCAGTTCTACGAGTCATGTTGGAAGGGATTTGCAATCCATAAATCAATCAGCTAAAAGCTTTACACCTTCACAAAGCCTTTCTCTTAGTGATCAATTCTGCATGGGGAAAATCCTTGGGTACACCATTTAGGATAGAGGCCAGAGTGGTATACTCTGCTCACCTACAAAAAGAGCTCCATTAGGATAAGCTATGCTTTTAGTGTCACCTTTCATTTGCTAAAAATCTATACTGTGATCACACTCATCATGCAAAGCTGTTGGGAATTAAGAATCTGATTAAACCGCATTGGGTTGCAACATCCTGTAACTCACGAAAAGGACAAAGAAGATGGATGATTACTGTAATGAATTACTTCTATATAAAAAAAAAAAAAAGAAAAAGAAAAACAAAACAAAACAGCAACAACAACAAAAAGCAACAAACCACCAAAACCAGAAAACAGAAAAAAAAAAAAGAAAAAATTATTAATGAAGGTCTCGGTTTTTCTGTTTTTATCTAAATTGCCCTTACTCATTCATCATCGTTCTCTCTTTTCATCCCCCCCTCTCTCTTTCCCTCTCTCTCTCTCTCACTCTCTCTCTCTCTCTCTCTCTCTCTCTCTATCTCTCCCTTTTAGTGGTTAGTGTACCTGATCGTATCTTACCAATGCGCGTTGGTGCTCTCTTAGAGAACGCAGATTTGCTCCTCATTTTTATATGTTTTACACATGAATGGCGACAATATCGACCGTAGCAAGCTATAACAGAAATTGTCCTATGTAATGTTGTTCACTCTAATATTTATCGTTTTAATTTATTCAATTCATTCAAATTCAATGCGAAGCAGACTAGATAAATTTTGAATACTTAAAATATATCAGTGATTTTACTCAATAAACTTTCCTCTTGCTTTACTAATTACATTCTCCAATACGCCCTCTATATATCTTTCAGAATTGACAAGACCATTTCTGAGTGGTTAGTGTACCTGATCTTCTCTGAACAATGCGCATTGCTGCTCTCTTAGAGACGCAGATTTGGTCCTCATCAAAGTTTTTTTATGGGTTGTTTGTGTGTGTGTGTGTGTTTGGTATACTGTATATCTGTCTATTTCATGCTAGGTCCAGTTATGTGATTCCTTCTTCTTGCACAATTTTTTTAAAACTAATTTTACTTGTTAACATGTTCAGTGGGATAATTCAGCATTTTCTTTTGAGACTTTGAAAGTTTATATCGTTGCCGCCGCGATAAAATCGGATAAGCGCCAACATTTTCAAAAATGCTTTTTGTCGTTAATCATTATCTAAACACCCTGTTTTATGTTCTGGCTAAGCGATTCGTTTAATTTCAAGTGATGAAGACTTTTAAACAGTATAACATTATAAATCAAATAACTGCAATGCGCCGTGATAAGATCGCATAACAGCCACGGTTTTGGCTTACCTGGTTTTATCACGTGGAGCGTCACCGTTAAGTGATATTTACCTAGTGGTAGGTACGTGCATCAAAGAGACCGCAACCGCCTATTGTCAATGTGATTGATTGGTTGGTCAATAATATATGTTTGTTTAACTTTGACCATTGACCATGGAATGCACGTATTATAATAAATTAAAGAAGCAGAAGAAAAAGAAGAAGAAGAAGAAGAGGAAGAAGAAAAGAAGAAGAAGAAAAAGAAGAAGAAGAAGAAGAAGAAGAAGAAGAAGAAGAAGAAGAAGAAGAAGAAGAAGAAGAAGAAGAAGAAGAAGAAAAAAAAAAAAGAAGAAGAAGAAGTCATAAAAAAATGAGACGGTGAAGAAGGAGATGAAGAAGAAAAGGTTGTAGAAAAGGGAAGGAGGAGGAAGCATTTTAGAAAGCAATTAAAGATGAAAAATAATTCACAACTTAAGACATCATCAACATCTTGGTCTATGACTGCATCAGCAACTTCAGAGGCTCGACAACATCCCGATCATTATCTTTAGTACTAACTGCATCAGCAAAGTCAGAAGTCGACAGCATCATTATCTCTAGTAATGACTCCAGCAGCAATGTCAGAAACTCTGACAGCACCTTCATATCTAGCACTGACTCCCGCAGCAACATCCACACTATAACCGTGGGAAAGTCGCCCATGAACTGCTCGATTGGTTTCTCAATGAATTGCCCAAGATGCCTAGCCATTATTACAATAAAAGGATTCAACAAAGCTCTACCTTGATCGCGACTGTAGGACTGTGATAGAGGTAGGCCCTACACAAAGCTTATGAAAATTACTCATCACTGCACCAAGCCAAACCCTTGAAGTCAACTGTGTTCGACGATAGTCTGTCTTTATTCCAGCCCAAAAAGGACAGGACGTGCAATACTCACATTGATCATAAAGTTGGACAAGTAACTGAGGAAGAGTGGATACATCACATGATAATTGAGGATGCCAATAAGAGAACGAAACACACAAAGCAAGGGCCCAAATTTCTAAATGCTCAAGACAGCACTATCGCAGCTATGCTGACAGTTACTAATAATGAATGGACATTATTTTAGGGATTTAAAAATCGTAACAAAATACCACACCTGTAACTCTGTCAGGTGATAAAAGAAAAAAACGAGTATGAAGATTTGTTTATACCTTTTAGATATTGGATATTACCCAATGCCACATGTACATTACTAACGCTGACTGTTCACGAATGAATATGAATATATTATCACCCTCTCTATATATTTCAGAATTGACAAGACCATTTCTGCCCTGTTGGATAATGGATCATATGACCCCAAAATCCCTCCTGATTTCAATACAGGTAAGAAAAAAATCTCGACCTTTGGTAATGGTACCTGTTTAAAAAAATTATTAATTTATGATGTTGTGTTATCTCCTTACACTTGAAATGTAAAATTATTTTGATTTAATTTTTTTTAAATTTATTAATTTATTTTGCTTTCTCAAATTTCTCTATTCTATTTACATTTTATGCATTTCTGGAGGCAGAGAATAGTTTGCAAGATAAACCGGTAGAATATCCTCTCTCTTTACTTCTCTCTCTCTCTCTCTCTCTCTCTCTCTCTCTCTCTCTCTCTCTCTCTCTCTCTCTCTCTCTCTCCTGTTTCTCGCTCCCTAGCTCTCTTTCTATTTGCCATATCATCTCCCTCACTCTCTCTCTCTCTCTCCTGTTTCTCGCTTCCTAGCTCTCTCTCTATTTGCCATATAATCTCCCTCACTCCCTCTCTCTGTTTTTATTGTATTAAGCTTTCTGTATTTCCCTAGCTAATCATCTCTTAATAGTGTTATTTATACATTCTCTCCTCCCTCCCTATATCGCTATTGGTCTATTTCTACCTACTTATTTTTTCTCTATCTCCACCTTTCCGTGTCTCAGGTTTCCACATGCATCTTTTTATATCTTTTCAGCTATTTTTTTTCTCGCTCTTTATCTTTGCACCGCTCTTTTTTTTCCTATTCATCTGTTTCGTTGTACTTTCTACGTTGAAACCTTTATAACACAAGTATTAGCCACATAATTATGATTCATGGTCTTTTTTCTTTTTCCATTCACTCCTGTCCAACTGTTGCCCTTCAAGATCGGCCTTAGCCACATTTTGATTCATGGTCTTTTTTCTTTTTCCATTTACCCTTGTACAACTGTTGCCCTTCAAGATCTGCCTTAGCCACATTATGATTCATGGTCTTTTTTCTTTTTCCTTTCACCCCTGTACAACTGTTGCTCTACAAGATCGGCCTGTGGACGTCAAGGTTCAGATTGTAATTCTGAGTATCGACAATGTAGACGAAGCGTCTATGGTAAGTCACTAGCTTAATCAAGCCTATTACGGATAGCTGTGCACCGTTTGGTCCAGTCGGTGCTTTAAGCTCTTTATCTCTCTCTCTCTCTCTCTCTCTCTCTCTCTCTCTCTCCCCCTCCCTCTCTTCTCTCTCTCTCTCTCTCTCTCTCTCTCTTCCCTCCCTCTCTCTCATTCTCTCTTTCTCTCTCGCTCTACCTATGTACACCCGCCCATCATCTATCTATCAAGAGAAATCAATTATGAAGATGTTCAAGCAATGAACTGGTTGGGATAGTCTATAGGGATAAACTATTTATATCTGGATAATACTTGATATTTTTTGTATATACTGATAAATTGCATCTTCATGAAAAAAAGGAAGAAAGAAAAGAAAAGAGTCATTTTTTGCTATTATTAAACCCATACGTATGTAAAGGTGCAAGCCGAGACAACGTAAAAACAAACAAAGTGTAAAGTAGGGGTAACTGAAATGTGGTTCCTCAGAAGAATGGTAAGCATATTGTGGACAAAAAAGAAGTCTAGTGAAAAATATCACCCATATATACGATTCGTAAATGCCAGGCAGTCTTTTTTGGAAGTGTGATGAGAAAAGAAAAGCTGGACATCTATTGACGACTAGAATAATTGAAGGGAAGCGCGCAAGGGAAACAAGGAGAACAGAGAATGGAACGAACAACAAACGACTTAGCATAACGAACGTAACGAGGGCATTGAAAGCGGTGAAGGATCGGGATGATGATGATGATGATGATGATGATGATGATGATGATGATGATGATGATGATGATGATGATGATGATGATTACGATGATGATGATCGTGATGATGCTAATGAAGATGCGGGTATTTTCAAATGTAAATGTTTATGATGGTGAGGGTCAAGGTGTATATTTGAATTTGTAAACCTTTATACATATCCGACTTTAGTAATACAAGAATAATGTTAATGATGGTATTTACATTTGCAATCGTTCCCGCCTTTTATCAAAATGTTGCCATCTGTTGATCTTTTCTGCGTTTATTAACAAAAAACAACATACACAGAAAACCAAAATTCAAAATATTAAAAAAAAAAAAAAATAAGCAGAAAATACAGGTGCTATTTTTTGCAATGTCAAAAAAAGATTCTATGTAAAAAAACTAGTACATATTTGCACTACGCTGGTACGTTTAAAATAGAAAGCATTCCATTAAAGAAAAAAATAACAAGAATAATACATGGTATTTATATAGCGCCCAACCCAATTATCAGGCTCTGGGTGCTTAATATTGTTAGCAAAAAATACTGTTAGTGTCTTTGTGCGTGTGTTACTGTTTGTATGAGCTTGAAAGAAACTATAAATCCATATATTGTATCCCGTGCGATATAGGTGGAACAACCTCTTGTTGTTTTAAAGCTCGCCATTGCAGCTTTTGAAAGATAAAGCATAATAAATAACTCTTTGGTGTTACAAAAAATTAAGCATAACTGTTAAGGTTATACCAAGGTATAATTTTTCACACTTATACCTTCATAAAACTGTGTTTTTTTTAAGGACGATTAACAAAACGGCTTGTTATTACGTTACACAATTTATAAATTACCATAACATTTCACCTGAATAGCTGTACCGACATCAATAAAACAATAACGTAAAACTACATGTATGTAGTAAAAACGGTACCTTATTGGAAAATACTGCTCTAAACTGCCACTTCGTTAACACAAGTGCGCTATTGACATTTTACGAAATATTTTTTGCTCTTGTGTTTTTGCACTGGTGTTTGTTTTACGCAATTGCCATGACCTGGTCAATTATTTGTTAAGGGTCAAGGTGAGATGTAAGAGGTTCTGGGGGAGAGGTGAGCTGTGGTCATTGGGTAGAGCACGCGCTCTCTACGGGGACGGGTGTGGTTCAATCCCTGATCTGGCCGTCGCGTTATTCTGCAACCTGTAGTTTGGTTCCGGTATCTCCCTTTGCTATTCAGTGTTTCATAGGCCGATAACGGATGACACACTTGCGACTCTTGCACATGGTCACTTATTGATCCGTAAGTCTAGGACATAGGCTAGGTATGATTGGGCCCAGGTCCAGATTCCCTAAGCTATTGCCTTCGGTCTCACATTCTGGATGACTGTCCACTCTTTCACCGGGAAAGAAATCTGTACCTTGCTCCCGGGCTTTTAGAGAGCATGTTTACTTATGTTAGTCCTCAGCCACTACAGTAACGGAGGAACCCGAAGGACATTAGTGTGTATAATAAAATTTAACTGTGATAATCCTACACATGGATCTTTTAAATCACTGTATATGCCCTTTACTTTTAGCCAATCTTTTTATCTACAGTGTTAATGCTTTTACCACTCAGAGAGATGAAGGAGTCACTGTTGCTACTAGAATAATGTAATAAACTTAGGATACCATGGGCACAATAAAGCCGTCACTATGCTGACGTCCCGTAAAACTAAACGTACTACTGGCTCATTTATCGCAAGGTCCCTTTAATTTATACCTAAAGGACATTATATTTTGGAAGAATTTTACTTTTTCCCATGAAAGAGACGCGAGAGAATCTTTTATAATGATACTTATCAAAATAATTATGTACATTCACCAAAATAGACAAAAAAAATTGCAGTATAAGACAAAAGGGATGTAAGACTAAAAAATTGAACATCTGTGTATTGCGCTGTGTATCCCCATTCCTAAACAATGAAATAAATATCTAAACCTTTGATCTTTTATGAATATACCCCCCAAAACTACAAGAACAGAAACCCCCACAAAAAACAACAGCAAACAAACCACCCAACAATTAAAGTGCGCTCGTTAGGGTAGTTACGGTCTTGCCATGGAATCTGATTGTGTGGGCTGGAATATGTTCTAGCTCTTATCAGGGTAGTTCTGGTAACATTCCCTCGTAACTATGCTAGTTTTTTTTTAAATAGAAATAATTCAATGCTACCATTGGTGTGCGAAAGTGTTTTTACTCTGTTTAATTACTAGTTAATTGATCTATATGGCCTTCGACTGTTGTAAGCCATATTGCCAGGACACAGATAAATCCAACGAAAATACCAGTCTTATATCAATATTCATGCTACTTCTTTTTTATATTACTTATTCCATACAAGGTGCATAGTTTATCTTCAATATAATCTTTTTTTACGTGAACTCACAATTAAGCTCCTTACATTTCCAGATTTCTAGCATACTCACCATGCACCACAATTGTCTCTCTCCTCCTCCTCTCGTGCTCTCCCTTCCATTATAAGCACGAGTAACATACTGAATACTTTTCTTTTCTTTACTTCCCTATCCCACATTCTGTTATTATTTTGCTTTCTATCTATCTATTACTATGTTTGTGCGTTAGTCTGCATGTCTTCAAATTTATAACTTATCCATTTATCTATTTTTATTTAATATACTTGTCTGGAAATATGAAAATTATTTTCTAATTTATTATTTTCTTCATATCTCACCCCTCCCTCCATCTCTCTTCTCTCTCTTTCTCTTTCTCTATCTCTCCCTCTCTTTTTTAAAACTTAAGAAACATTCTTTTTACCAATACACGTGTGCCACGGTTTAGTTAAATGTTTCCAGAACTGTTTGGAATGCTGGAAATGTATGCAAATGCCCACGCAAGAGAAGAATGCCTCATACATTTTATCCATCCTCAGAAATAGAAATACTCATTTTGATACATGCTATTACAATTTTATCAGTTTAAGTCTCAAGTTGAAATCTATAAAGATTGAATATTTGTCTATGGCTTAGATAAATAGTTATCCTCAAGATTTAATTTAAAAGTAAAGTTTTAAAAAATTCTAAATTTAGTCTGTTAGTACAGAAGGACGTAAAGTCCACCCACGTATAATGTAGACTGTATAATTGAATAGGAAAAAAGGGATTGTTCATGTTCCGAGTTTACCAATGTGTAGAATAAGACAAATTACAAATGAAGGAGAAGTCAAAATGACTTGTTTAAAAACATAAGGTGCCATTCTATTTTTTATCCGTCTTAAGGAACTCAGAAATGAAATAAATCAATGGGGAAGGAGCAGTTTGCACTGCATTGTTATGAACAGGGTTTTAAGAGCAAGGGAATGCTCTCTTAAAAGATATGGATGCTGAGCCATGAAACCAAAACAAAAACAAAGAAACCAAATCTGCTGAGCAGACTCCTCGCTGAACATGAATAAAACAACCGTTAGTTTTCTTTTTAAACCAGAAAGGCATAGCTAAAAAATCTTAACTTTGGAATTGCGCTTGAATTAGTTTGAGAATTTGAAAATTGATTTGAAAAGAAAAAAAAGCGATATAGAGAATAAAACTTTAACATAGAGCTACACAAGTGCCTGTAGACTCAGAACTTGCAGGTACAACTTGATTCTCAAACTCATGGGTTAAGTTAAGCTAGTTGCTTAGCATCCAACACTATAAAATTATATAGGCTATATAGTGAACGGGCCCCAAGACTAGCGTCTGATAATTTTACGTGCTGCCACACGGAGACAGTGTGGGGAGACCTAGATTCTTGTCTCAGCCAGTCACATTATGCTGAAAACAATCCAACTAGTAGGGAACAAATAAATCTTTTAATCGAGCTGAGGACCTCCCGATTGCTAGACCAATGCTCTACCACTTGAGCCACTTCGCCCTCATCTCAAACTCATGGGTCGAGGTGGCTCAGTCGATAGAGAGCACTGCTTTTGGTCAGAAGATCTGAGTCATAATCCCCAACCAAGCCGCCTTGTTCCAGTGGTGCAAGAGTGGCTCAAAGGCAGAGCGCTCGGCAACTATATGGGAGGCCTCCGGTTCTATCCCTGATTGGACCACACTGTTCTCTAATGTAAGTATCTTCGTCACTTCAGGGGTAGAATCTTCTATCTCAAGTCTAAACAACTACAAAATTAGAGACAGGACATCATACAAGTTACTGTGGTGACGAAATGTGAGCAACTGCGACACAAGTCCTATTATCGATCAATTACAAACAGTATACGATGGGCCCTTAATGCTTCGTATCACCTCAATGGAAAAATGGCACAAAAATATGGACTATATAGGACGAAATATGACCGAATTGCGATAAAATTAATTTTATAATATCTCGTGAGTTATTTCTAAGTTTTCTGCAAAAGGTGCGGTAGGGTAAGTGTCTAAACATGATTTCAATTGATGTTTCAAATTTTGCGTTCAAGACCATGCCTTTCTTTAGAGAATAAAAATCTACGCCGACATTTTACTATAAACGTTACAGGCAGAAATAAATTGGACAATTACGACAGTATAACCCTTAGGTACGTCCCAATCGAAAGAGCAGGAAAATTCGCTCGGTAAATACGAACCTTCATTCTATAATTTTTCAAGGGGAGCCTGGTGATCCTCGGGTAATTCTTCCTGTTAGATCAATATAAAATCTGTACAAAACCTATCGCTGTGAACATGGCCAGTCTAGTTCATTGTTGATATCTCTGTGCGGATCTTGATGAAGAGTAACAAAAAAGAGACAATAAAATTACACTAACAAATTATGCAATGTGTAACTAAGCTCCCAATCTAAAGTAAACTGTTGACGCATTGTAGATGTTACTGATTTGATTAGTGAGTTCAGAAGCCCGTTTATAATGTGACTGAACTGAGTGGGACTAAAGCACTGGCCTCTCTAATTCTCTCTCTCTCTCTCTCTCTCTCTCTCTCTCTCTCTCTCTCTCTCTCTCTCTCTCTAGTGTGGTGATTGTTGGATTGCACTCCAAGATTATAATCACTTATCGACCCCTCCCACAGGATCCAACAATTTTGACAATGTTAACCCATGGATAGTATTATATTTGATACAAATATCTCAAAAACTCCCACCGATGCTTATAAATAATTATTAAGTGTAATTATGTGAAGATTTTTCCTTGACATTAAATAAAAACTTTTAAAAGTAATGGAGAAGTTGGTAAGTCGAGGAAAACGGTCTTATTTTATGTCGTGCCAGTAGTAATTATAAAGAAAGCTGAGACCATATTTTTAAAACGACCTTGTCAAATAATACGTCACTTTGTCTCAGCAAGTATAGGCAACAAAACAAACATTAAACAAACTTCCAATTATGTTATTCAGCTAAATTACATACAGTGCAATCAATGCACTCCAAATTTGCGAGACAATTACGTTCCCTGGGTGTCACGGTCGTACAAGAAGCCCGCTCACATAATTACTAGTGAAAGCAAATTTCACCTTAGTGCAATAATTAGTCAAATGATCATTGAATTAACCGAAAATCTAATTAGCTAAACTAACGAGGACTTTAAATAACCCTATTTAAATAAAGAAATATGGATTACTTGAACAGCTAATTATACTCATTGACATTGAAGAAAGTGTCTAACGTGATAAACCGGTGTACCAAACTAGTTATAATTAATACATTTTCAAGTATAATTATAACTGAAGAATGTCATGGTGTTAAATTATACTGTAAAACAAAATTATAGACAAATACCAGATCCCCGTTAAGAAGTTTTTGTGAGAATGACTCGACCAGTGCAGTTTGAAAGAAAGAAGCAATTACACAAATATACTGAACAATATATATCTGTAAGAAGCAGTGGCTAATTCGCTTGATAACCAGGGCAACAATTTGTTAAACAGTATTGATTTTACATACAGTCGTATAGTTAATTACTAGAGATAATCTCAAGTTCCTCAGGTCCGTGTTGCGGACAGAAATATTCATAATCAAAAAGCTCTTGATCCACACTCACTGTGAAAGGATTCAGGTTGATATAATATAAATTTGTAAAATGTGAATGGTGTTTGTTTCTTTTGAAGGATTTTAAGACAACTCCGCATTGGTTAAGGTTAAGCTCAACTTGCCGTTCTTTTCAAGAATAATCGTCGCATTAAAAAGCTCCCCTGTGATTTTAAAGAACATGGACTGGACAACACCAAACATGGGTCCATCCTCCAGACCTATGCCCCCAGAGCAGACACCTGTTCCACCAGGTGGTATCATCGATGGCAGCACGTACGGTTACCTAGTTATCGTGTTTAGAGTGACCACGAATCCTGCTACAGCTCTCATCGCCCTCTGTGTTAGCATCCTGAACATCGCCACCTTTTCGAAGATGAATCTAAACCAAGGGGTCAACCATGCGCTTCTCATCTTGTCTGTATCAGACTTTTGTGTGAGCCTCTTACTAGTTTGTGTCAGCTGTTGCTACGTCCTGCTGTGGCTAGACATCCAGAAAGTTGTTGGCCTGTACGTTCTGGAGTGTATGTACTTCTTCCTGCGGTTCACGACGTTTCCCCTGTACGTGTCCATCATGGTGACCACCGTTATAGCCGTGGTCCGCAGTCTCAGCATCGCCCTTCCCTTCTCCTTCCGCGAGGTAGCTACGATCCGCCGACAGTTCATCGCCATGGGCATTGGCAGCGCCGCATCTCTGGCCATCCCGTCCTACATGCTAGTAAACTTCTACTCGACTTTCGTTGGCTCAAGCTGGAGTAAAAAGCTGAAACTTATGGGCCAGAACTGCATAGCCGTTGTCAACTGTACCATGTTTGATGTATCAAGGTACATCTTTTTCCTAACTTGTCTTTTCATCATCATAGTGTCCATGGTATTCCTGATCATCGCTTTAAAGAAGTCGTCTAAGTTTAAAGCGCTGGCTGCAAAGGCGACATCCGAAAACCAGGCTAAAATGAGGCAAGCCAATAAAGAAGCCCAAGTGGTCAAGGCCGTTATTCTCGTCCTGGCCGTGTTTGTGGCTGCGAACGTCCCTCTCATGGTGATCACGATATTCAGAGTTCTGCTGACAGATACGTCCTCCACAGGCCCTTACCGTTACGACATTGGTCTGATAGACATGCTGGTAGGGCTTGGTCTCAATCTGAATATCAGCCTCAATACTGTCATCTATTTCCACTACAATAGCAGCTTCAGAGCGGTTCTCAAATCTATGCTTGGTCAGCTTTCAAGGAGCAAAGCTACGGCTAAGAAATGAGGGTATTGCGTCTATCGTTTCCTCTCAGTTTTTGCGAAGCGTGAAACGTATCTCCACTTGTTATGGAATTCATGAGGACTCCGAGAATGTACAGATGACTAGCTGTGCATCAGGATGTCACCTAGAGGAAGAAAAAAATGATAACAAATAGTTTTCTAAAGCATTATTGGGTTTGTTATTTGATTCACGTTGGTTAATATCTGTCGTTTTGATTAAAGATAAACAAAAGTGCCGTTAAAAATTTTAGATGAATGATGAGAAATGGTATCTGTGCGTTTAAGAGTATTTGTTATTCTGTGATGCTTCATAAATCGTGAGATATAACTATAAATTAAAAAAAAAACATGCAAGTGGCAACGTCATTACAGTTAGGGCCAGGCAAGGAGAATCGGAAAATAAAGATAATTTATTTTAGTATCTTCAGAGGAGAAAAATAACACTATTCACACCTTTCAAAAATAATTCTTGAAAACTAAACTGTTCAATGGTTAATTCTTTAAGAAGCAAACTTGTGGCACAGTACATTATCAGATATTAAAAACGTATTCATGGTGACTGTTATTTTTGTTTTCCTTTTTAAAAAAAACTATGATGTTCGTTGTAGTGACTCTCTCTACCTCTTTCTCTCTCTCTCTACCTCTCTCTCTGACTATCTCTGTCTCTCTCTCCCTCTCTCTTGCACACACACACACACACACTTAACTGATCAGGACATCTTCATATTAGAGGCTTATTGCAATGTTGGGTTTTTGTTGAGCTGGTTTACCGTCCAATATCAGCACTATATAGACTATGTTGTGGATGGGTCTCAAGACTTACGTCTGACAATTTAATGTGCTGCTACACACGAGACAGGGCGGCGATACCATGTCTCCTGTCACATTAGACTGACACTGACCCAACCAGTAGGGAGCGATATCGCCAGGGCTCGAACCACGTACTCCTGCGTCGGAAGTTGATGTTCTATCCCAGGGCTACCGCGCCCCTTCTTTGTTGAGTTAAAATATGTCTGACCAACTTCTTTGTATAGTTGTAAAAGTTGGACAATAGCAGATGATGTTAGAAAAAGACTTGAGCAACTGAAAGTGTGGTTCTTTAAAAGAATATTAAGAATATCATAGAGGGATGAGATATCAGACGTAAATGTGCTATATGAGGCTAGAATAGATAGATCTTTAATTTTTTTTAAATACTAGAAAATGTAAAATGGAATTTCTAAGGCATGTAAATCGACGAAAAAGTATAGAACATTCAGCTTGAACTGGAAAAAAAGATGGTAAAAGAATAAGACGAAGCAAAGAATAACATATTTAGATACTCTAAACATATGGGCGGCCAATAAAGACAGGAGCAATTTAGACTTTTTAAAGTTGTCTGCATAAAGAGATGAGCGGCGTGCCGGTGCACTCGGTACTTGATGAATGGATGAAAAGTACATCAAATAATAGAAGACACTTATATTCGAATTGGGAATAACAATGAATTGCATGGCCATGTAACTTGGCGTATATTCTGTAACCTAAAAATGCGTATGATTGCATTGGCATAATTTTTTTTAAATTGGTACTCGTAGCCGTATTGTGTAAAGCATGATCTGCATGTAAATAAAAATATCTGCAAAAACTGATTTAAGAGTAAGAATAAACAAAGAATAGAACAAAATAACGCGATCTTGAGGAAGGTTTATTCCAGCATTGGATGGACACAGCATAGGTACAGGTACATATTACATGTTCGACAAATTATCCATCTAAAGCAGCTCATCTTATTCCACGTCTTGTATGACTTTCATGCAATTGATGTAAAATGCATTGAAAATAACAAGTTAATGAGGCATTATTCTATCCTTAACATTAAATTCTATATTTATTCTATAAAGCGTATAAGCGATTTTATGTACATGAATCAGTCGATCCAGTTTAATTTTCTGTGTGTCTATCAAATATGAAATATTTTTCACAGGATTATTCGCTAACAGTATACCTGAGACAACACTGGAAAGACAGAAGGCTTCAATTTGAATCATTCCCTCTCAATCAAGATGCGTCAACAGATAGTGAGAATTTCAACACCACAGACAATGAAAATGCAACTCGTACAACCGATGTTTACATCAACCATCTAGAGCTGGACACCCGTTTGATGGATAAGGTTTGATATCGATGAATTCTGGTTTTTCTATATTTACTTCCAACTGGTATTTTGTAATGCTATCTTGAAATGTGTCGATATCGACGTAGTCTTTCCACAGACTCTAAGTCGCCAGCCTATATTACCTCGTTTGGGATATTTATATCGAAAGGCAATGCGTTCTAAGAACTCTATATCGTAAAATTAATCCGAAGATTGGTGTTTATGTTCAGGAAACGATCAATCACACAAACAGGACACGAAAAACATTAATTATGGATTTAATGAATGACATAATTTTGTACTGCTATCTTGAAATGTGTCGAAATAGATGTAATCTTTCCCCAAAACGTTACGTCGTCAGCCTATACTACCTCGTTTGGCATATTTCTATCGAATCACAATGCATTCTCTGTATCGATACATTAATCCTGTTTATGTTCAGGAAACAATCAATCACACAAACGGGACACGAAAAACATTAGAAATGCATTTAATGAGTTACATAGTGAGCATGCTCTCTGAAATGAGTGAAATATGATGATGCGCTGTTTCCCTTCCTTTGTCTCTAAACAATTTTCAGTCGCCAATTATAGAATTATAGTGAAAAAAACGAGGGGGGAAAGAGAAAGAGAGTGCAAGGTAGAGAGAAAGAGAAAGAGGCTGTGCGGAGAGGGTCAGAAAGAGGGAAAAGAGAGAAAAATATAGAGATATTTAAACAATAAGCAATGGGAGTAGCCATTAAATGCCTTGATTTTCAGTATTTCATTAAATTTAATTTTCCTTCTTTTCATGAAGGTGTGGTATCCGGATACGTTTTTCATCAATGAGCGCCATGCCAAATTTCATGAAATTACAGTCCCCAACAAACTAATGCACATCTTCTCTAATGGAACAGTGTTCTACAGCATGAGGTGAGGATTAGGCTGTCATTATAATCCACTATATCACATTGTATTGCAGTTGTACGTAACAATACGTTTTTATAAAACGTTTTAACAACATAAATTCTACCTGAAGCGAAACGCAGAAACAGAATACAACAAAAATGACAATATCAACAACAACAACAACAACAACAACAACAACAACAACAACAACAACAACAACAACGACAATATCAACAACGATAACATAGACAAAAGAAACCCAGAATCACCTAGAACAAAAACCACAAAAACAAAAAATATCGACAAAACAGCAGCAGCAGCAACAACAACACCAATTACAATATCAACAACAACAACAATAACATCGACAAAAACAACAAAAGCAGAATCACCTAGAAAAAAAACACACCAACAAAAACATATGTTCAAAACAGCAACAAAAACAATAACAACAATAACCACAGCAACAACGACAACAACAACAACAAAAGCTAGAACAAGAGCACATCGAGTACTTAAAACCATAGCCTTTTATCTTATCAGAAAAATGAATAGAATTGTCGGTAGAGTTGGTTAAAGAACACCCACGAAACGATCATGAGTACGAGCCCCGACATAATTATAATCAACGGAAGTGCCGGGCAATCCATGATAATTTCATGAGCACCCGTTGGATTGGATTTAGCGAAGAAAAAAAAAGCAAACAAAGCCTTAAATGTATAAATGAAACGTTTTCGTTGATGAAGTGAAAATTATGATTAACATTGCTTGAGCTGTCCCGCGTAAATTTTACGAAATTTCTAGTGTTTTAAAAACTGTTTATATACCTCATAAATGTAAAAACCATCTATATGTCTTAGTACATTAAAAAAAAAACTTTTTATACAACGTAGCAGTACAGGTAATAAAAAAAATTACATAATTATGTGTTTGAAGTAAAAGTCACAAGAAGACATGACACTTGCATAAACGCACAATTATTTACATCTAGTACTTGAAATAATCTCCCCCCCCCCCTTTCCCCTCCCACAAAACCAACCCCTCTTCCCCAGATTATCGATGACTTTGACATGTCACATGACGCTGAGCCACTACCCATTCGATCGACAAGTGTGTCCTCTCACTTTAGGCAGTTGTAAGATCGCACATAAAATATTTAATGGATCAATTATTGAGTTTTCTTGTTGTTGTGAAAAGCTGAACAGTTTCTATGCCCGGTGTACATTAATTTTATGACAGTGTGAAAATGATGCGTCTAAATGTTTCATTCTGGTGTAAATATTTTTATAGATCCATAATAACGCAATTAAAGTTTATTGTTACTGTTGATATATTATTGGTGTTGTTTTTGTTGTTGCTGTTATTATTATTCATCATCATCATCATCATCATCATCATCATCATCATCATCATCATCATCATCATCATCATCATCATCATCATCATCATCATCATCATCATCATCATCATCATCATCATCATCATCATCATTACCATTATTATTATAACAACCCTTAAAATACTATCATAATCGTTACTATTACAACTACATTTTAGCCTATCACAATGAAATATTTGCCCTTAGTCTTGGAGCATTTGCTTGCCCTAGTATTATAACAAAATCATGTACTTAATTCATATAATACCCATTAACGTTTATTCCCTTTCATAAGAAACGATTTATGGCATAAAATGTATTTACAATGTCTCGCGTGTCTCTCACAATGCTCTCATAACAAAATTAATGTGCTCTAAGCAATGAGCACCGAATTTTACATAATCCTAGATGGACTGACAATGCAACCAAAACTATTCCATTTCTATCTTATACTGTTTCTTCTGACTTCCTCACAACTCCAGATGGACTGACAACTCAGAATCTGGTGTACCACTGGGTGAGCCCAAAAGAGGCCATAGTCATTCACGAAGATGTCGAAAGGACGTACAAGTTGAAGTTGTTGACACATACAAATATCTTGGCCTCACCATTGATTGTAAACTTTCTTTTAACACACATATTGAAATACAGATTAAAAAAGCTAATCAACGACTATAATTTTTAAGGAAATTAAAGTCTTTCAATGTCGAATACAATATTATGAAAATATTATGTATCCTGTATCCAAAGTTTAATATCTTGAATTAAATGTTTTGGAGGAAAAATATCAAAAAACAAAACACAAAGAGTAGAAAAAAAATAAAAAAGAAAACTTCCCAAATTATTGGCTGTGAACTAACCTTTCAAAAACATGTATTTTTACAAGTAATAAAAAAAGCAAAATGTATAACATCAAACACAAACCATCCTCTTCATACGAGGGGTGTTCATTATGTCCTTAGCTTGACCTTGAAGCAGTTGTACTAGAGTAAAGAAATTTTGTGGGTAGCTAGATCATCTATGTTGAACACGGCATGCAAAATTTGGGGAAAATCGGAATTTTTTTCTGCACCTTTTAGCGCATCAAGTAAAACAACCCCTAGGAAGTTGTCATTTGTTGTTTACAAATTATCTGCCATGGAGGCCGTTGAATATCGCTCTGTCATCAAATTCCTTCACTTAAAAGGACAAACATCCACGGAAATTCATCAACAGATGGTAGAAGTTTATGCTGAAAAGTGCCCTAACTACAGTACGGTGACTCATTGGGTGAGAAAGTTCAAATCTGGCTTTTTGTCAGTGATGGATGAACCTCGCGAAGGCCGGCCAACATCTGTTGTGACTGAGAAAAACGTGTCCACTGTGGAGGGACTAGTAAAGCAGGACAGGCGAATAACAGTCAAACAGTTAGCAAGTGAAACCAGGATCAGCGTAGGTTCAGTTGAAAAGATTCTTCATGATCACCTCAATCTGAACAAGGTCTCAGCTCGATGGGTACCAAGGTTATTGACCGCTGATCAGAAGAAAGAGAGGGCTGATTGTTGCAAACATCTTCTTCGGTTAGAAGCAAATGACGACTTGTTCTTTCAGAAAATTGTAACTATCAATTCGATCCAGAGCCGAAAAACGCGTCTATGCAATGGAAAAGACCCTCAAAGAAAGCAAAGGTCACAAAATCAAGTGGCAAGGTCATGCTGTCTTGTTTCTGGGACTGTGAGGGCATCATAATGACTGACTACATGGAAAAGGGGTATCATTACTAATTTTTATGTCACACATGTACAACTGGTGTATTTATGTATGTATGACCATCTAGTTTATTTCAAGTGAAATGATGTACATCTTTTCTCCGAACATTATTTATTTCGGTCAGTCATACATTCTATGTTTACATGCATTTTTTCGAACGTACAGTTTTCATCGACAAACGTATTGCAAGCTGTTTGTTGCCAGTTTGTGATGGCGAACGTTGGTAGCTATTTTTAGGGGTGTTAAAGGTTCCTCGTTTCGTCTAAAATCACTTGAAAATTGAAAGTTGCGATCTTGAGTGAGAAAATGTATTACCGATTCTTTCTGGAATCATTAAACTATGTTGCAGCAGAGAGTACTTCTCTACTGCCTATTCTTGGTGCTAGTTTCGAATTAGGTGAATTAAACCATAAAAGGTTTGGAAAAAGATTCAGAGTGTAACAGACCCATAGAGAAAAATAATTATCTACATTCCAAATTTATTTATTTATTTTACTTTTTTTTTTTTTTGGGGGGGGGGGGTTAACTATTAGCAGATTTATCCAACCATAGAATGAGTTAATTAGAAATTTGAGTTACCAGACTTTGGTTATTTATTATTTTTTCTTTGTTTTTTTCTGCCCATGTTTTTGAGGTTTGCACATTATTGAATGACAAACTGTACATGTATTTCCATCTCACCAGTGGGCAGTTTCAGCTGCAGGCAGGTGTCCCTGTACCTCGCTAGGGCTTACGGCTACTACCTGGCCCAGGTCTACATACCCAGCGTGCTCATCGTCATCCTTTCCTGGGTGAACTTCTGGCTGGACATTGATGCCATTCCAGCCCGCATCTCTCTGGGCCTTCTCAGCGTCCTCACCATGACCACCATGAGCGTGGGTGAGTGGAGGCACTTTTCTGTTTGTCGGTCTCTCTCTCTCTCTTTCTCTCTCTCTCTCTCTCTCTCTCTCTCTCTCTCTCTCTCTCTCTCTCTCTCTCTCTCTCTCTCTCTCTCTCTCTCTAGGCCTTCTCAGCGTTCTCACCATGACCACCATGAGTGTGGGTGAGTGGAGGTACTTGTCTGTTTGTCGGTCTCTTTCTCTTTCTTTCTCTGTCTGTCTGTCTGTCTCTCTGTCTGTCTGTCTCTCTCTCTCTCTCTCTCTCTCTCTCTCTCTCTCTCTCTTCCTCTCTCTCTATCTCTCTCTCTCTCTCTCTCTCTGCCTTCCACTATCTAGGCCTTCTCAGCGTTCTCACCATGACCACCATGAGTGTGGGTGAGTGGAGGTACTTGTCTGTTTGTCGGTCTCTTTCTCTTTCTTTCTCTGTCTGTCTGTCTGTCTCTCTGTCTGTCTGTCTCTCTCTCTCTCTCTCTCTCTCTCTCTCTCTCTCTCCTTCCATCTCTCTAGGCCTTCTGAGCGTTCTCACCATGACCACCATGAGCGTGGGTGAGTGGAGGCACTTTTCTGTTTGTCGGTCTCTCTCTCTCTCTCTCTGTCTGTCTGTCTGTCTCTCTCTTTCTCTCTCTCTCTCCTTCCATCTCTCTAGGCCTTCTCAGCGTTCTCACCATGACCACCATGAGTGTGGGTGCGTGGAGGTACTTGTCTGTTTGTCGGTCTCTCTCTTTCTCTGCCTGTCTGTCTGTGTGTGTGTGTGTGTCTCTCTCTCTCTCTTTTTTTTTCTCTCTCTGTGTCCGTCTCTCTCTCTCTCTCTCTCTCTCTCTCTCTCTCTCTCTCTTTCTTTCTCTGTCTGTCTGTCTCTCTCTCTCCTTCTCTCGGCCTTCTCAGCGTTCTCACCACGAGCTTTGATGAGTATACAAAAGCTCTGTATGTTGTATACAGTTCGCCCATGCTTGATTCGCATGTTTGTCTTGACCAATAATTTCGATTTTCTGAAATACACTTTTTAAAAATTTATTAGGAGTTATACTTATAATATCCTTCAATGTTTTTAGGCTGCAGAAGCAATCTTCTGAGAGAGTAATCCAGCAAGACGATATGTAGGTTATGTCATAGAATTAAAATGTGTTCATCTACATCATTTGTTGCGAATATTGTTACAGTACTTTTCACGAGACATGCCCAACCCCCAACCTGGGCGACCAGTGAGTGCTCTTAGTCTTACCTGTACCTTTCGACGTGTCTGGCTTGGGTGACCCTACCAGGAGACGAATCTCCAGCATGTATAGCTCTAGAGATCATTGAGACGCGTAAGCCTCCCAACTAACGGCAAGGTGCCACTCGTTGGAAAGTATTCAACATCACAAGGTAAACCCTGGAGTGGAATCCCCCAAGGGAAAGGAAAGATCGGCCGTCCGAAGCAGGCTTGGCGGAGAAGCACCGACGCAGAGATAAAAGCCACCGGCACCACATGTGCCGAACTGAAGAGGACCAGCCAAAACCGAGTTCGGTGGAGGGGATTTATTGCGGTCCTATGTTCCACCCGGAATCATGAGCGTAAACTAAACTTAACTAAACTATCTACACCATGATTGTACACGTATAAGGATTGATAACATCCTTCTATGTTTTCAGGCACAGGAAGCAACCTTCCGAGAGAGTCATACAGTAAGGTTACATGTTGGTTATAATCCACTTTGAAGCGTGTTCATCAATAATAAATGTATATATCCTTCTCTTTGTAGGTACCATAACCAAGCTTCCGAGAGAGGCATACAGTAAGGTTATCTATTTATCATGATCCGCTGCCTCATTTTGAAGCGTGTTCATCGATAATGTCATGTATATCCATCTCTTTTCAGGCACAGGAAGCAACCTTCCGAGATAGCCATACAGTAAGGTTATCTGTTGGTCATGATCCACTGTCTGATTTTGAAGTGGGTGCATCGATAATACATGTATAACCTTCTCTTTGTAGGTACCAGAACCAAGCTTCCGAGAGAGTCATACAGTAAAGTTATCTGTTGGTCATGATCCACTGTCTAATTTTGAAGCGTGTTTATCGATAATACATGTATATCCTTCTCTTTGTAGGTACCAGAACCAAGCTTCCGAGAGGGTCATACAGTAAAGTTATCTGTTGGTTATGATCCACCGCCTCATTTTGAAGCGTGTTAATGTGTTGATCGACAATACATGTATATCCATCTCTTTGTAGGCACAAGAAGCAGCCTTCCGAGGGTGTCATACATCAAAGCCATTGACGTGTGGACGGCTGCGTGTTTACTGTTTGTCTTCTCAGCGTTGCTGGAATTTGCTTATGTGAACGTGACCACTCGGGTTGAGAAGCGCAGGATGTCTATGAAGGAGGCTGTGATGCTGGCCACCACAACAAATAGGTCAAACCCCCTCTCTGGTCTGAAAACTATGGAGGAGGGCAAGGTAAGCAATAGACCATTTTACTAACTTTGTATAGTTTCCACACTGTTTCTATGTGCTTTGTGAACTGAAAGCAGGCAAAAATTGTCAGGTATAGCCTCTGGGACGTGTCCACAAAAGTCCTGTTGCTGTGTCCCTGTGTGGAAACACATGAAATTGTGAAACATTAGTCTTGAAACCTGAGATAGGTATTCACTGAGCTACTCCACGTAAAGTTCTGCCAGACATAAGTCTTGAAACCTGTCCCGGGCGAAGAAGCGCAGGAGGTCTATGAATATGAGAGAAGCCGATAGGCTGGCCAACACAGTGGATAGGTCAAACGCCCTTTCTAGTTTGAGCTCTACGGAGGAAGTAAACACAAGATCACTGATGAACTTGTTAATTTTCTCCATTCTGTCTTTATGTCATCATCATTGCCCACTGCCCTTGGCTTTGACAAGGTATAGACCACGAAACAGAGAGCACCAGTTATTTTCTGTATTGGGGAAGTTTTCCTAAGTTTCCATAGCATGCTCTTTCCAGGAATTGTTGCTTGGTGAGCTTCCTTAAAAAGTTAAAGTATGACCTAAAGCAGAGCCCATCTTACAAAAAAAAACAACAAAAAACTTAGTGAACTCAAATTCTAATTTTGCATAAAAACTGAAAAAGGTTATTACTTCGATCGGGGGGGGGGGGGGGGGGGGTCCTTGCAGGAAAGCTAGTTTTTCTAAAAACGTAATTTAACCATGCACATAAATTTGCATAAGGATGTTAGTTTTCCATTTTTTTTTCTCCATTCCACAGTCACCTTCAAAGCGTTCACAGAATCAACCAAATGTTAAAAAGAGGGAGCGAGCACGTTCGGTTGACAAAATCTCAAGAATAGCTTTCCCAGTTGCTTTTGGACTGTTTAATCTCTTTTACTGGTGCTTCTATTTGACATGACGCGTGTATTACTAGCAAAAAATGTTTTCATTGTACATGTATTAAGTATTACGGTTATAATTTCCTTTACATGTAATGTTTTTTGCTGCTTTTATGTGTCTTCCTACAATCTTGTCATTGCTTTCTGTGCGTCTAAGGTTTCAGCAAATAAACTTTTCACCACAAAACTTTTACTGTTGAAAGTTCATCTCATTTGCCATGCAAATTGCAATTTTAGTTTTTATACTGTGGTTTTACTGCCTTCCTTTTTGTGTTCATTAGGCTAGCATTTATACTTCTTTTTTACTCTGAATTTAATGTGTTTTATAGTTCACAAAACTATGCATGTATTATGTATATATGGACTGTTCTTTTAACTCGTATTCTTATTTTCTGTTTGAGTTTGATATTGCTTTTCAGAGATATAAACACAAAAGTGATTTAAGTTTTTTTAGCACATAGTTGATGTGTCAATGTAATTTGTAAGCTTTTAGGACTAGGATTGGTTTACAATTATGTTTATTGGTTCCAAGTATGGAAGAAACACAAAGTAAGCACCCTGTCATCCTTATATATGTAAACATGATACATATTATTGCGTATGCTTGCTGTTGTCAGCCATTTTTAATTCAATTTTATAATAGCTATGGTAAAAGAACCAATATTTAATGTTAATTAAATTATTAAAAAAAAAAAAATCAAATGACCTGATGTAGATTAGATAGGAGTATAAATGCATACTCATCTTTAGCGTAAGCTTATGTGAAGTTTTAAAACAGCATAAATAACATAAAAATATGCAAGTAATATTTCCAGACTCTCTTTACTTGTCGGTCACCACTTCCTCCCCATAAAAAAAAAACAACTTTTTTTCATATGTCTCTTACTTGCTCTCTCGCTTTCTGTCTCTCACACTCAGTTTTTGAGCAAGTCCAGTGTTCAAATTTTAGCTTGGGCTATCTAAATTGTGTGGTAGTAGTACTGACTCCCATCTAAATTTCTTTATGACTATCATTATCATAGGGTTTGACGGGAGCCTTATCATCTCTGAAGGTTCCTAAAAACTGTTCTGCATTTTGTAGATATGTTAGTTTGGTTCAGTTATTTTAAAGGGCAAGGTAGCCCAGGGAGTAGAACCTGTGGCTTTTAATCAAGAGTCCTGAGTTCGAATACTGATAAGGATCTCTTGTTCCCTACTGGCTGAGACAGTAGTCATGATATCCCCGCTTTGTCTTTACAGCAAATAAAAATTGTCAGACCTTTAGGAACCATCCATGAGATGGTCGGGTTGCTGGCTATAGTGACATACAATCTTTGACTAACGTCCTATAAAGGGGTATAGGCTCATTAAAAAATGTATGTGGGGGGAGGGGGCATAATAAAGATAGATACACATGATCGCTCATACATCTTTTTTATTATTATTAAGCCACGAAGAGCTATAGAATCAACAATATTAGATCTTGATATTAATGTTGACATTGTACCACCAAAGATCAAGAAACAGAGAAAATATCACTGGAATTCAAAATTCTTACATCTTCTCTGTATTGTAATTCCAACCCACTGAAAAATTAGTACTCTAACTTAAACATAAAGATATAACAAACAATCCCTGAATCAGGTAGTCAATTCCTTTACAACAATTTAATCTGAACTTTTTGTACACAAAGAAAGTTCGAAATAACATATTATGTAAATCAATATTAATACATGTCGGCTACCACAGTATTCATGTTTTATGATGGATCATCATTCTCAGCTGTTATTAGAAAAAATTCAATGTGTTTTTTTATAGGAAAAAATTGATGTGAAAGCTGCTGTTAAGCAATACTTCAACAATACTCACTGCATAGAGCAGTTTCAATGTTACTTAGAACCTATTTTAAATTAATTAAAACAAAGCTTTTCCTATAAATGAACTAGAATTATAAAATAATTTCATGTTGCATAAAGGTTCACAAGTGGTGCCTCTTCCAATTTTTTTTTATTATTTTTTTTACCTAATTTTAAAACATTGAGTCATTTTTACAGATCATGAAAATAAATGTTGTCGATATACTTGTATTGTTTCAAGAATGATGCCCATCAACCAATAATCTGTTACTGCTTTACAATTATATGATATAACAACAGCTGGAGAAAATTCATTTTTAGAATTCACATTTTTATCCATACATGAATATATCTCTAAATTTTATCCACGCCTTTGTTATTGTCACCAGTCTGTGGCACATACACCTGTTTGACCTTTATATACTAGTTTTATAGTACATGTACATATGCAATACTTTGTGTATTTGTTATCCGTTGAATTGTTATATGTATAAGATAAGATAAGATAAGCTTATTTTTTATCCCATAGGGACATTTTTTTTAAAATTTTACAATAACACATTTCCTTCACAACATTAGTTATACATATTATTATGTGAGATTGAAGAAAAAAAAGAAAAATAATAATAAAATGAATCAAAATAAGCATTTTACATTCACATGTACCTTTGTTGAAACTATACACTGTCAGACTGAGTGAGTCAGACATACACAATAATTTATTATTATTTGGAAACATGTACCGCTTAAGGCACACACAAAAATACATATACCTCTACAAACACTAGTCTGCTAAGTAAGCAATTTTGTAACAATCCGATGGAGGCTGGTACAAAGAGTTTTTATATCTGTCTGTTCTGGCCCTTTTTTATATTAACCTGTTACTTTTTTGTGATATTTAAATTCACTATGAATTTCTGATGTTATACATTTAGCTTTATTAATTACTTGTAATACATTTCTTTGAAAGTTCAGAGCCAATAATTTGGAAAACTTTCTTTCTTATTCTGTCTACTCTTTGAGAGTGGGTTTTTGATAAGTTTCCTCAAAAACATGTGATTCCGAAAGATATTGAACTTTGGACACAGGATACGTAACACATTTTTAAAATATTGTAGTCGACATTGAAAGTATACCATGGAGATTAAACCAATAAAACACAGTGAATTGAGCTGCTTTAATGTCTTTTGCTTTCTCTTTAACCAAATACTATTACACTGCATACTCAGTATCAAAGCATCACAAAGTTTGAATAAATTCGTCTGTTAAAAAAATGTTGTTTTTTTTTGTTTTTTTTTAATGTTGAAATACTTTTAACAAGAAAAATGTCTACATGTAACATGCATTAATATATTAAACTAAACAGAAACTGTAATATTCTTTTCAACATTTCTGTTTCAATTAATTTACCCCTTTTACTAATACCTGCAAATTATACATTTCAATACCCTACAAAAATTATAGTATACATGTATAAGACATCACTTGACACTTAATGCGCAGTTGAATGAACTTTTGATTTCAATCTTTTTTTTACTATTGTACCATTCATGACTAAAGAATTACCTTTTGGCTCAAATCATTTTAGGATCTTGCAGAAACAGCTAAAGCAAAACCCTTGATTTGTCAAGGAAGCCAATTTAAAATTCTTAAAAAAAAAAAAAAATTGGGGGGGGGGGGGGGGGGGATTAACAAAAACAACTTTAAAATCCCATAAAAAAGTTATATTTTTTGGTTACTTAAACCTTATCCTTAAAATAGTAGAAAATGTAAAATATTCATCAACAAAAAACATGTTTTACAACTATGCTTTCTTCACCTTAATGAATATAAGCTCTGTGTTGGAATGACAACAACAACAAAAAAGGGGAATGTTCATGACATGATATGCCGCCTTTTTAATGTTGATAGGATCTGGAATAACTGTTGGCTTATTTACTATCTTTTATGGACATAGCAGAATAAAATTACCAAACAGACCCTGAAGGCCAAGTTAACATGAGACAGAGGACTTTAAATAAGAAACTTACTATCATGTTAAGCACATTTTTATTGACGTCTACAGAAAAAAAAGAAAAAAAAAGATAATCTAGGGCAAAGCTTTCTTTTATGAAATGTCTTTGATTTTGTCAAATGAGCTTTGTTTAAGGGTTGGGTTAACATCCAACATCAGCGCTATATTAAAGACTATTGCTTTGTTTAAGAATATGTATTATTAATGTAGAAAAACATTGCAAACCATACATGTCTAAAGAGGATTAAATAACTCTTGGTACATTATGATATTATTTTGAAGAAGTAGATCCACTATTTGTGTAAAATGGGACTTGCAGCACCAAACCACTGATATCTACATGTAATTCAACTGGTCTTTTAATTTCAACTGCAAGATAGGTGACATCAAATTAAATAACGTTTTTGGAAGAGAAAAAGATATATGCCCAGGTTCTAAATTCAGGAGTCTCTTTCATTCCCACCACTCATATGGTCAAAGTTTGCCCAGTTTTCACTAGAAACAGGATCATTATTGTCATCATTGTGAGGAACAATCTCAGCTGGTTGCTCACTCAATGCGCTATCATTCTCCTGATTTGATTTTGCAACAGTACTCGAGTGGGCTGGCGCAGACTGTACACGAAGTGCACCTGGGATTGTATCAGTTCGCTGAGAGTCTGTGTGTGAATTATCATCACCAACATTCAGTTCTTCAAATTTCTCAGCCATCACATCTTCTTTTAGCAGTTCAGCTATTTCTTCAGCATTAAGAGGTTGTCTCTCTGGGTAAATTTTCCGGTGCAAATAGGATGCCTGCATAGAACTTTCCTCTATGGTACCAGCATTACTGGATGGACAGTAGCCAGCAGTGTCATCTATGTAGCGCCTCATTTGGTCTTCATGGAACGTTGCAAGGGAGTTTATAATGTCTCTTGAAGTTGGTTCTTTCTGCTTGATCTTATTTTTTGTGAGCTTGGCTAATTTGTTTTCTAGAAAAAAAAAAAAAAGAAAGTGAAATATTAATGGCATTAAAAAAATGTATTTGACCGATTCTTCTACAAAAAATACATAAAAAACTATCAGCATGAAATTTCCATTATTTAAATTCAAAATTAAATTTATAACATATACACAACTCCCTTCTTTTCGGAATCTACATAAATTTTGCTGGAGATTCAAGTTTTATAGTTATTTAAACAAATTAAAGTAAAACAGTTCCATGTCAAAAGGAATATTATTTAAATGAAAAAAAGTGAACCTCGAAACAAAACCAAACCAAAAAGAAACGTTGTTGCAAAAAGGCTACAAAAAAGAGAGTCTTACAAAGAGAGAGAGAGTCCGAGACACAGACGGAGATCTATAGAGTGATAAAGTGGGAGAAGTGAAGAAAAAGAGCTACACATACACCGTTTTTTTTCCAAATCGTTCCATCTATTCAAGGATAGTGAAATACATGTATTAAAAAGGCAACACGTGTAGATTATTCCATGTAAGATAAAACAATTCCTAAACAGATCAGAATGCAAGAGGAATTTTTGGAATGATGTACAAAAAGATCACATCTGGCATGAAAAACATGACAGTTAAAATCATTCCTTAGAACTGTAACAATAAAAAACACACCCTAGGGCAATCAAGGGGCAAACAAGAGAAAACAAATTTATCACAGGGATTGCCATGGCTGTCAAGTTTGATCTATTTCTCAGTGATTGAATACCCGCCCTGGTATAAATGGTTACACTGTGAAAGCATGGACAGAGAGTTTTACTCAGAGTCTTAGTACTACAGTACACTTTCTCTTGTCTACAGGCCTTTGTTAAGTAATAATAGTCCTCTTCAATTCCTTTTCACTCCTCAGAGTGTAACTTTTCATTTAGAAATAAGGAGAGTCCATAAAGTAGCTAGGCTATAGCCAGTAAAAAAAAAAAAAAGAATTTAAAAACTATCTAGATCTGTATTTTCTGTCTATAGAATTGCACCTTAAGTCTGATCAAGAAAATGATGGCAGCAGAAAACTTATTTTTACAGTTTCTTTGATCTTCGAGAATACATAGCTCGTTGTAGAGCTTCACTGTGGCTTCCCTAGAATAGCTCCACTTTCCCCCTTCAAATCTCCCTCCATTTATCTGTCAACAAACATTCTGATAATATTAGATCATAAATTTTATATTAATAATACGATTTCAGTTTTAAAACTGATTTGCTGGTATAGAACCGTATGTATGTACGCAAACAGATCTGGAGATGGAAACTTCTTTCTTTAATAGCTACTTTAATAGAGTTCTCCAAGTCTATTAAAATTCAACAATCAGCAGATCTTTATTTCAAGACAAGTTTTTAAGTGTATAGCATATATGTAAAAAAAAGTGAAACAATAACTCTCCATGAATTTATATAGTAGCGGATTTTAGCTCTTTAATTAAAAGGAGACTGCTGAGTGGGTGGATATAAATATTTGAACCAAGCTCACCCAAAGATTGAATGTATTTCTCAGAATCAATGATTTGATATAGAGGATTCAGTGGTGTTGACAGACGAGTTCCAAGACAAGCGCTAGGCCTATCCGTATCACTTGAGAGTTGGGAGGTCTCAGTCTCCCTTACAAGCGGGACCCATGGGTCATTTTCAACTTTATAGTTGCCTCCACTAAAGTGGCCGTTTTCAGTCATCTTTTATCTCTAGTCGTTAGGTTTATAATAGAAACAGGCTTAATAAATCTAGAATATATCCTAGAGATAAACTTTCATTTGAGTTAGGACCTAGATCTAGATCTACTCAACTACTGGCTCTTTACTTAGATTCTAGACGTAGATCTAGGTCTCTAGCCTAGATCTATAGACTAAATTGGACTTCTAGATCTAGACTCTCAGCTAGGCTAGAGGTGTGGTGTAGATTTAGATGAAATAATCTATATATTCATTTCAAGGTCTCGAATCTTAATCTACATCTAGTCTTAGTAGCCCATCAGTTTTCTTTTCCAGTGATTTCATGAAAGTTCGGACGTCGAAGAAGCTGACCATGATTCTTCGTGTTTCGTTTAAAAAAAAAAGAGATTATTATTGTTATAAATAGAAGTGGGCGTCTACGTTTTGTTTTAACGAAGTGCTTATCCTCAGCAAAATCCGCATTTTATTAACATTATCGAAATTATACATGTATCTATTTTGCGTTGGATTCGTATGTGAGCTCTGTTATCGCTCCATCCAAATCCAAAACGACCACAAGCGGCAAAGACGACTTGTCTGTTGGACCTAGTTGTAATATGGATTGATTCAGATAAACGACAAAAAATGAATCGCCGAATGTGAAGGTCTGGCCCTACCGTCTCTCCTTCTCGCGTAGTCTCTTTCTATTTAGTTCTTGAACATTTTCATCTCTTTGGACTTTCTTTATTTTACCTAGATCGTATCTTTCAGATTTCCCCCCGAATTGTTTAGTCTTTTTTTCGTTTTGAAATTGTTTTCCAGTATATCAGTACATGGGTGTCTATCTGTTCAAATTTTGCTCATTACGTTCTGCCTCCCTCACTCTCTCTGTCAGCTGGTCTATCTGTCTACCTGTCTGCGTTTGCCTTTGTCTCTATCTCTCCATCCCTCCCTTCTCTCTCTATCCTTGACATGTGCGCACGGAGGCTGATCGATCAACGTTGGCAACATTAATAAGACCAGTCATGATTATAATTTATGAGGGAAAAAGGTTTTTTTATTAGCAAAAAAAGAATTAGGTAACTCAGTCGGTAGATATGTCTATATCAACAGGTCGCGGGTTCTACCCCACGTAAGTATAACATTTTGTTGGTTGCTTGGTGAATTTTAAATGTCTTAAGTCAATGTTGATACTGTAAAAAGTATTTGTTGTTGTTGTTGTAACAAGATTCCAGGTGCGTTTCATTAAATACATGTAGTTATGATTGTAAAAAAAAGTTAATAGCTAAAGAACAACGTGTGGGAATATTACGTGACTATCAAGGATTGTTATTTTGTCGTCTGCACCAAATACTAACGGCGTCCGATTTGCAAGTCTCTGTGTGTTGAGTGTGATTTTCTGGCTGATTCATTTGGTTCTAATTTCATTCTAGTTGAATGGTTCATTCTAGTGAAGAAATTATATGAAATCACAGTCAACCCAGACAAAAATATCATATCTAGAGACGTGGAAAGATAGTCTATATCTAAATACTTAGCAATCCACTTATATAGAACAATTATTCCTTGATTATCATTTTTAAAGATCTCCCTAGGGCTAGATCTAGATCTATATTTTCTTGTCTAACCTAGAGCTAGTCTAGTTCGCGCTGTCCCTTTTCTGTTTCCACCCTAAAGACTTCAAATCGAATCTAAATTTGAGATAGTAAATCTAGATCTACAGGTCTAAATTACTCTCAAAGACAACATTCAAAGCATTTCAAATTGAATTGCGGACTTGCTTCTAAGTAAGGCCGTTTTAACAAACACCTGAAACTTCATTAACCATTGGAATACTAAAAAAAAAAAAAATTGCCCATCATGAATTCAGAAGATATTGATAAAGCCAACACAGTGTCAAAGGTACTGGTAAAAATAAAGCTTTGTTTAAGATTTCATGTTAAGTAGGCCTACGTCTTTTTTCTATATCCAGATTTAAATCTAGGGGTGTATCCAGATTAGGTTCTTAGTGATCTAGAATCTAAGACTCTTGAAAGATGCTCTGTTTTTCTTATAAATGTGTAGCTTATTTAAACCTTTTTCCATCACCCCTATATAGTATACTTGTAATGCGGGTTGATACACTCTTGTTCCAGCACTTTTTCTACTGATGTGCACACTTTCCATTTCAAAATAGTAAATTTAGAAGCTTTTAGTTTTACATTTAAAATTTTTGAAAATTTCCCAAATTAGTGTGCATACAAGTTATAATATGTAATAGATTCTAGACCTAAAATCATGCAATGTGAAAAGTGTTATCGTGAGAAAAACTTAAAATTTTTCAATTTCATTAAAATTACCTGGTATCTAATGATTTTAGAGGCAAAGACATTGTTTTAACACAACTTTGATATTGTATGAATCAATGACTATTATAACTTTGGGGAGGACAGGGTAACTATTAAAGCAAGAACAAAAAGATAGGGCAAATCTTTTATCCCAGAAACCTCACAGACTATCGAAGTCGGGATGCACTGTGTAATCTATAATTAATTTTTAAGATAAATAATTTTTGATTTATAGTGAAGCACTAGATTCTCAATCATAATTTATTTTTCATTTTTAAGATGGAGTTTGCTGTGAAGATGAGAAGCCCATGCTGTGCAACCAAAGTAGAAGATGCCTTGAATAAGATTCCAGGTAGATTTTGATCTCTTGTAACGCATGATATTTTTGTTAAGAAAAACTTTTTTATTTCTCTTAAGCCTGTGGTGGGCTCTATAAATTATTTGAATTTTTTTTTCAAATATTGCTTGGTTATAATGTTCTTTTTTTTTTTTACTTCTTTACGAGAGTAATTGTAATAAGAGAAATAAACATGATGGCCTTGTGTTTGTAATTATTGATATTTTCCATTAAATCTTGAACCAAGAATATACCTTTAAAAATACTATTTTGCAAAATTACTAAAATTTCCATGAATACCTGGTATAAGTCCACAATTTGTCATCTATATTCCTTTCCATTAGAGGCTCTTTTTGGTTTTTATTTAAAACTTTAAAAGAAAGTATCATTAGTTTTCTACCATCAGTCTGCTGAGATTTTCCTGTTAAGAAAAAAAGAGAGAAATAAAAACACATAATTTCTTTTAAGTTTTACTTATTGACATAATTCACCAATTGCAGGTGTCACATTTTTTAAAGTAAATGCATCATCCCAAAGGCTTATAGTGGAAGGAAATATTGCTGCTGAGGCAGTACGGTCAGAAGTAGAAAACAAAACTGGATTGTCCACTGTCCTCCTCGGCTATGGATCATGTAAGTTTGATAAACAAGTCATGCTCCTATTGGAACCAATTTTGACTTATTTTTGCTTTTTTCTAAATTAAGAATCAAATTTCTGCCTAAAATTTCTCTAACCTTTATTTTATAATGTTTTCTAAAAACTCAATAATTTTTGCTTGGCAACAAAAAGTCATGGACTGTTTCCATAGATTTAAAAAAATTGGCTTCAGGTTTTTTAAAGATATCATTTTGTATTTACCAGCTGTTGGCTGTTCGTACTAGTATTAGTAGGTTCTATAGAAATGTTAGTAAAGGAGAATTGTCACTCTTCAAACTTTGAATGTCGATAAACGTGAATTAAATTGAGTGCTTTAAGAAAATGTATAAATCCCACAGTAGAAAATTAATTTTATTGAAGATTTATGATTTTATATTCACTCAAAATGTTTTGAAAAGGGCTTGGCTGAATTTAAGTTGAACAGTAATACGTAGAATGTGGATCAAGGTACTTTAAAATTACTGTTGATTAAAACTAAATTTTGTTTTGTTTTCGCTTCTTTATCTTTTCTTGTATCAGCTGATGCCAATCTTGGGGCAGGTGTGGCAGCTATCAGCATAGGAAGTTCCAAGGTACAGGGCCTTCTTCGGTTTGTTCAATCAAACCCAAACACCTGCATCATAGAGGGAACAGTAGATGAACTACCTGTATCAGAGCCAGTGTATCTTACTGTTCACGAATCTGGTGATGTTTCAGATGGTTGTCAGAGCTGTGGCTCACCTTTGACACAAGGGGAATGTAAGGTAATAGTCATTCCTAGCTTTTTATTCTTTCTAAGGTTATGACTGTTAATGAACTTGTAATTCAGGTTTCTCAGCAAGTGATCTTTTTATATTTCTTTCTATTTGGTGAACCATTGATTTTCAAATATTAATTGTTACAGAAATCAGTGGTACTAATGTTTACAATATTACTAACTAATTAAAATGGAAACAGGCATGGTGAAATCTCTCCTCTTGGTGTGAGTTGGGGATAACCTTCAATGTTAGTGTATGAAAGAAAAACATTTGCTTTCATATGATAATTTATGAGTATGTATATCCCTTGCCCCAATACTTGCATATCATCAACAGTCAGGGGGGATCTTAAGCCGCTTCCTGTCTATGTCTAATCGACAGTTTGGTGGCATCTTGGGGCAGCTGCATCCATCAAAGGACAGAAGGGCTGAGTTTAGAATAACAAGTGATGTTAAACTTTCTGAAATTTATGGACACTGTGTCGTTATCCATAAGGGCTGCAAAGAGGATGTAAAAAACAACAAGAGTGAAAGGTGAGTTGCTTTAAGCTTTTTATTTGACATGTTTTTTTTTTGTTTCATATTAAGAAATACCTAATAAACTTGTACATGAATGAAAAAGACAATGGGCAGTAATTCAATCTTGGGATAGATCCACCTGTGCCTTGCTATGGCAAAATCAGATACATTTGTTGTTAAGCCACAGCCTGTTCGGCAACAGAACCTCAAAAAGGGATACACGGGACGGCCAATCACATTATAATGACACTGACCCAACCATTAGGGAAAAAGAAGCCAGGTGGATAGAATCTGCGGTCTTTTTTACCGCCAACTTTGAAAACCGGAAATTTGATCATATGAGCTATGTACATTACATACAGAGTGAAGTTCCAATTCAGACATGCATATTTGTAAAAAGTGGCATAGTTGATGTGATTACTCTTTCTTTCTGATACATGCTTTTTATATTATGAGATATCTGACCCATCTCCTATCTTCTTGCTCATTATTTCTGTGGCCAGTCGGTTTCGCTTCGTCTTTTTTAGGTCTACTTTCAGTTTTACATGTTTGATTGTCCATTAGCTAACAAAGATATTAGAAAAATTTTAGTCATTGAATGTGATCCTCCTGACTAACCTAAATTCTTCTCTACAGTTATTTTTAAATTTTATTTTGATGTAATGTGTACGGAGTGAAGCATTGTTAAAACAAAAATCATATGCCGTACAAATTTGTCTATGGGTTTTAACCAGAGTATTCATTTGTGCAGGAAAAAGTTATCAATGAATATATTTATCATGATGCTTATGTATTTCATTTTCTTATACTATCAGGTTGGCTTGTGGCATTATTGCAAGAGCTTCTGGCCTTTTTCAAAATTCCAAAAGATTTTGTGCATGTGATGGTGTCAGTATTTGGGAACAACGTGAGATTGATAAGAACAACCTGCCATCGTGACCTGTCAGTTTGATAAGAGAACTCTAGTTGTTCATCTTTCAATATTTACAACAAATTGTTTCATCTTCTTGCTTGATGCTTTTTTACATTTTGATACAATGTGAAATAACTGGATAAATAAATGGTGGAATGTAGATTTCCAGAGAATGTTAACCTACATCAAATGTACATTTTTTTGTAATATTAGATCTAATTTACAATTTGATGTTTATAACCTGCAACAATTTCATAAGCCTAAAAAATTGAAAGCTATAATTATTTATCCCCAATGTTTTCAGCAACACATTCAATTTCAAAGTTTGCTCACTTATAAGCTTTATTTTATCTTTAAAAAACTGACAGTTGAGTTACTTTTGGTTCTCTTATGGTTCTCTTTGATATGTTTTTCCTTATTGTTGTATCAGCTATTACACGGTTAATACAAGAATTTTAGATTACTGGTGTTTGTGATATTTTTAGGTTTTAAAAAGAATCACAAATAATCATTAAATAGTTTTTCTGTTTAAATGAAAGATAAAAAGCATTTTGTCTTTTTCCAAATTTATTGGAAAGTATTAATATCCTTTTTTTAAGCTGGGAAGCTTCCAAAAATAGAAATTGTGATATCCATACTAAAATAAGGAACTTTGATTCATGACATTATTATGTTTGTCCATTTTTTTGCCTTTTTTTTTTTTCTTTTTTTTTTATAACCCAGAAGGCTCTATTGACAAAACAGATGCTTTGAATCACTTTGTTACAAAATGTTTTTTTTTGTTTGTTTTGTTTTTTATTCAGTTATGGAAATGTTATTAGTTTACAAGTGTTGGTGTTTTATTGAATACTTTATGGATCTTTATGTTTGGATTTTTATGTATTTCCAACTTTGATCATTTAATCCAACGTTTTTGTCATATAAATTATTTTAAAAAATCTTTTTACTGACCCGTTCTCTGTGAAAATAAATATTGTATTTCATTTTATTTATTGTTGTTGCTTTTGAATTTTTTTTAGGATATCAACTTGATTTTTTTTTGCTGCTTGACATATGTATTTTAGATAGGATTGTGTGAACATGCTTTTTTTTCATTTTCCTTTGGTTACAAAAGTAAATTTTAATTTAAAAAACTTGTCTTTTGTCTAATTTAAAAAAAGAATGGTGTTTGTTTTTTTTTGTGTGTCTTTTTTTTTACCCATGATAAGATTGCATGCACATTGCATGTTGACCTTATGTGAAAAAAGGATTGAACAGTTTTGTAAATTTAGATTTTCCTGTGTGCTATTACTTGCATGTAGACAATTGTTTATTTGATATTCCAATTGTTGAAATTCCACTGAGATATTTTAACCACTACAGGTATGTATTCTTTGGGTATTACATACATTTTACATATTTAATTACAGCAGTTGCTAAGAGCCCATCAAAAATGTATTGTATGCAAGAAAAGCTTGTAACATTTTGTTATTTGTATTAAGAAACTTCAAACATGCATTATTTTATGCTGTAATGGTACTTTAAGGTTAATTCTTTTTTTTTTTTATGCATCTCCAAGTAGAAATTAAAATTTCTCATAATTTGTAAACGTAAAACAGTAAATCATAGTTGATTTATTTGTATTCTTGATGACGACTCTTAGTCAAAGTTTTGAATGCAGATGCCCAAGGAATTTAATCTACTTGTTTTTTCTTTTGAAAGCTAGCAAAAAGACAATATTTATAATGGAAAGGGGGATTGAAAATCAACAAGAGCCTTTTATCTACCATAGTTTTATAAATAGATTTTCAATTTTGAAATTAAATAATTACCCATTATTTTCCCTCGTACTTATCAATGAAAAGTAACTCTCTTTCAAATCAATTGGCATTTTGTAAAATTTATTACATTGCAGAAAAATATGCTCATTTGGAAAGCATTTTCTGAAAATCATCCAAATTTTTCCTATTTTGGAGATGAAAAAACAGTAAATCATAGTTGATTTATTTGTATTCTTGATGACGACTCTTAGTCAAAGTTTTGAATGCAGATGCCCAAGGAATTTAATCTACTTGTTTTTTCTTTTGAAAGCTAGCAAAAAGACAATATTTATAATGGAAAGGGGGATTGAAAATCAACAAGAGCCTTTTATCTACCATAGTTTTATAAATAGATTTTCAATTTTGAAATTAAATAATTACCCATTACGTTAAACCAACTCAACAATCAACAACCAAATTTTTCCTATTTTGGAGATGAAACCTCTGAAACTTTGTCTCAATAGTTTCATGCAAATTTATTCTGAAAAAATGCATATTTAGATTTCTGCGGAAAATTAATTACTTTGTATTTTTGCTTTTCCTGGCTTTTATTGTATTCCATAACTTTGCAATACAGAAGCAGTTGAATTTATGAACTAAGTTTATATTGTATTATCTTTATGACGAAAAAATGTATTGCATTTTTTTAAAAATAGTTTTTGGAAAACAGTTCAAATTCAATAAGCATGTACAAAATAGTACAAACCTTTCTACATGTTAATTAAGAAATATATTACTAATGTTGACATGAATTTGAATGTATATTTGCAAATTTATCAATTTTCACGCTTTTTATACCAGTTTCTAAGTATTATTAATACAGATTTTTTTCCCTTTTTCATTTTAGCTTGTCAAAAAATGTGTAAATGCAAGGTTTTCCTTTTTCTGCACAGTAAAAATCAGATTTGTGTAATATTCATAGAAAACAGTACTGTGAAAGCAGATGCTAAACATAAAGAAAACATATCATTCAAAATTTGAGACACCTATGTGTATATTGCTTGTTTGTTTATTGTGATAGTTTTTTCCCTTCATTTGGAGAGGAGGGGGGGGGGGGCTGTCTCAATGTAGAAGGTTTGTTTTGTTTTTGTTTTTTTTGTTTTTTTTATCAAAGAAATACATCTTGCAGTCTTTGTTGTAAATAAAAAAGTAGATTAGAATTACTGGTAAATGTAAAATGAATGCAGCAAATGGTGCAATGCGTTTTAGGAGATGCACATTTTATTATGAAGACTGAAATACATGTGTGGCAACAATAGTACATGTACTATAAAAAAATGATCATAACACATTTTAAAATTTATCTGCGGTGTCATATTTTTTTCTTGACAAACACACACCTTTCTTTTAAGTTAAAACACTAAGATAAATAATTTACAACGCCATATTTTTATAAGTTTTGATAATTTTATTTGAATTGAATATCAATAAATACAATTAAACAACAATAAACTTACTTGAGAATAAACCCAAGCAGATGCTTACCTTTATCAAAATCAGAACACAACAACCTGTTCATATTATAAATACCACAAAAGACCAAATAAAAACAAAAACCAACAGCAAACATGCAATTCATTAATAGCTTAACACTTTTATTGTAATGATTTACACTATTCCACATTTCTTAGCAACAAGAATATAATTTATTCAACAAGATTCAAATAACAGTACCATATCTTTACGGTTTGCCAAAGAGTAATAAACGTTTACTAAATATTTAGGTGAATTGATTGGGAAGATCTATAAAATACATGTTTTAACCATAACCGCCATCATCATCAATCGTCAACTTAATCATCACCATCATCATTATAATAATTTATGCAATCATTATACATACTTGTTGCAGTCAACATTGGCAAAGAAATAAACACTCTGGTACTATTTTCTACTGTTTGTTATTACTTTAATGCTATGTAAGTATCTGTTTGTCTCCATTGCTGTTCCTAGTAGGCTGTCATTATTCTTTCAATGGTGACTGAATAGCGAGATTGTAGAAGATAAAATTTGGGACACTGTGTATGCCAACATTATATGTGTATTCACATCTTTAAAAATTATGAGTGGTCTTTTGGGCTATGGTTATATTGGTACTGTGCTAGTTTTTAAATTGGAAATCCATAGCCGAAAATTTTTTAATTCCACTTTCAGCGGTAATTGTTTTAGCAAATAAATTCCTGGTAAATGATGTTTGAAAAACGTAGATGGCTTGGAAAAAACATATACTTGTAGATAATAAACAAGTTTAATCAACATCTTAATATATTATATTTTCTGCTTATGTTGAGAAAAAAAGTATGTAGTAGGCCCATTACAGCCCACATAAACTAAGAGAGCTGATTTGCTTCATGACGTTGATATTATAACAGTTCATAATTTTGTCTCATAAAATACTTTAGCTATATATTTTAATACTTTATTCAAGCAAAGACCTAGCAAAAAGAGTAAGCGTAAAAAATATAAAACAGCAACATAATACTACGAGCATTTTCTTTGAATTAAATCTGAAGTTATATCAGCGAAGAACATGGCAGCAGGTAATTGTAATTGGTGTGTGTCATTTATGTTGACATATCGAACAAAATAAATCGTGATATCAATAAAAGGTGAACGTTTGAAATTGCTGGGCGCATTTATCAGAGATCATTAGGTAATAAAGAGAGGTAAAAATAAAAGTTGACAAAAGAATACCTCATTACTATCTGAACAATATCACTGTTATTAATGTTTGGCACACTCCTTTATCTAGAAGAGCACCTATACATTCTTCATATGAAAAAAACGGAATTGCCAGAAAGTTCATGCTTAATCTAACATAAAAACCGAATGTGTATACATGTAAAGGACAGAGTGAATTAGACCTTTCGCTAGCATTATCCGTGGACCTTACAGCTTTGTCCTCTAGAAAGCTTTCTTTTCGTGTCAGTAAGTGCTTCTTAGTGCAGCGTGCCCGAACCAGGTTCTGTGGTAGGTAGATACGAATTATTTGAATCCGACTATATTTCTCACCGTCGTATTAGTTTAGTATACATTATTATCCCAGAAAGATAATTGTTTCTAACGTTTAATACAAGCTTGCACTTTGCAGTGGCTCTTCATTGCAATATCTATAGAAAGAAAAATCATGGCAAATCAAAATGTAAACTAAGAAGGGAGTAATAAAACATTTAAAGAGACGTATTTGGTAGTAGAAAGAGGCTTAGTGTATTTTTCACAATGAGAGAAGTGAATGGTGAAATCATTCTAAAGTAGGGAGGAAACGTATTGCGATGTGACACGGTCTTGTGCACAGTGCGGATTAAGTCGGAAAAGGTACTGATAATCAGAAAGGAGCTTAAAACAGTATAGTTAATATGTTTATTTAGAGTCGAATGTGTCTGTTTCGATAGACAGATAGATGGAAACCAAGTGAAGATTGCACTTTTCTTACGAAAGGATTGCCTGTGATTTCGCAATGGAGATTTCATTATATATATTCTCAATGGCGTGCTTAGCTTGTACACGAAGACGCATGAAGGTTGGAAGGATCCTAGGAGCATTGTGGACATGTGGATCATGCAGTAGAATCCCTAAGGAAAAACACAGGTCTTCAGCACGCTCGAGGCACCTGATCAGCTTTCCCCTCATCGCCACTTGGTAGTCTAACAAAACGGCCACGTATTCTGCGATATGATGTAGTTCTAACTTAAGATGCACAATATTGCACGCTGCGCGCGTCATATCAACAGAAAGCTCTGAAGCATCGTCTCCATCTATTGCGCGAAGAATCCCTGATGAAAGTATATTTGGAGAACCCGTCAAGCTGTTTGTAGAACAATTGCTTGATGCCGATGACACCCGTGTATTCGACCGTGCCGAGAAGGATACATTTCGATTGTCTGAAGAAGTCACAACACTGTGCTCGGTTTTATCTACTTGGGCCTTGCAGAATTCATTAAAATTGTCCTCTGCCCATTCCAGAAGTGAATCGTCCCATTCTGAGGCAGCCCTCTTTGAGTCTCCGACATACTTGCCTGCATTCACAGCACAAACCAGTTTGTCTGCAACGATTCGAGCCATTCCATATAACGCCTTCACAACCTCAGGGTGCCTCATCTTACGGTGACCTCTGGAAATTTTATACCATTTAGTAATATTACTGTCAGTACACTGTTGATCGCTGTATGTGGTATCACCACCTAACAGTTTATTGGTATTTAAACTACTTGTAATGTCGACATTATTGTTTTGGTTATCCTCTTTTGCACATTGAAGACATACTGGTCGACCGAACTCATTTGGTTCAGTTTTTCTGAACACAAACAACCGCACAAAACGTCCGCAGTTGAAACATTTTCTTCCTGAGAGCAACTCATCAGGGAGCTCGTTGTCTAAAAGCGCCTTGGAAAATGAAATATCCTTTCGTTGTATTAAAACTTCTTCATATCGAGTAATGTGATTGCAAAGCGCAGGCCAGTGCGGTGACTTAAAACACATCGAACAAAATTGACGAGAACAACGACATACAATCGGAATTGCCATCTCAGCTGTCCTTGGGCTGTTCCCTAACATAGAGAAAATCTGCCTACAACTCTCATTGGGGCAATAAATCGTTTTAGGTTCTAGAGCACTAACAAGCTCTCTTACTTTGCATTCAAAGATGCTGCGAATTTTCTTTACGTTTAGTAATGAAAGCAACGTCATAGAGTCGACTATATTGTTACATCCTTCTTCGACACAAAATACAACACCTTCTTGCGAAGCGTTTTCTTTGTTTGTTTGCCGCAGGAGCCGAGATTTCCAGCAATGCTCACAGAACCAATGGCTGCATGCGCCTAGAGCCATCAATTTACTACTGCCTTCGATATCGCTGCTCTTTAGGCACCCTCCACACATATCAGGCTCACTAGGTCCACGCCTTATAACTGTACTAACCTCATGGTTTTTACCTGGTTCAAAAAGCTGTCTTAACCCATTCAAGTTAAAGAAAGCGTTTGATTTTTCGTCAAAATCTTGGCAGGAATACCATTCCAAATCCCGTGGTACACTTGTAGTGGTGAACTCCCATTTCATAAATGAGTAAAGCATGGAAAAGTTGCTGGTAGGCCGATACCTATTTGAAGTGTTTTTCTTATTTCTCATATTCTCTTTCGCCACCAAGCGACGGAGATCTACGTTGTCTATGGCACTGACTACGCATTGAATTAACTCTTGTATGGACGTGATGTTTCCATTTGAGATATTCTGGAAATTAGCGAACACACTCTCTCCTGAACCAGCCCACGTAGAGGCAACATGGACGCGGAATAGATCCACTCCTGGCGTTGACTCATTGCAATACGCGAACACAAGATACGTCGTCAAGTCCAGTTTGGGTATCGCTTTGAGCCGGAGGCGATTCATTAGTGTGACATGATGAAATACGATCCGTGAAATGTTGAGAACAAACCGACGCGGTTTGCATGTCGCCTCTTTATAATCTGTCCTGAACTCAGTACGCAAGGTATCTGGGCGAGTAGATTCCCTGAGTAGTTTGATCAGCAGAGTATCATCATCTTCTTTATCGATATCTAGTGCTTTCGTTTCGTCACATGTGCTGTCGGATTCTGAGACATGACCAATCGTTGTCTCATTTACCCCCTTAGCAACTACTGCAGTGTAACATATTCGTGACGAAACGTCCTCATCAACATTCACATTTTCTTCGATGAAGGGGGGAAATGTCTCTGGGCTTTCGTTTCTTTCTCTTCGATGTCTTCGCTCTGCTCTTGTTTGCTCCAAATTATTGGTTTGCTTTTCCCTTTTCTCTGTTCTAATGCGTAATTGTTTTTTCGGCTTGTGGTTTCTGGCGTCTATAATTGTAATTCTGTCATTTCGTATCACTCTGCTCTTTTTGAAAAACTGTATGTCAGCTTCGTCCAGGCTCCGCTGGCGCCATTCATTGCGTTTCGAAGTCTTGGAGGGTAGCCATTTATTCGTGAAAAAGCCGCAAGATTTGTCAGGTTTTTCATAGGGCCTCCCTCCTTTATGTTTGGCAGGGGAAGGCCACCGCTCACATTCCTCAAACTCGTCAGAATCCTCATCGCTTTCTTCACTATCGCACAGTATATCACCTTCTTCTGTGTGATGAATGTATCCTTGCCTACCTCCCCTGCTCCACTTTATGCGCATACCTTTTGTCAATACATGAACAAGAACAGGCTGTTTTGGGGCAGTTTGTTTTGCCTTCGTAGATTTTTCATACTCTAACCAGTGTACAGATTTTCGTTCTCCTTCACTGTCTTCATCACAACAGTGTTTAATTACATGCAACTTCACCCCGTACTCATCATAAAAGACCCCTCTCTTTTCCAGAAGCAATTCACGATGATGAGTACGGTGTTCATAATTCAATAATCCTCTATGTTTATATTCCCATTGCCAATCCCACTCGTCAAAGGTTGCAGCCATTATAATTCTCTGATTTGGAAACCAAAAGCAAGTTTCACCGACTAGTTTTCCACTTTTGAATCTATCCGCCGCAATCAATTTTGGTCAGTATGCATGGGTAGAGCTGTGAAATCATCGATAGTGCATTTATCCTATGCTCGAAGAAGAAAGATAATATCAATCAAAGTCCATTTCTCTGCATTGCAAATTAATGTAGGTGCTTTGTCCGAGTTGTTCCAAGACCGGTTGTATTATGTTATACCCATATTCTGTGAATAGAAAATAACATAAAGCAACATGACTTGTAAAAAAGGTACATATTCAAAATTAGAAAAATGATACATATTATGCTATGGTCACGGAAAATGTAGGATTACCCCCTTCCCAAATTGCTTTTCAAGTATAATTGGCTATAACAATTTGCCATTATTAATTCTTGAGAGAAAAATTACTAGCGCAGACTGTGCGCGCTGTATATAAAAATATGGATTGTATTCATTTCATGACAAGTCAGGTTTTGTCACACCTTTCAGTACCGGTATTCTAGTTATTTATCTAAAGCACATTGTACTAGTCATTACATAAGTTGCTTTACAACCGCGTAGAGCACAAACAAAGTTGCTGTTAAACTATTATAAAGCCTACAAATTGTTTAGGGCTTTTAAGGAGCTGAGAAGCTGTTTATAGATACATTTTTACTAGGCGGATAAGTTATAAAAATATGCTTTCATTGAAGACAGAAATAATCTACTTTGAGTAGCCGTTTTACGGGAGCATTAGTGTGTGCTGACAGTCTAGAGAGCCGCATTTTATGTTAAAGTACGATGTATAATTTATGCATCTGCTTTTGACAAATAATCTTGAGAACCTTAATAATAATAATAATAATAATAATAATAATAATAATAATAATAATAATAATAATAATAATAATAATAATAATAATAATAATAATAATAATAATAATAAAGTGCATTTGGCTACGTACACATTATTTACATTTTCTCCACAAATATGAGAACACACCATTATTATTATTATTATATTTTTTTAGTTTTATCCAAACCTTTGACAAGATCGTTATTGATAAATCAGTTTTATGATTATACATGCGGTACAGTATTAAAAAAATCGATAGCTTTTAAGTTTGCGGGCCAAACTTAATGCATAACTTGGGCCTGACTATTCTATCTTCTTTGAAAACTGTTTTCGAGCGAATATTTATTGACACTCCCATTACGTGTAGGCTTTACTTTGACTATCATAGTGTGTTAGGACCATATCAGCAGAACACTTTAATTGCTGTAGGCTAGGTTGTGTTTATGGCATCAAACTTAGATTGCGCATAAAATTATGTAGCAAAATGATAAGTTTAATATAATATACTTGCTAACGGTCATGAGCTAGATACACTTAACTTACCCAAAGCTGGTTTATTTCAGTACCGGCATTGATGCATTCGAGCTTCCATTAAAGGTCTGGCTCTGTTTACGTTGACAACGCAGTGTTGAGCGCAATGTGCAAGTTTGCTATACAGTTATAGTGCACTCAATCTAAACCTAGAAACATTTGTTTACATTCATACCAGTTAAATGAACTTCGCATCGCTGGAATGTTAATCCAGGAAAATAGCATATTTATGCATCATTTTGTGGCTAGGAACGCCGTTTTCGTTGTAAAATCATTGTACAAAACTGTGGACACGTTCTCACTTAATCAGCCATGGTTCCCGTGTTACAGGGGATCGATCAACCAAACAGAACCGTATGCTGCTAATGTATGACCGTGTCAGAATTTCCAATGAAGCGTCGACTAAGATCTATAAATAGAGTCATCGCGGCCTCAGGCCGTCACAGATCGCTGGCTTAAGAGACGTTAAAACAAGACGAGCTTCACTGCCTCCGATCAGAGATTCCCAAGGTTGACAAAGGAGCAATGTCCACGGGTTTGAAGGACGTGTCTTAGTGCTAAAAATCTAGAACCAAGCCATATCGGGTCAGAACTAGCCCGATTGTACCACACAGAGAGAACAGAATTCATTAATAAGCAAAATCATTCATGCATTACATCTTTAACTCTGCATAGTTACAAGCATTGTCTAAAGTCAATGCCACCCCCCCCCCCCCACACACACACAATAAAAAAAACAACAACAGCAAAACAAAATAAAAATAGTCCAAACATAAAAACCGAATCGCAAACAAATAAAGAATAACAACAAAATTTAAAAAAGCATAAAAACAAACAAACAAAAAACCAACAACAACAACAACAACAACAAAGACAGAATTGTACATTTTACCAGAGCAGAAAATTAGCAAATAATAATTACCATTTGTAAAAAGCAAAAATAATCAATAATAGTAACCTTTCTGCTCTATAAGGGAATGCGTCTTTTTATATTTGATATTATTTTCTTTTAAAGAAAGTGTTGATAGCAAAAAATAGATACCATGTCTGAGAAATGTATAGCTATGAAAACTTTTCAAACTATAACACGAATCATTCATTAATTTTTATTTACTTTTTAATAAAAAAAAAATCTCTAAAAGCTGCGTTTTCCTACCAGAATGTTTACGATTTTTGCTCGGTACATTTCATTCATAGTGGAAAATTTAGATAATATTGTGTCTTTTCAATTGTTTTAATACATAGTTTTTTAAGTAAATCGAAATCATTTCTTTTTGTTCTAATTGTCTAGGATAGGTAAAGGTTTCTATTGACCAATCCAGCCTTCAACCATCAAGCAAAAAAAAAAAAAAAAACATTTTCACATTGGTAACTAGAAGTTTCAACACAATAAGAGGAATCTCTTAACATCATCTATTTGAATCTTCCGGTGCTCAAATTATGGGCTTTATCTACATCCCGATATAGATCGTTTCTCTAAAATGTGCTACCTTAGGAGAGGGAGATTACAAAGTTGTCTTTAACTGTCCCTATACAGTTTTTTGCCATTTGAAACCCCAAATACTGCAAAATTTTGCGTCAAAAATGCCAAAATGTTCCACGAGTGAGACAGATAGAGAAGCTTGGGCGAGAAAGAGAGAGAGAGAGAGAGAGAGAGAGAGAGAGAGAGAGAGAGAGTAAGAGCGGTAGAGACGGCTGAGCAAGAGAGAGAGAGAGAGAAACCTGAACGGGAAAATTATAGAAAGAGAGGAGGGGGAGAAGGGATAGAGAGAGAGATAAAAGAAACCCTTTTGTGTGTTTATTGCCGGTTGGGAAGTTGGAATTCAGACGACAGTCTTAAATCATTAAGGTTTTTTTATGAAGAGATAAAGGGGAAAAAAAAGAAATTCCAAATTTTGCTCTTTTTCTGTTGGAAAAAGCAGATTTTGCGGCCGCAATTTGGCTATTGTGCAGCTCTCTAATACGATATAATGTTACAGAGGAAGAGTAAATAATGATATAATGTTACAGAGGAAGAGTATAAATATCTCAGAAAGCTGGTATATAAGGAAAGGGAGAGCAAAAAATTGTCTCTGAAAGGTAATATTTTAGGAGAGGGTGTGTGCAAAGTTGATTATTTAGAAATTAAACATGTAAACTATTTGTCGCTCTGATAATATGTTTCTACATTCCGAGATAAGAAAAACAAATTGAGTGCTACAGTATGATGTGGTAATTATTCACTCTTTTAGCAATCGGCAGTCAAAGTCGGAAAGTGGATGCAAGCATTTGCATTAGCAAATAAACATCCGTCAGCAACAATGCCTAGGCAATGCCTAACACTTTGCTGGACCGCACAACAATGAGCTCTCTTCATTTTAAAAAGTACGTTGAGAAAGAGTTTAGATAATATCTTGTTGTGACCGAATCCTCTAGAATCGATATCATATTATTGAGGGTATCACAGGAACCGAGACGATTTAACCTTTAAACGAAATGAGTCAGGAACATACCTTAGCAGTGCAGATATGCAGAATTAAATCGTGCTTAGTAAAAAAATAAATAAAATAAAAACAACTTACAAAAGAAAAACATTGAAAGAAAGATAGATAGTTAACAGAGCCATGGTTAAAAAAACAAAACAAACAAACAAAATAAATAAATGGTTAAGCAGCATCGATATTGCGTCGGATACTTCATCAACAATAGCGCAGAGAAAAGCTATGTGCAGAATTAAAAGGCGAGCAATAAATTATTCCAAAGAAACTTAACATGACACGGAACTTTAAATTGGAAAATGGACATAATCAATTGTCGAGACAAATTAATGGGAAAATTGAAATAGCGTTATAGTAAAAAAAAAAACAAAAAACAACAACATGATAAAGTATTCTTTCAGGCATTTATAATAGATATATTAAATCTTCTTCGGGCCTTATCTCTTCTAGAATATGAGCTTTATGTTGCCTGAGTGTCCTTTTACTCTAGCTCAGAAAAAATGTGATGGCATATTATATAAATATATAGACTTCCACACAATTACTTGTAGACTCTCAAAATGACAAGCGTTACGGTATAAGTAAAACTGTGACTGTTTTATTCTTACTACCACAGACATGAAGGAGCACCACCATCTCTACCACCGTAACCCATGAAAGTAATATTAAACTTTTGTCTCTGGTAATAGCCTGTAGGAATAAGAGGTACATATATCAGACTCAAGTTCTCAACTAGCTCCTTCGCTAGTCTCACCCGGTGTAGGACCCTTGATCCCTGAGGCGGTAATCGATTGATGCTTCCGATAGTGGCATTGAGAACTTGACTCTCCGTTATTTGGTTCCACTTTTATTAACTAGACCCAGGATCGTAATTTCAACGTCACGGTAGCTTACAATTCATCTTAAGATGCAAAAAAGAAGTCCTGAGACGAGTTGTAAAATACCGCAACGTTGTATTTACGAAATTTTAATGTAGACCTGGGTATAGTTTCGATTTCGATTTAGGCGCCGTATTTAACAGACGAAAATTCTATAAAACGGTTCTGCATTGTGCCGTTGTTCTTTTTTTTTTTTTTACTATGTCAAAATAATTTTATTAACATGGTTTTGAAACGGCTATACCTAACAGGAGATATAGTAGGCAGAATCTATTATTTTTTTCTTAAATATTTGTATGACCATATAATTATACAGAAGGGAAATGTTCAGCTTTTTTTTCCGAAAATCAATAAGCATTTCTTTAGTCTTGTTAACATCGAGAATTAGATGATTAATATGGCACCGGTCGACAAAAGATTGTACTTCTTGCTCGTACTTAGCGCTTTTGTCATCAATAATCATTTCCCTCAAAACAGTGTCGTCAGCCTATTTTATCATTTTTACAATTACTATGTGTAGTTTTATAGTCTGATGTGTATAAAGGAAAGAGAAATGGGTGACAAAACTGTACCCTGAGGTTCTCCAGATTCTACTGAAGGATTTAGATTTATAAACTGAGGTAAAAACTGAGGCCTTGAGGTAAAATAATCGATGCTACGTATGATAAACCCTAGGCAAACGATGATGTGTAAAAATCTACACAAAAACCTGTTTCAAAACTGTTATCATAAATAATTCCCTCCCTCTCTCTCTCTCTCTCTCTCTCTCTCTCTCTCTCTCTCTCTCTCTCTCTCTCTCTCTCTCTCTCTCTCTCTATCTCTCTCTCTCTCTCTTCTCTCTCTCTCTCTCTGTCTCTGTCTCTCTCTCTCTTTCACTCTCTGAATGATATACTATATCCAAGTCTACTCACAGAATAAAAAGACCAAACGATTATTATCAAATGTACCCGGTTAAGAAAGGGTTCAACTGGCTTAGAGTACAGGAATATATTTAACGAATTCATTTAAGTCTAACGGAAATGACGCAACGCTTTTGGCTCGAGAGTAGAAGCACTTCCGTGTGGTTATATAAGGCGAAATGAAAACGATGAATTATCCTCATTTGTATAATTATTGAGAAAAACAAATATCGCTGAGAGTGCTAATCTCGGAGTTGATAAGTTCAGAGAGGACAGATTCCCCAAATTAGAGGATAAGGAGGTGCAGTATCTCCCCTACCTTTTTCTTTTTACCTTTGGTCAATTGCTTTGATCGAGAAAAGAATGCAGAAATCTTGTTTGTATGTGGGCGAGAATCATGGTTTACCTTTTTTAATGTTAAAGAAATACAGAGAGAGAAGGAAAAAGAGGGGGAGAAGAGAGAGAGAGAGAGAGAGAGAGAGAGAGAGAGAGAGAGAGAGAGAGAGATTTGGGGGGGGGGGGGGGATGGGGGGTAACATCAAGGTTCCGTTTTTTGTGGTGGACATAGTTTGCCTTTTACTTTGTCTCATTGTATTATGTGCTCTGGGTTTGTTTCCTTCTTCTTTTTTTTTTTTTTAGAAATTAGTTTTGTTTCTTTTTGGTTTTCATGTTTTTAGGTATGTTCGCTTCGTTTCGTGCTATTAAATTTGTTTCGAAGTACGTAATTTTATTTACAATTTACGCTCAGCGAAATTTTTTCATGCTGTTTTTTTTAAACTCATTCTTTCATGCTGTTAGTTTCATATCATCACAAAAGTATAAGATAAGATAAGCCTCTACTATCCTGTAAAGACATTTTCCTTGGTTGCACATACATTCGATTCGATTTAACATTACATATATGAGAGTGAAAAAAAAGATAATAGTGTTGATTGGGTATAATCCGCCTTAGCGCGTAATTATAATTATGCTGGACTAAAGTGTTTTTTATTCTTTTATTTTGTTTTGAAATTCTGTTTACTCTTCAGACTGTACATTTCTAACCTATTCTTTCCTCAGTATATATTCTCATAATATTATTCAAGACATAATATTCTATTTAATTGTGAAAGATCAACGGACAAAACAAACCAGATTTTCAAATATTTCAAAAGCAACGTTCTTACTAATAGGGCCATGTACAAAAATGCAACAACAACAACAACAACAACAACAACAACAACAACAACAACATCAACAACAACAATAACAACAACAAGAACAACAACCCCCCTTTAGTCCTTTAAAAAATTGGAGGTAGAAAAAGAAGAACGTAGCTTGGGGCTTTGGTAGTAGACTTGATCACGAAAATTGCATCGTTTGAATTTCGTTTCCGTTTCCTGCTTCCTGTTGCGTATTAAAACGGACAACCACCTCACCTCTGGCAAGGTACATTTTTTTACCTTTTACTTATGCCACAGAATCTAGTCGTCGCCCCGTCCCGTGATTATATTGGGAACTAAGCAGTGCTTTTTTCCGAGTTAAGAATTTGAACTGCCCTTAATGGAGGTGGGTAAAGTTTAACTGTAATTGAAAGGAAATGTGGCGTTACTGATTGTTGCAAAAGAGCTGGGAAAATTGGAGGTACACTTAAGTATTTTTTTTATCGACCGAAACGGTTACACAGAGTGCAACTAACTTTTTTTGTTTAAAGAAAATTAGAGAGCAATTTTTTTTCCTTTAAGTATCACATTATCGAAGCAAATGTAAAAAACAACAACATATTCTTATTATAACTTATATGGAACCCACGCAGTTCGCGGGCATCGTGGAATGAGAAAAGCTGAAGGATAAAAGGTGAATTTGAAATGGGCTAAAACTGAAAGTTATGTTTCTTCAGAATCCATATCTTTAGAAATTAAAAATGTTTTAACGAAGGGATACGCCTAGCTGTGGAAAACATTTATAAGCCATCATTATAAACATTTTTAGACTTCCATCTTATTGGTGCATTTAAATGTCGGATGGCTAAGAGTTTTCTTCTCAACTTTCGGTTCAAAATGCTCCAATGAGAAAAATGGAGTGTTTGCATAACCTAAATATAATGCCCACGTAATTCTTTGATACTTGAATAGTGCATCGCACATTTTTGTAGAATATTCTGTCTCCCCGATAAAAAAGCTGTACAAGATCAATTTTGGGCTTAGATCCATTATATTAAGATTTCTAATATTGATTCTATCCTCGCACCCCCCCAAAAAAATCCTTGAACTTAAAGCATCAAACTTAATGGAAAAAAATTAATAAATCACGCTCTGCTCTAAGAAGACACACCACTTTCTCACAAGCCAATTTCCGGAAGAAACAAGAACATGTTACATTCAAAGTAATTTTATGGTGTTAGGAATTAAAAAAAAAAAAGCAAAACAAATAAAGTTGCCTATAAAGAAAAAAATAAAAATATTCTTTTTGGCACAAGGGAGGGGAGAGGGTTGTCGATGAGGACGACAATACCGTTAATGTTTTAAGTGTTTGCTCGTGAACTGTCATAGGATGCCGCAAGCGACTGTCACGTAGGCCGTTGGAAGAGTGTAGGGGAGAGAGTAGGGAGAGAAAGAAAGAGAGAGAGAGAGAGAGAGACAGAGAGAGACAGAGAGATACAGAGAGGCTGAGAGAAAGATAGAGAAAGAGACAGAGAGACAGAGAGATAGAGAGATAAATAGGTAGATAGAGACAGGGATAGAGACAGAGACAGCGCGACAAAAAGAGAGATAGAGACAGAGACAGCGCGACAAAAAGAGAGATAGAGACAGAGACAGCGCGACAAAAAGAGAGATAGAGACAGAGACAGCGCGACAAAAAGAGAGATAGAGACAGAGACAGCGCGACAAAAAGAGAGATAGAGACAGAGACAGCGCGACAAAAAGAGAGATAGAGACAGAGACAGCGCGACAAAAAGAGAGATAGAGACAGAGACAGCGCGACAAAAAGAGAGATAGAGACAGAGACAGCGCGACAAAAAGAGAGATAGAGACAGAGACAGCGCGACAAAAAGAGAGATAGAGACAGAGACAGCGCGACAAAAAGAGAGATAGAGACAGAGACAGCGCGACAAAAAGAGAGATAGAGACAGAGACAGCGCGACAAAAAGAGAGATAGAGACAGAGACAGCGCGACAAAAAGAGAGATAGAGACAGAGACAGCGCGACAAAAAGAGAGAGAGAGAAGAAGAAAGAAAGTAGAGACAGAGAGAGGGAGAGAGAGTGAGATAGAGAGAGAGGGGGCGAGTAGATAAGAGATGATCAGACATAATACTTCCTCCTATGTCCTCGCTCCCCATCATGGATCTTGCACTTCAGAGTGAGTGCTTTTCGGTGACAATTTAAAACGGATTGATGGGGGATCCAAACGTGTGGGCGTTCTAAATCTTGGACAACCGCCAGCGCTTTATATTATTTGTGGACACAGGAGTAGGCACACTCAGAGTAAGGAGTAAGCGTTCCAAAGGGCAGAGACCAGAGAGTTTTTTTTTTCTTGGATTTCAGTGGCACCATAAATATGATTGTTTTTTCTGAGTACCCCCCCCCCCCCCCAAAAAAAACAACTAAAAAAAGAAAGGACCCGCTCCTCTCTGTCTGTCTGTCTGTCTGTCTGTCTGTCTGTCTGTCTGTCTGTCTGTCTGTCTGTCTGTCTGTTTGTTTGTTTGTTTGTCTGTCTGTCTGTCTGTCTGTCTGTCTGTCTGTATGTCTGTCTGTCTGTCTGTCTCGCTCCTCTCGATCTCTCTCTCTCTCTCTCTCTCTCTCTCTCTCTCTCTCTCTACCTACCTGTCTCTCTTCCATCTACTCATCATCCGCCTTCACTATTTCCCTTTGTGATTGCTTCTTTTGTTCACATTCACATTTATCCACTCGACATCTATTTTTCCAATCTTTCAAATGTGTATGTCTCTGTGCCACCCAATGTTCCTGCTATAACATTATGCTATTACGTTTTAATCTGTGATTTTTTTTTCTCAAAGGCAAAATACAATCACTCACTCTCACCAACCGTTCTCTTGTTCTTTCCTGGGCATTATTTTATGGTGCTACAGAAAATGAACAGGCGTTATTGTTAGTGTTGTTTAATGAGACTCATATGAAAAGGCTTATGCATTAACTTTGTATCCTTGTAAAATTCGAAACAATCACGAATTGATAATCGATGAGAGTAATTCTGTAGAGTGAAATAGTGCACCGATCATAATATAAACGAATATTGACATTTTTATTCTAAAAGCTTTTAACAAATAGGAATACTCACTTTTCCGTGAACGGTTATGGATCTGAATAAAGTTTGAGTGTCGTTTCATTTTGATCAGATATTTCGTCACCTCAAATGTATTTTGCTCTAATCTCATATTTAAAATACAAGCATGGGAATAGACATTATACATCTGAATTTACGATTTCTGAGAATAATTCACTCAGAAGATTCTTAAATATAAAATATAAAAAACAACACATTTACACATTCTTTAATGTAGAAAAAAGAGATAATTACTTGAATATCCAGAAAAGATCGTTAACGATAATATAAACAGTCCTCGGCCGATGTCTTTGTTAAATTATCTTATTGGCTCTACCCTTCAATCTCATGTCTTTCATTTTCCTTCATAGTCCTTTATATTCCTCTTCCCCTTTCTGATATACAAATCCTTTAAATTGGTAAATCTCTCAATTTGTTTTGTTATAGCGATAAAAAACTATTTTCACTTCCTCCCAACCACATTTACTCTCACTCGCTCTTTTCTGTCTGGCTAACGACCTCTTCTTATCGAGATAGCATTTCCTTTTCGCTGCTCTCTCTCTCTCTCTCTCTCTCTCTCTCTCCCTCTCTCGCTCTCTCTCTCTCTCTCCCTCCCCCTCTACTGGAGGCATCTACCCCTCCTCGCAGTCTCAACTTACTCAACAGTTGCCAGACTTCAGACAAGCCAACTGGATCAGGAAGTTTACGGCGCCACAGAAAAAGTAGGCCTACCATTGTCGCTGTCATTTGGTAAAACGAGGATTGAATGTTCTGCGCATGTGTATTCTCTAAGCATTGATCCAGTTTTATACATATTGATTACACATAAAGGTGAGTGTATCTGCTCATAGTTAAGTATTTTGTCCATATAATAATAAAATAACACTAAAATGAATTGTAATCTCGTATACAAGTAATTCTTAAAAAATAAGTTGTTCATGCAAACAAAGTCCTCTTGTCATGATTGTATTGCCATTTGCGATTTCGATAGTTTTTATTATTTAGTCTGTTTCAAAGCTTTAGGGAAACATATTTTATCAATAGATGATATAGATCGAGATACAAGATATGCACGACGTTTTGTTTTAAAACTCTTTTCTTGTTGTTATCAAGCGGTTACACCACGTTTTATAACCAGTTTCTACTTTCCAATAGACTAATATCTTTGAAAGCGGAACCAATGAATGTGTTTTTATTTTTAAGGATTTTAATGTTAGTGACGGATGCATTTCACCCCCATGGGACCCCATTCAAAAGTAATTTAAAAAACAACAACAACAGATACTACCGGAATAAAGCACTCCGGGGAATGAGGTGCTTTAACAGTGATGAGAACTGGATGTCCTGAGTTTACATTGGTTAATGTTGCAAGACCAGTCTAGTTTACGCGATCAACGTTTGGAGATCTGGATCACTAGGGTTGCTAGCCTGTTCGCGAAGAAATAGGACATAACTTTTGTTAGAGAACTGATCTCTGCTTCCTCATGCAAAATAAATAAACATTCGATCATGTAATATCTGTTATCAAAGTTACGCTTGGACAATTAAAATTACCGATCAACCAACAAAGAAACAAACAAAAAACAACAACAACAGCAACAACGAAACAATTAAAAGGCAAAGCCAGCGTTTTCATCCTCAGCTTAAGAATGATTAAGATTTAGACCCAGATTTAACAAAGTTTTTCTTTTAATACTACTATACCTTATGCCTGTATTATTTTCCTTTTTTAGAATACATATCAAATAAAATTCAACAAACACAGTTGTCCCATAAAACGAAATAGAAAAATTACACGACTACAAAACCAAAAACCACTGTCATTATAATGATACCGCCAGTCCACGCTTTTTGTGGGCGGGTTTTTCGTTTTGTTTTCTTTGGACAGACAATAACAAAATCTAGTAATCAAAATTAAATTGGTTGTATTTAAGTAATTAAGTTATATGTTTATCCTAAAGACAACGCTGCGTAGTTCTAGCATTATAATGTTGTTTCTCCCAAAAAGTTCATAATGTAGCCATGTGCATCTTTTTTTCAAATCAGTTTCTACGACTTAAGTGATTTTTAAAATATGAACTCGATTGTTATCAACTCGAGATCCCAATCAGTTTTCTGTGAAGCTTTGATTCCAATAGACGATAATAAGTGTACTTTGAAACAAATACAATTTATTGTCCTTTTAAATTTTAAAGTTTGATTATCCTTAAAAGCAGTTCTCAACGTGTACCTCAATCAATTTTTTAAAACAGTTTGCCATTAAGTCTAAATTAAAATACTTTTTGGCTTTAACAACAATTTTAGGGCACACAAGTCATTACTTTCTAAAACCCGACAAAATTGGTATTGGTTGTGGTCATACGGGCTGTACCGTTGAGGCGCAATTTCATTAAATATGGTAATGTGTTTTGCACTCCACCGAGTCGGTTACCTGAAATAAAAGTCGTTGTGTGTCTTCTTTTATATCACGAAATTGGATGTCAGCGATAAGTTGGTGTTCTCATCGTCGACTTTGATTTTTGGCAAAATCTCTAGGTATGAGTGATTTGTCTTACAATATGATTGTTTTGTTTTAGTTTTCTTAACGGGTTTGAAAGCATGACTTACAAAAGTTGATTTATCTGATCTTTGACTAGTGAAAGATTGATGTGACTCGATATTTGTCCTGCAACAATTAGCATTGTTCCTATTTTCAAAACAGTTCACGAATTATGTCTTAGAAGCCACCAAGTGTAATTAATTGTAAGAGGACAAAATGGGCTTTTTATCATAAAAAATGTATTTAGTAATCATTTAATGGGTTTTTTTGCCACCCACCGATTGGACATTATAAAAATCAATGTACTTCATTAATTTTCTTTCAACGCGTTGGTGTTTCTTATGCTTGGTCCTTAGGGTGATCATACTTTGCAGCAATTATTGTGAATTTTTCGTGACTCAATATATAATTTGTTGAACTTATTTGATCAGTGTTTTGCTTCTTTTTGTTCGAAGGTTATAGTGACAGGTTGTACAAATAACACTTGGATCTTATTACTCCTGCCTTAATAGTCCTGAGCAATTAATTGATCAACTTTCTTGAAAAGACGCCAGTGGCACAGAACGTTGGAAGTCAGTTTAGAGTAATAAAATGGCAACAGTTCCAAAATCATGAAGCATTTTTAAATTAGTGAGATCTTCACTCACTGATGACTTTTTATGCCTAAAAGTTCCCAAATACATGTAAATATACTGATTTTGTAAGTATGCTAGAGTGAGCTCTTGATAGTTTTACACCCCCTTGGTTCCCAGCATATACTATACAGACACTTCGTCATCAGCTGAGAATCGAACCCCGGACCTATTGCTCGTTAGTTTAGACCATTACTTTCTGAAATATCTAGCGTCTACTAGTATGCCAGGGTGCAGTTTTTACATTGTCTCCATTTAATGCAGTCTGTTGCATTAGAGTAGTCCTCACCAATTTTGAATCTGAGAATGGGGCAACTGATGGTAATAAGAGGGGAGTGCAATGACTAGTTCAGTGACAGGAACAGGGCGAAACCACTCTATAAAAACCAACCAATGTTTTCTATCTCCCTGGAGAACAAGATCGATCAACGGTAGAATGCGTGGCTTCTATTCGACAGTTTCGGGGTTCAAATTCCCACCAGACCGCCTTGTTGTCCACTGGTGGAGTCGATGTCAATGTTATGTGACTGGGAAAGTCATATATATCCCGCCCTGGGCTCCCGTCAACGTCTATTTTTTTCCCTTGAGTTTTCTCTGAACAGAAATAGCATTTTTAGTCTATGTGTGCCATTCAGCTTTGAATTTCATTGCTATAGTATGTGTTAATAATTATAATAGTTATTATAATGATAATAATAATAATAATAATAATAATAATAATAATAATAATAATAATAATAATAATAATAATAATAATAATA
>RQTK01000193.1:358598-432113 GCA_003991915.1 Elysia chlorotica
GGGTCGCTTAGGTTCTATAAAGGGGCGATGATAGTAGGGGGAAAAATAAAGAGAAAAACAAAAATGGATCTTTACTGGAAGCAAAAATCAATACTGACAAGAACAAGAGATTTATATAATAAAATAAATCCCAGTGGTAAAAAACCGACTAGCCCATTTGTAAAGATCTTATAATAAAGATTAAAATGAAGGGTTTAAATATGACATGATATGTGACACATTATTTGAAATAAATTGGCGTACGAGTTTCATCCCTGTCCAAAGATTTATTTCTTTTTATTGTCTTTTTTTAGGTAGCCTACTACCGTTCGGTTGTAGAATATTTGGTAAATCTTTTTCGTTCTTTCTTTTTTTTTTTTTAAATTAGACAGACAGCTGATAACGTTACCAGTCCGTTGTTTGACCGGTTTTTGTTCGAGGATTTTATTTTCAATCTTGACAAATGAATACAAATCATTACAAAGGAAAGACAGAACGAAAAGAAATGAAGGAAAGGAAAAGAGAAAATGACAATTAAACAAACAACATATTTTCTTCTTATTCGTAGATTGCGAATTTCTCTCTCTCTCCTTCTCTGCCATTCTCTCTCTCTCTCTCTCTCTCTCTCTCTCTCTCTCTCTCCTTCTCTGTCCTTTTCTCTCTCTCTCTCATAAACATCCACCCACCCACACACACACACACACACACACACACACACCCACACAAACGCTCTCTTACTATTCTTGATACTAAATACTAAATACTTTAAAAGTGGATCAGAAAACATTACAAAAAGACCCAGTGTACATTTTTGAACCAGTATGAATTCTCCTGTAGCTCCTTAAATTCTATTTCATTTCCTTATCAAAGAATAAAATAAACAATGCTTGTTTATTTTTCTCTTTCTATGTTTTAAATTGTTTGCAACTGTATAACAATGTCGATAATATTATGAATAACCCCAAAATGTTCGATATTAACATACAGTTATTAACAATGAGTTAGTTGCCACCCCTAGACAAATTGATTATCACATATTTTATTTCTATAAACTTTCTTTTTTCCAGATCTGGATCTACAAGCTATAACGCTAAACATGAATTTGAGCGGATATATCATTCTTTTTGCTCAAACTGCAGACCTCAAGACAAAATTGCTGGGTAAGCCACCATGTCCAAATTGTATGACTTAGTTAGGCTCCATTGAAAACGTTTTGCAATCAATGGTTCAAATAATGAAGACAAGTAGATTATGCCGGGTAAATAGGGAGTAGCCTTACTTTATGATGCTGATAACTGATTTTTTTTTTGGGGGGGGGGAGAAAAAAAAGAGAGAGAGCGAGCGAGGGGAGAGAGAGAGAGAGAGAGAGAGAGAGAGAGAGAGAAAGAGAGAGAGAGAGCAGCAGCAGACGGGTGGGGTGTGCGAGAGAGAGAGAGAGAGAGAGAGAGAGAGAGAGAGAGCGCAGACGGGTGGGGGCGTGCGAGAGAAAGAGAGAGCTAGAGAGAACAAAAATAGTATTCTTTATACTGCTGTCACTTTGTTCTGTTTTCTCTAACATAAGAGAAAGACCGAGGGGAAGAGATAGATAGATAGATAGATAGATAGATAGAGAGAGAGAGAGAGAGAGAGAGAGAGAGAGAGAGAGAGAGAGAGAGAGAGAGAGAGAGAGAGAAGGAAAGAGAGAGATAAATAGAGAGACGGAGAGAGCAGAGATCGATAGAGGCAGACTGGTAGACAGAGAATACTGTGAGACAGTGGTGTAACAGAAACTGAGAGCATCACTCAAAGAGAGAAATAGAGAGAGTGGGTGGAGAGATTCGTTATCTCCAAGGCTCTTCAACCAGCATTTAATGCATGAGAACAGCAATTTTAAACCCACAGTTTTATAAACCTATTAAATCATTAAAACTGAAACATTTTAACTTTTTATGATCGAGTTTACCATAATTGATATTTTAGTGTGTGGGTGTGTGAGTGTTTTATCGTCTCAATCTTATTTCGAGTTGAGGAAATATTCGTTTACGAAAATTCATGATTGTACATAATTATGTGCTTAACTGTATTTCTTATAACAACAATTAGTAAACAAACAAAACCTTGCTTTTAATACAAATTTACATAAACAATAAACAAATTGAAAATGCTACACGACTAATCAAATGAAAGCGTCGTGGGAAAAGCCATAACAAAAATGAAATTAATTTTTATGCCATTTTAAAGAATTTTCTGTTATGGTTTTCGTCGCTGTTTTTTCCCTTTCTTTTTCTACGAACTGCTAACAGAAAATCGGCAGAGAAATATTAAATAAGAAAGACATACATAAAAAGAGGGTTTATTATCGATGTCTATTCTTGTATCTTTACAAATAAGACGTTGTTGTTATACAATCATGTGTGTAGCCATACCACGAATATAAAAACAACAAACCAACAACACTAAATAAAATTATATCACTCTATATCTATAAAAACAATATCAACAAAATTTGTCGGAGCTGGACACAGGGGACTCATAGGCTTAATGGATGTCTGAAGGGCCTACAACGAACTGCCACCTTCCTGATTGAATCTCAAGATTGACCGGTCGATGAACAGAACGAGGAAGAAAGGCGAAAACCAAGTAGCGCTAGGGTTTAACTCTGTCGCGAGGTTTTATTTTCTACTTTGTCTAATGGAACCACATTTCAGTAATAGAGGTTTTCGCAACATTTTCCAACATCTTTTTTATTTTTTTTCAATCAGATGGGTCTCTTAGGGAGTAAGTGAGTGAGTGGTTGAATTGGTTTCTCAACGTCAAACGTCGGCAGTAAGGCTATTCATGTATTGTGGACGGAAGCCAAGACTGAAGTCTTACAAATTAAAGTGGTGCCACACAGAGACAGTGCAGGGATACCAGGACTTCTGTCTTAGTCTGTCATATTAGGTCTCTTTAGGAGAAATTTTAGCAAATACTGTAAAATCTTAATACTTATGTATACATCGTTTGAATATTACAGTATCGCGTAGTGTTGAAATAAATGCGCAGCTATCTCGACTTCAAAAAATAAAAGGTCAAATTATCAAATTTGACGAAAGTGAACACATGAATGGTAAAAAGGGTAACAATGGTCCATTTCTGTTAAAATTTAAACATACAGTTGGAACGAAATTGTACTTACAGAGTATTTTGCTCAGCCTCCTCAACGTACACATGAACAATGTAAGCTGTTAAATCGGAGAAACCCAAACCCTTTATTTTAATCTATCATAAGTTCTCAAAGAAAATCCCTAGAGCATTGTACCTAGCACTTGGATTGTTGAAATAAATGCGCAGCACAAAAAAACAACACAAAAGACAAAACAAAACAACAACACTGCCTTCTACAGATTGAGTTTCCGCATCCCCATCCATTTTTTCCGCTGTCCAAGCTGCGTGTAATAGTTCATGATAATTATAATATAAGTTTGAGTTTGACTCTCAGAGCGGTTCTTTGTCTATTTCGGTGATATTGTCTTCTTTTTTGTGTTCTTTTTTTCTTTCTTTTAATACCTTGGTAGTTGTTAATTCTGGATAGGGGGTGCTATTTTGTAAAAACTATTGGCTTCAAATGGTCATTCGAATGAATGTAATAATGAATTAGAATTACACATAAAATGTTATTAATTTCTACAGTCATATTATTGCATGTTGGCATACTTCATACCAATTAATAAAACAACAAAAACAAACCAAACAAACAAGAAACATACACCAGAAAACCAACTTCTTACAACAAATAACATATATGCATAAGGTCGCATTTCAAATCAGTCGAGTAGGACTGGTGTACCATAAAAAAAAAAACATTGACTGCAATTCTAGTACAATGTACCGGCACGCTAGAACCAGGAAGTTGAGGAACCATACCGAGTCATAGGTGGAACTTGTTGGATGAGATCCAATCTATTGCTAGGTAATAATGGACTGTTTATTATTATTTGATATCAGTGCCGTGGTGCATCCTATAAACTGTGGACAGTTAGACATGTAGCCCAAGTAACTCCCGCGCAGTAGCGAAGTAACGTTTTTTTCCTACTAAAGCTCTAAGCATCGATTTGTCTTACTAAAGATGGTTGCAATTTTTTTTTCTTTCTTAGAACTTTTACCCCCTATGTTTAAAATAATATTGTACGATGCCAATCACAAACCACTTACATGGTAAAACATGTAAAAGATATGATAGCAATCGATCGTTTAATAATCTGTAGTCAAGAAAAGTTAAAAGAGTGTAAAAGTCAAAGAGATTAAAAATCATTTAATATAACGTGTAAGTCCACGCGGCTTTCATACAGAGAAAACAACGTTTAAACTGCCATTTTTACTAAATTGTACTGAATGATGTAAAAAAAAAAAAAAAAAAAAAAAAAAAAAAAAAAACTAACAACAAGCAAACAAAGAAAAACAACATTGCCTTATAGGCCTAGTGCTAATGACATTATTTTTTCTCCAATTTTTTTCAGCTTTTAATACAATTTAACCGTACATATCGGTACTTATGATATCAAAGATGTATTTAGGAACATAATTATGAAGATGTCTGAATCGATTCTTTTTTCATAACGCCGGGGTCTCAACAAAATTATGTCAATATGGTAGAGACTGGAAGAGAAGGTGACGAAAAAAAGGACCCCCCGATCCTCGTTTTTGACAATCATGGTGGTTTCTTATATTGGCTATGAGTATTTTAATAATGAAGACAACGTCGACGACGATGAAGACGACTACGATGACGACCATGATGCTGATGAAGAAGAAGATAGTGATAATGTTTATGATAATGAAGATGATGATAAAAACTATGACGATGATAATGATGATCATAAAAGGGACGATTATTGATTAAAAAACTATGAACCTTTCATAAATTTACTCACTCTAAACAGGGGCTATGGAAATTGTCTGCCACGTACAGAGGCATAGCCTATTGTAAATACATAAAAATAAACAATAACAGAAACAAAACACAACAGAAATGTATTTGCATCTCTCAGGAATAGAGTTGTTGTTGATCAGTCCAGTGGTCTCTGGGCTTCCGCTCTTTTGCCTGGAGCCTTGAACAAAAAGGCAGTAGTACTTTGTAGCTGTAGTAAGCTCAGATAATAAAAAAAAGAAAGGAGAGAGAGAGAGAGAGAGAGAGAGAGAGAGAGAGAGGGGAGGGGATTGTTTAAGTTGAGGAAAAAAACAATAACTATAATTTAATTTTTAGTTACTCTTTTTCAGGCTGCCCATCCAATCGCCTTGACATGGACAAAAGTGATGAAATAATCGAAGTGAATGGGCGTGTTATAAAGAGCTTTTCAATGGAGCTTTTGACAAAGTACATTAATGAGGTTTGAAATTATGTTTCTTTATATTTTTGAATAACGGTATAAATCAATAAATGACGAACTTTCTAGCCACACTCTTTTTTTTCTTCTTGTTTTTCATTTTTTTTTAATCCTCATTTTTTGTTAGCTTCTGAGAAAAATCGTACTCGGTGGCAACATTAGTAAAGTGATTCAAGGGCGTAATTCTTTCTTCCACAGCCTTGGGCGTCGTTCTGTTGTTATTGAACAAAAATTGTGTTATTGAACTATGATAGTCTTGTTTCCGAACCCCGCGCTTCTTGACCCACAAAAACTAGGTGCAATACCGAAAAAAAAAAAAAAAAAAAAAAAAAAGAAAAAAAAAGACCCACAAAAACTAGGTGCAATACCGTACTGCGAATACTTTGGTCATGAGAGTGTAGTAACCGCAGGATATGGAGTTCGCAGAAGCACAAACAGCTCTTCAGAAGTGTACAATATATTAATAGCATCCATTTGTATTCCCAAAAATGCGCCCATGCTCGCGATAATTATGTCGGCGAGTTTCCGGAAACTTAAGTACCGGTATTGTAATTTGATGGAACAGGAATAGGGTACGTTTTTTCTCACGCGCGTCGAACTTTTTAGTATGGATTGGGGGAAATGTCAACCGTAAACGCGTTGTTATGGAAAGGGGGCGACTGTTTGGTATTGAACGTGTATATTTTTTTGACGACTCTTATATCGTGGTTTCTTATCTGCTCCTAAATTCTATAATCTGTGGTGGTATCGATATCTGTGACGGGATACCAGATTTGGAATAGAAAGATAGATTGAGATGTGAACAAAATGTGCTGTGTTTTTAGTTGGCCCCCTTTGGCGGGGGCCTAGGGCCGGGCACTACCGTGCATTTTTTTGTTTGTTCTAAACACTCATGAAATTAACCTCCGTAACTAAAGGGGGTTGATCTTAAGTTAAAAAGCTACAATGTAAACCACAGGAAATAGGGCTTCGCAGAAGCTCACACAACCCTTGGGAAGTGTACAAAGAGCATCCATTTTCTTTCCGAAAAAAATTGTCTAGTGCAATATGGCGGTGAGTTTCGGGAAACTTAAGTATTGATGGAAAGGAATATGTAGTTTATTTTCATATGCGCGTTGAACTTTTTAGTCCCCTTTAGTAACGGGGGTTAACATCAGAAAAAACAAATAGAGGGGGGCAAACATGCAAAATTAATGTAATATGCCATTAATGTATCAGCCATGAACACGTTTTAAGCTTGTTGTTAAGGAAAGTACATTATTTGGGTGATTTTTATATTGTGTTTGTGCTTTTACGAAGCCAATTTGACAAAAATTCATATAGTGTAAAGGTCTCAGCATTGTTCATGGGAAGTCACTTTTGTAAGATTGGTTTTGTTCAACGCTTAATTTGTTACTTCCCCTAACAAGGAAGTGTCACATGCATTGCAAAAAAACTATTGCGTGTCAATCCAGTGTCATAAAATAATCGAAAAAAATCAAACTGACAGTTCAGACCATGCTACGACAAAGAAAATCCTTAAATAGTCTCGATATTATATTGCGTCGCTATGCTTTCATAAAGTAAGTTGTTAATGTAAGAGTGTTGTTTGTATTTGCTTGGGCTGGAAGCGACACACTCAAGTCTTGTTTTCATTGTCGCCGCCATTTTGCATAGCAGACATAACTTTTTCAGTTTGCTTCCAGCTTCAAAGTTCGGAGTTCACGAAATAATTAATCGGATTGCTTTTAACTGGAATTGGAATCAATATCCTTTATTTTAGGAGGTAAAAAAACAACTATTACAATAATTATAGAATCTAATCTAGATCTAAGTTGAGAGTCTAGACCAGTCTAGATAAAACTTTGTTCTGTGACAGACAGCAAGTTTAGCCTACTGAATGATAGATGACAATCACCATGTCAGTACAGCACTCATCTAACTGCCCAGAGACCCCTAGATCTACATCTAAAATTTTTAAGTCCAGAGATCATATATAGGAATCGTGTCTTTAGATCTGGTAGATTTTAATCAGATCTAGATCTAGATAAATTACTCTTACAGTTTTAGATTTTTAGACTTTGTTTGAACCGCTTGCAAGTTGATTACCACTAGATCTAGATTCTACCAGAGAGTGTCTAGGCGGCGTAGGCCTAGAAGATCTAGATTCTAGATCTAGAATCTAGACCTGAAGAAAGATGATTAATTATCTAGATAAGATCTAGTGAAAAATAAAATTATTCATCTTTTAAGTTTCATGTTCAAACCATTCATGATACATTTATTTATCATAATCACAATGGAGATAGAGATAGATCTAGATCTAGCCTTTAATGAAATAAAATTTGTATGTGTACATTTTAGAAAATTTGGGACAGTAACACCATCTATTTAAACTCAGCCTTGTACCAACAACGGAAAAGAGTGCCACTAATTGTGATTTATAATTATTTAAAATATGAAAGTTTTTTATCCTAAAGTTAAAATCAAGGCTGCGATTATTCCCAGCTGGGCCGTCAACACTAAAAAGTATTGATCAGCCTGTTGTGACTTAGATTCTAATTTCATTCCCAATCCCAACTTGTTCTTTTTTTTTATTTAGAAAAAATTTTTTTTTTTGAGGGACAGCATGACTGAATCTTCTATTTAAAGAAGCATGAATCCCAATCTTCTTTTAAAGACATTTAAAATGTCTTTTGCGAGGCTGTGATATTTTTCCCAGCCTGTTTAAGTACCATATGTGTCTGTGTGTGTGATTTATGCTGGTATGGAATATTAATTGTAGGACCAGTCATTTTCTTTTCTGTACTTAAGTTGTTTGCAACACTTGTTCTAGATAGAATGATCTTTTATAAACAAAAAATTATGATATATATCTAGAATCAAACTCTAAGTCAGATTACAGAATAATAAAAACTGAAAGAAAACTTGGACAGGTTTCATTTTAAATCTATTGGTTTAGCAAAATACAGGCTGGCAATATTATTATTTAAAATAGTATTGGCAGCCCTCCTGGGAATTTTCTTAATTCTCAATTTACTTTCAATGGATCGTATTTAAAGAATAGAGAATCTATGATCAGGTAATGTTTATTATATGGCAGTTCTTGACATATACATACTATAGATTATTAGATAGTTCCAGATTTAAAATCTCTATGACCAATTCAGGGCCTGCATTGTACTTGTAAATTCTAGATCTATCTAGATGCCAAGCTTTTATTTTCAAATTCTTCTTAGGTTTGTAAGAGTTAGTTTCTAGGATGATGGTTAAGGTCCAGATTCTAAAATTTTTTAAAGTTCTGCCTGTCAGTGGGGTTAACAGAGCTCCTTTCTCAGCTACTAAATCATACTGGCACTGAACTAGTAGGCCTTTTCTAGGAAACAAGACCCAACAAATAAGTTTGCCTTATAAATCGCAGTATCGAACATCCAACTGGTGACTTCTTACCCTGGATGGCTCTACCTCAATTGTCAGCTTGATCTACTTGAGTTTTAAAACTAAGAAGACTTAAAGAGCTAAATGTACAGAGAATACAAATTTAGCCATTTGAATAGATTTGTAAAAGTTACTCTTATTCTTACCAGTAAAGGAGTTTTAAGATCTTTGTGGCCATATTATAAAAACAAAAAATAATCAGTCAATCATATCATAAGATGTTTAAAATTAATTCAATGCCAATGCACTGAACATGCTAGCAGATCAGGGTAGCATGATCGATCTGATAAGTGATGATATACTGTATACAATGTTACCTTTTTTTTACTGAGTTTAAGATTTATGAACTTTTTTATGAGTGACATCCATTGAAAATTACCTTTTTTTTACATTCATGGCCTGCTTTTAAACTGACGATTTCTACCAGAAAGTATAAATACTCATAATGAATTGCTTAATTTGTCATTTATATATTTTTTTAATTTATTGTTACAAAATCTCTTCTTTTTGTTTGTTTGCAGTGCATCAAGTCAAGGACAGTTAACTTGCGAGTAAAGAGAAGGAAGCGTAGAAAAAAGAGAGGTAAAGCAACAATTTTTCGATCAATCATGTGTCATATCAGTCAGTAACACTGCTTGAAGCTAAAGACTTAATTATCACTTGTATGCAGTAAAGAAAACATCAAGTGTATAATCAGTGTATCTATGGTTTTCTTTCCAAATTATAGAAAAATAGAATGAAAGTATAATGAGATTCACTTTACACTTTATTCTGACAATTTTCTTCATGGTCACAACTGGAAATATCTGCAGTATTATATCCTGGCTAGGTTTCAGTTTAATGTTACTGGCTGAGACAGGAGTCCACAATATAGTCTATAGATATAGTGCTGACGTTCTAAGTTTAAAAACAAACTCAACAACAACTACTAGCTATAGTCTAGGTTTTTGTGACTGTTAATTGACTGGATTCTAGAATTATTTGCTTTCTTTTTGTCTCACTAACTCTATATAATTTTTGTGCTTGATTGCCTTGAGATTAACTTTCTTTCAGATCATATGAATGTTATGACATTCTGGTGAACTTTGTTTGTGTGTCACAAAGTTTGATTTAAAAACGGGTACCTAAAGTTACAGTGAAAAGCAGTGTGTTTCAACATTAAATATGAAGCATTGTTATCAAATGTGGGAGCTGGGCTTTTTGTCACTTAAATCTACATCCACAGAATTTTAAAACTTTTTGTTTGTTTTGATACTAAATTTGAGTTTTGTAATAAGAACTTTCCTTACACAGTACTCAAATCTGATGGGCCTGTGTTAAGTTGAGGCTTCCATACAAAAATCTTGTTGGAGCCCAAGTAGTTGACCAACCAACGCTAACAGTTTATAGGCATTATAAAAGACCTAGTGGTCAAATGGGAACCACGGTACATGTATTTTGGAATAATCTGGATTATTTTAGAACATCAATTTAGGAAAAGATCTGTGATTTAGAAAACAAAATGGAGTGACATTGTTTCTTAATGTAAATTGATTGACAAAGGGTAAAGAAATATAAATAAAAAAAGAAATTGGACAATGTATTTAATAACTGCAAAACCAAGTAAAAAAATATCAAACTTTCTTCAGCCTTGTAATTCATCAAGGCAAATGCTGCAGAAGGTGTCAATGTGCCACAATAGCCTCATTGTTCCCAGTGTCATTATTGTCGCCTCTACATTTTCAGGGCTTGATAAAAGACCACAGCATGTCACTAGGTGTTGCTGTTGGGGCTGAGACCACAGTGTGACATAAGTCATTCTGTTCAAGCTAGATAGGAACTTAATCTGTATCATGTCATGGCTTGCAAAAAGCGGCCGTAACACCTGGGTCGACTCGGTTGTCACAGGATGTCAGTCAACACCATGACTAAAGAATTCCACGCTTTGCCTGTCTTGGCTAATAATAATTCTCGAGTTGGAATTTGCGTGGAACATTCTCAAGGTGTTGGAGATGTACTAGTCACCGTAAAATTCATTACAGTGGACGAGAGGAGGGTTGGGCCGCTGGCAACATAGCTCAGTCGTTCTAGTGAAACGGCCTTTTTACATGTAGGTTATATATGTTCTTAGTTTAATCGGGTCGCCTTTCCTTTACTTGTTGGATCGAGGTTAGGATATATTATGTGATAATACAAAATATAATGTGACCGACTAGGTCGTGGGTATTCGACGTTGGGGTCGACTTTGATATAGAATCGTTATAAAATAGAGAACTTGACTTGGTCACTTTTCGCATCCTGGTCATCAGATCGGGATGCCTCAGCAATCTTTCTAATTCGTTTGGTGAGCAATCTCCGTTGATCTCGGTCTTATGCCAAAATGCGCGGTTAGTGTAAATACCCCGTTGATTTTAGAGATAGTTTGACTATTTTCAGTGATAAGTCTATCTTAATTACAGTGCATAATACATCACTGGCGCGGTCGTAGATTTTCTCCTTTTTGAACTTCTTGTGGATCGATGGAAATTTAATTGCTTGGCTCTGTTGGCTGGTATCACTTCATTTCTGCGCAGAAAAGGCGCCCACGGCTTCCTACAATGTTCGTGGATTTATAACGGTCTCTCGTTACACTTTTTGTATAGTGTTTTCTTGTAAATTTCAGTAGGGCATTAACTTTCTTGTAATTTCGGTAAGTACTGTTGTTTCCGATGGAGAGCATCTGGTTTCTTTAATTTATTTTTATGAAGCCTCTATGTTCTGCTGTTGTAGTTTAATATAGACCCGATGAGTGCTTTCTAAAGCTTTATTTTAGCGAATCTCCCTCCCTCCTAGTTTTAAGTTCCCTAAGTCTCAAGAAAAGTCATATACGGCGCAATATATACATTTTACTACTAATTAGAGTGGACAATAATATTGGTTGTCTTGCTCTAATTTTTCTTATTTCCAGATGTAATCAACCATTTTGTTATAAGTTCATTTAGTTTTCGAATTTAATGGTGTAATGTTTCATTTTAAAACGAATTGCCAATAACTACCAAGTGCACGATGCTTTGGTGTTTTACTTTAATTGTTTCTCAGAGGGATAAAAGGTCTCATTCTTTACATTCCGCAGTGCTTTTAGAAAGACCTGTAAGAGCGTATAAAAAACAAAATGAAAAAACATTGATTTAAAACCCAAATGAAACATGTCGAGGGAAAGGAATTTTTGGGCAGCCCTATAGCTACTCGGCCAAGTAATCAGAGATAGAGATCGAGAGAGCAAACGTGCACTGATACTCTTACTAGTGCGTCAGGAGGGAAATAGCCTATTACCAGTTGGTATTGAAATACATACATGTACAAAACAAGCTACAAGAACATCACGTCGTCACGTCGTCACGAGTCTCTCCTCGTAGCTGACTCAACGTTGGCTGAAAATTGAATGCTTCTTCATTAGATCTCTCTCTCTCTCTTTCTCTCTCTTTCTCTCTCTCTCTCTCTCTCTCTCTCTCTCACACACACACACTACACGACTACAGATTGGGTGCTCGTTTAATTTTGTTTTCGTGCTTTTTTTCCCCTTTAACGTTAAAAGGCTTAACGTAGATATATATTGATGGTTTAGACAATGTTATTGCGTCGTATATCCTCTCAGATAATGAATCGTAACGGATTATTTCCCTCGACTCTTCATTCTAAGCAATGTGCATTCATTTTCTTTTTTTTCTATTTTTTTATATGTCATGCAATCCATAAAAGAATTCCCGCTCTTAAATCACTTATGTTCTTTGTAATTACACAAGTATCTTTTTAAATGTTGGAGTCATTACATGGTTGTGTTGATTTTACATGTAAACAAACGGAGGGCTTGTAGAATAACATTGCACAATCGATTTTCAAATTACAAGCGTCATCCACCGAGAAAACCTTACGGGAGTGGCTAGGGTAGATCGTTTTGAATACGTCTGAGGTGGGGGGAAACATAAAGCGTAATGTAAGCTACCGATAATTACTTAAGTCTCTCTCTCTCTCTCTCTCTCTCTCTCTCTCTCTCTCTCTCTCTCTTTCTCTAGCCCTGGGGCAGAACACCGGCTTTCAACGCTGTAGGTCCTTGGTTCGAGCCCTGGCGATTTCGCTCCATGCTGGTCGGTGTCAGTTCAATGTGACCAGCTGAGACAGGAGTCATTGCATCCCCGCCCTGTCTCGTGTAGGACAGCACATAAAATTGTCAGGCGTCGGTCTTAGGACCCGTCCACAATATAGCCTGTATAGTGCTGACGTTGGACGCTAAACCAACTCAAATACAACTCTCTTGCTCGCTCTCTCTCTCTCCATCTCAGAGCTTGATAAAAGACCACAGCATGTCACTCTGTTTTGCTGTTGGGGCTGAGACCACAGTGTGACATAAGTTATTCTGTTCAAGCTAGATAGGAACTTAATCTGTATCATGTCATGGCTTGCAAAAGGCGGCCGTAACACCTGGGTCGACTCGGTTGTCACAGGATGTCAGTCAACACCATGACTAAAGAATTCCACGCTTTGCCTGTCTTGGCTAATAATAATACTCGAGTTGGAATTTGCGTGGAACATTCTCAAGGTGTTGGAGATGTACTAGTACTTTACTAGTCACCGTAAAATTCATTACAGTGGACGAGAGGAGGGTTGGGCCGCTGGCAACATAGCTCAGTCGTTCTAGTGAAACGGCTTTTTTACTTGTAGGTTATATGTTCTTAGTTTAGTCGGGTCGCCTTTCCTTTACTTGTTGGATCGAGGTTAGGATATATTATGTGATAATACAAAATATAATATGACCGACTAGGTCATGGGTATTCGACTATGGGGTCGATTTTGATATAGAATCGTTATAAAATAGAGAACTTGACTTGGTCACTTTTCACATCCTGGTCATCAGATCGGGATGCCTCAGCAGTCTAATTCTTTTGGTGAGCAATCTCCGTTGATCTCGGTCTTATGCCAAATGCGGGGTTAGTGTAAACCCCTACCCCCGTTGATTTTAGAGATAGTTTGACTAGTTTCAGTGATTAGTCTATCTTAATTACAGTGCATAATACATCACTGGCGCGGTCGTAGATTTTCTCCCTTTGGATCTTCTTGTGGATCGATGGAAATTTAATTGCTTGGCTCTGTTGGCTAGTATCACTTCATTTCTGCGTAGAAAAGGCGCCCACGGCTTCCTACAATGTTCGTGGATTTATAACGATCGCTCGCTACAGTTTTTGTATAGTGTTTTGTTGTAAATTTCAGTAGGGCATTAACTTTCTTGTAATTTCGGTAAGTACTGTTGTTTCCGATGGAGAGCATCTGGTTTCTTTAATTTATTTTTGTGAAGTCTCTATGTTCTGCTGTTGTAGTTTAATATAGACCCGATGAGTGCTTTCTAAAGTTTTATTTTAGAGAATCTCTCTCCCTCCTAGTTTTAAGCTCCCTAAGTCTCAAGAAAAGTCATATACGACGCAATATACACATTTTACTACTAATTAGAGTGGACAATAATATTGGTGTTTTTTCCCCTCAGTTTTCTTATTTCCAGATGTAATCAACATTTTGTTTGTGGTTCATTTAGTTTACGAATATAGATATTACATGTTTCATTTTTAAAACTAATTTCCAATAACTACCAAGTGCTCGATGTAGCCAGCTTTGATGCTTTACTTTAATTGTTTCTCAGAGGGGTAAAAAGGTATTATTCTTTACATTCCGCTGTGCTTTTAGAAACACGTTATGTTAAACAAGAGCGTATAAAAACAAAATGAGAAATCATTGATTTAAAGCCCAAATGAAAGATGTCGAGGGAAAGGAATTTTGGGCAGCCCTATCGCTACTCGACCAAGTAATCAGAGATAGAGATCGAGAGAGCAGACGTGCACTGATACTCTTACTAGTGCGTCAGGAGGGAAATAGCCTATTACCAGTTGGTATTGAAATACATACATGTACAAAACAAGCTACAAGAACATCACGTAGTCACGAGTTTCTCCTCGTAGCGGACTACAACGTTGGCTAAAAATTGAATGTCTTCTCTCTCTCTCTCTCTCTCTCTCTCTCTCTCTCTCTCTCTCTCACACACACACACACACACACACACTAACACGATTACAGATTGGGTGCTCTATTAATTTTGTTTTCGCGCATTTTGTAGATATATTGATGTTTTAGACAACGTTATTGCGCCGTGCATCCTCTCAGATAATGAATCGTAACGGATAATATCCCTCGACTCTTCATTCTAAGCAATGTGCATTCCTGTTTTGTTTTTGTTTTTTATTTTTTTTTAATCTGTCATGCAATCCATAAAATAACTCCAGCTCTTAAATTCACTTATGTTCTTTATAATTACGCAAGTATCTTTTTAAATGTTGGAGTCATTACATGGTTGTGTTGATTTTACATGTAAACAAACGGAGGGCTTGTAGAATAACATTGCACAATCGATTTTCAAATTACAAGCGTCATCCACCGAGAAAACCTTACGGGAGTGGCTAGGGTAGATCGTTTTGAATACGTCTGAGGTGGGGGGAAACATAAAGCGTAATGTAAGCTACCGATAATTACTTAAGTCTCTCTCTCTCTCTCTCTCTCTCTCTCTCTCTCTCTCTCTTTCTCTAGCCCTGGGGTAGAACACCAGCTTTCAACGCTGGAGGTCCGTGGTTCGAGTCCTGCCGATTTCGCTCCATACTGGTTGGGTCGGTGTCAGTTCAATGTGACCAGCTGAGACAGGAGTCATTGTATCCCCACCCTGTCTCGTGTGGGACAGCACTTAAAATTGTCAGGTGTCGGTCTTGGGGCCCGTCCACAATATAGCCTGTATCGTGCTGACGTTGGACGCTAAACCAACTCAAATACAGCTCTCTTCTCTCTCTCTCTTCTCCTCCATCTCCTGCATCCCTCATCCTACCTACCTCCTTCCCCCATCCTCTCATAAGATTGCTGCGATATGTAACACTGTAATGAGATAGGCTGTTCATTTGCAAAACAAAGTATACTATGATTATTAGATATTGAGTTGGGCGATTGTGGTTTCCCCCTATCTAGGCGTGTTCATTTGCAACACAAAGTATATTCGATTTTGGTGGCATTAATCCTCGGTCTCATCTCATTGCATATGAACCGAACGTTTCCCAGATAATGTTTTCCCTTTTCTTTTGGAATGTTTCTTGATAAAATATTGGTCTCTGCAGTATTCACAGAATCCCCATGGCTGTTTTGGAATAAGGCGGCATTCCTTTTAAGGTTAAAGTACACCATTCAGTTACTTTTATTCTCTTATCATGTCCTTTTGACTTTGTCGTTACACGAACATGTGCTTTGAATTCTTTTGGTCTGTCCTCTTATCTTTTGTGAAACCCAGTCTACGTACAAGGTAGTGTTTTATCTCACAATAGTCCTTCATTTACGGCGAATTGAATTAAAACAAGTGAATCTCTTTCGTTTTTTTGGGGGAATGTCGAAAGGAGACGAAGGCATCAACTGAGATATGTCGGCTTAAAGCGTTATGGGCGTTACTGGTTGGGTCGGTGTCAGTATAATCTGATCGCCCAAGTCCAACTTTGGGATCCATTCGCTGATCTTCCTTGAACACGTAGGAGACGTAACTACAGAGCGAGCTTCGCCATCTCAGGGCAAATATTTTTGGCTATAGGGAAAAAAAGAAAGTGAAAACTGGTTGATAAGTGGGCCACAGATCCGAGAGCCAAGGGCCTAACATTCCACCGAGCATTGCAAACTAATTTATAACGGTGTAATTCAGAGCTGAACATGTCCTTATAGCCCAGGCCTCTCTGTTGCAATGAAGGCGGATTCAGTTACGCGGCTTGTTTAGATGTGCTTAGTCTTTTATTATAACCCATTTTCCCCCTAGGCTCTGGGTTTTGAATTTTGAAAAAAAGACAAAAAGCAAGTTTATTTACAACTTGTATATGATTAATACTATATATATGATGTTATTGGTTGATGTTGCAATGAAGACGGACTATCGCAGCTTGATTAATTTACCTTGTCTTTCTGACCCCATGGTTTTTAAGATAAATATAAGTACTATTAAACTTTAGGTAAATTCATGACTGGACCATATCAGTCAGTGTTGAAAAATAATATGTCTCGTTTTGGGTGATTGGCGTTGTTTTCTGCGGGCCTGGGAAGGAAGAAAGAAAAATAAAGGAAAGAGGGCGAGGTTATGAAGAAACAGCAAAGGTTGGTGCACCTTGAATGTTGCAGCCATCGACGGAAACGAATGTCCCCGAAAGCGATTAAATAAGATATGGGATGATTTGGCGTTTGCCTGGTATCAATCGTTTTACCGTGTCCACCATAAGCGCCATTTGACTCCTTTGCAAACAGATGAAAAGAAACGATGAGAGCAGGCCAAACAACTCCAGAGGTGAGCTCCCACCTAGACCGTCAAGGGGTCAACACTACTGTTTTGGGTGAGGGTCCTAAGATGTGGAATACACGGAACACTAGACAATGGTTGAAGTTTTTTCTTGCGCAGTCTCCTTTCATCGCTGACTCGAAATCCGACATAACTACAAACATACATTGTGGTCTTTCTGGTACCAAGGGTGGGGCGCACGGCCTTTTATCGGAAGCTAGCGGATTGGATCTCCGCTCTGGTCGCCGTGCTTTTTCTCTCTTGGTTGGATTGGTCTCAATATAAGTAACGTGGCAGACCAAGTCCGTTGCCATATGGACCTATCTTAACCGCTTTCTGTCTCAATCGGTAGCCTTGTTGACTTGCATGGCGAGCAGGTATTCCGTGTTTCGAATCTCAACTGGTGCTCCCGTCTCCGTATATGGGTCCCGGGGGAAAACCAGTGGAACGCAAAACTAACAAAATGTTACTTAAAAAACAAAAACAAAAGAACATAATTTAGGTGTATTCCAAGAGCACTTTTCCGAAAAAGACCAGCCGCTAACATCCCAACGTGTGTATGTGTGTAGTGTTGAATAATTTTTTGAATTGGGTCTTGCTTATTTAATATTTAGATGATACCTTTTTGAAAATCAATGCCACCAATTTATCATGTCTGTAAACTGGTCATTAGAGACTTAATTTCGCTAAAATAATATGAAGACTTTTATGTCTGTTGTTTTGACATATTTACGCCTCATGCTTGTTTGTGGTGAAACATTCATGTTAAATCACAGCGATGTTTAATCATTTGTGGTGACCTGTGTTTCACTACCATAGCATGCCACTGTGAAAATATGCCTTACATGGATAGAGGAAGGGGACAAAATCAAACCACATTACGTAGGTTTTTATTTTGTCTTAACTTTGCATCGAAAGAATGTGTTTTGTTGTTGTTGTTTTTTTTGTGTGTGTGTAAAAGAACAAGTATCACATTTCTTTGTGTGCACGGAATGCGACAGTAAAAGCTCTTTATTTTTACATATGATATAAACGTAATTTTTTGTTGTCTCTCTATCTCTCATTGTAATCCCATTCTCGAACCTCTCCCTGACAACTGTGCAGTATCATTATCTCACCGCTTTTTCGCCTGTTTAGATTTCTCAGTCTTTCTCATTCTCTCTCGTTTTGATTTTTCTTTTTTTCTACATACATGTATCTTATATCGGTTAACTATCCAATTCTCCATTTAGATCTAAAGGTTTTCTCTGTCTCTGTCTCTCTCTCTCTCTGTCTCTCTCTCTCTCTCTCTCTCTCTCTCTCTCTCTGTCTCTGTCTGTCTGTCTGTCTCTCTCTCTGTCTGTCTCTCTCTCTCTCTCTCTCTCTCTCTCTCTCTCTCTCTCTCTCTTGTGTACAAACCAGAACCGCACTGAGAGAACAAGTCGCAGCCCAATGTACACACGTTCATAAGCCCACTTTAGCCCCGCGGCCAGCGCATGGCCATGTCTGATTCACAACTTTCTTTTCTTTTCCTAGATCTTATCTTCTTCTTCTTTTTAAAAAAAAAAACACCCTGCTATTTGCCCGAGTCCCTTTGCAACTCGCGCGCTATCTCGCTTTCATCTCTCTCTGTCTCTCTCTCTGTCTCTCTCTGTCTGTTTGTCTGTCTGTCTGTCTCTACGCATGGCCATGTCTGATTCACAACTTTCTTTTCTTTTCCTATCTTCTTCTTCTTCTTCTTTAAAAAAAAAAAAAAAAAACCCTCCTATTTGCCAGAGTCCCTTTGCAACTCGCGCGCTATCTCCCTCTGTATTCTACGATAGTCGGAGTTGGGCTCCCACACAAAGACCTGGATCATGTCACCCCTTTATTAAAAACGAAAATGGAGGTGAACCTGGGCTCCTTTTTTTCTTCTTCTTTTCATGTCTTATGTTTTCTCCTGGAAGTTACACGACCAAATCTGGTAAAGAGAACATACACGGCAGAGATGGGGCCTTGATTGTATTATCTTGTAGTTTGCGAAATGTATTGCTCGGGGATGTGGATTAAGTAAGCGCTGTGCTTCTGTTTTGTGTTTAGGTTTCTTCGTTAGTTGTTTTTTTTTAGTCATCCCCAAAAAATCAAGATAAGGTATATAAATAAACATAGTTGTTATAACGATTTTTAAAATGCGTGCAAAAGATTAAAAAACAAGCATACAAGAAGCATCCCAATGCACACAAATCCATAAGCCCACTTTAACCCAGCCCATAACCAATTCTAATATACAGCTTTCTTTTCTATTCCTTTCTTCTTCTTCTTAAAAAAAAAACTGCTTTAATACAAATAAGTGAACTAAAGACTATGAAATAAAGTGACATAATTAAAAGCACTATAAACATTTTAACATATGCAATATCACACCATACACGTTATTATATTGATAAATACAAGGTGAAATTAAATTAATGTGTAAAAACAAAGTAAAGAAAACATTTTGACATTGAATTTCATCCTCCAAGAGAACATCGAGCATCAGCACATAATGAATCATTGGATCACACTCGGCACAGACACTCCTTTCACAAAGACCTTTTGGTATGAGTCCGGATTTCCCATAACGTTTTATCATTATATTTTTTTCTTTAGATATGGGCTAAAGATCTGTACGTGATCACAGACTCACAGGGTCTTTTCTACCGTATTTGATCTAGATATACAGTGGTTAAAAGCCTAGTCGAGATTATTCAGTGCGATTTTAGTGTATCCAAGCAAAATCTGAATGTCGATCAAGCCGGTAATATTTCTTTTTTCTTTCTTTCTACCGTTTAATCTCGAAACGTCTTCAAAACAGGCGTGGATTCAGACACTCATCAATGTTATATGTAAAAAAAAATTTCAGACAAGTGTATGTTACATGTACATGTATATAAAGCATCAATACCCAACCGTTAAAACAACGGAGGAAAAAAAAAACAGCAACAAAAAGCTGCTACCCAGAGGTAGAGTATATTCAGATAATAACCCCTACTATCCATCTATCCAACATAATGTGATAAGTGATTATCCTCCATCATATTCATGGACATCGTTTAGATCAATTAAATGAATAAAAATAAAAACTTAGGAAAAGAATGTATAAATAACTGCGGAGAGACGCTTGTGTATAATACTGATTTTAAATACTAAATTAGTTTTGACCAAACACACTGATTTCAGAAATAGGCGGCGTACCAGTAAAAAAAATATTAAGTGATGTGGTCCAATAGTAAAACGCTCAACATTTTATTGGGAAGTCAATTTCTGCTACATTGTTCCTTTTTGGATAGCGATTATCACAAGTTCCAGTCCATGCTCTTGAAATGGAGCAGAAAGAAACGGTGAGGGCTGGCGCAGAAATTATTCTTTTCAAATGCGACTGTACCCTAGTTAACAGCAATCATTTTTATTTTGTCCAAGCTATAATGCATTTCACAATGTCGCTACACACGAAAGATTTTCAATGCGTTCTGTGTAAGCGTCTTTGGTCGAAGTGTTTAAAACGCCTTGAATCCTGCAGATTTGGTCTGTGTATAGTGTGGAATGTTGCGAGAGAAGTCCTGTTATTCTAGCTCTGTCTTTGTGTGGCAACAACTAAACTTGTCAAACGTTAGTTTCGCGACTCGTCTGCAATCTGCACAGTTGCTGAATTTGGACGTTGATAAACCAGACAATGTCGTGAATCGGACTTTGAGTTTATAAAGTAAAAAATGAAGAACCCCTTTTAGTTAAGGGGTATGTTTCTAGATTAACCTCGAAAGTCAATTTTAGACTTCCTATACATGAGTTTGTCATTCAGCAATTCAATAGGCATCGACGAAACAAAGCCAACATTTAACGTCAGCTTGATAATGAGAATGGCAGTAAGAACTTGTTTTTGTAGATGTTCATTAATTTATTGTCCTCGAGTAAATCTTATGTGAACTAAAAATATATACCCAAACGTAACGTCAAAAACAAAGATCCCAAAAAGATTTAACAGTGAAAAGGTGTAAAAATGTGCCTGTAGTACTTATTATTTTCTTGCTATTTCCTTTAAATTAAAAAAAAAAAAGTGTTATAAATTTTCGGAACTGCTTCCAATATTAAACATGTTAAGTAAATTAATGATGAATCGAAATGACCTTCAGTTATACGAACTGTTATATATCAGACGAATAACATGTACTGCAGGTTGTGTTGTAAATTCACGTGTGCCTTTTATTTCTTTTTTTTTTTTTAAAAAGCGCACTACTTTTGGTATTTATCTTTGAAACGAAGTCCTGCCTTAAAGGGTAACAGTTTTTGCAAAAAATTCGTTTTTGTTTCGTTCAAATGGTTTTTTCATCCAACTATTAATGTTATAGGATTCGCACAAGTTATCAAAAACAATAAGAAGAGTATTATGATTGCTTTGTATGTACAGGTGTAAACAGGAAGCTGAAACACAACCTCTTACTCTTAGATAAATTGTTGGCACTATTTATCATGTTATTAAATGACCATTTTAATCTAATCCTTTTCCACTATACGTGAACGTGCATTCGGTTCTGGAATATTTATAACTATTTGTTTGATTTTCGTCAACGGTTCGTGAAATATACTGATTGGATGATTGTGTGAAGATTTTCTCTGTATCTGATTTAATTTATTCTTTACATAGACTCAGCCATCTGTTACTCAATAGCGTCCATAAATCGATGCGTGATACCAGTGTTCAAACTAAAGCTCTTTGTTTTCATGTCAATTTATATAAGCCGTGGCAGCTTTTTGTGTTGGGAGAACCAGATTCTCCATGGATTGAAAATAAATTAACAAAACATTACAACTCTCACATTGTGCAGTGTGTACTATCAGTAAGGTTGTTGTTTTCGTGTATCATTCTTGCATCATTTATTGATGGTGGTGTGTTTGCTATTGGTTTGAGAACTGATATCGATATATTGCATTTACATGTTATGTTATAACGTCGATTCTGTTAAAAAAAACAAAGCAAACAAAAATATGACTATCTGTGGTTATTGTTTATGTAGTTGGAAAGTATACCACTTTTTTGTGTTTGTTTTAAATTAAAAGCATACTGTGTCGCTCTGAAGTGAATCTGCAGGTCAATAGAAACGTCGAAATTGGGAATCATCTCTTTAAAAGTATGTGTTATAATAAATTATTTTTTACCTAAGTTTTAGCTAGCTTTATGTTTATCAAAAAGTGAACTAAAAAGAAACATACACAAAAGGGCCTCAGTTGACCTTGCCGTGTCGTTAATTGTTTAGAAAAGGGCTATAAAATGTACAGGGCCATTCCCTCATCCTTGCACATTTCACGGCCTATTTCTTCGCAGTTGCTAGGATCGTGGGAAAATAACATTTAGCAATTAATCGTAGAAACTAGAATGGTCTACCTGTGAACAAAATTTAACGTTATTTTGTCAATTTAACGTTATTTTGTCAAGTCTGGTTAAGGATATTTAGTTTGATGTCAACCTTTTTGTTTGGGAAGATTGACATACAATCGACTGCTTTCTAACCTGGCAGTAGGGAAAAAGGGAACGCAATGAGATTTCTTTAACAACCCTATTGAAGTGAAAGAGCAAACATTTTCTTTAAAATCATGACTTCACGACAACCACTTAATAATGATAAGGATGGTAATGATGATGATGGTGATGATGATATGATGATAAATTATTGTGATAAAACAAAGGAAGATAAAGCAGTTTTGCAGTCACGTAGTTATTAACCTATATGATTATATAGAAGTCGTTCGCTGTATACACGAACACACCTTGAATTTAATTGTCCCCGAATCGAATCCTTAGGGTGCACATTGAAGTAATAAATACACATTAATTTTAATGCGCTGTGTATGAATTTTATTGGGCCTGCTTGAGTTGAGGCATGGTAATCAGACCTGGTTGCTACTTGTCTTTGATTAACCCATGTCCAGAGTGAATGGGACGAATCCAACATACCAACGGTCTTTTCTTTTTCTGTTTTTAACGTCACGCTTGGGTTGTCTTACACCTTACACTGACTGCGGTTCGTGCTTTGATAGATCTACTCTAGGTCTAGATCTAGTAGTACGCTGTGAAGCTAGATTACTTTACTTTATATCCCTGGGGTCTGAGTCACAATCGCATTTTGCCATCTCCGTTTTCCTTATTTTCACTCGGGGCTTTCCTGTATTGCGAACAAAAAGAAAAAATGTAAAGATGAAGAAGCGTCATTGATTCATACCTGATGTTATTTTTTTCTGTCAGGTTTTATCGTGTCGCATAAGTATAAATATAATGAAAATTAGTTTATAATTTTCTTTTTTTTATTGTGTTGTTAGTTTTTTTTTCTAACCCTTCTACTTAAGAGTATAATAATGAGAGTGAAATTTACTGGAAATAAAACAGCTGAACTAACCCTTAGAAACTCATGACACAAAATAATGTGAACCGAGAGAAGTTTTGATTAATACTGAAGATAAAAGAAATGCCGAAACTTTTACACTGTATAAATACTAGCTTTGTCAATACTGTCGCCCCACTGATAACTTAATTGAGGCAATGATGAGTTCGACCTTTTGACATCTAAGTGCAGGTATAACACAACCATGCAAGTCCTAGTCGTTTGAGACAAGCACCTAACCCGTTTTTACATTTCTCTGTTCGTTCTGTTGACAGCCACTTGATCCACAGTGGTCCTCTCTAATTGCTGAAGGTGCGAAATGGTATGGGTGAGGGAGGTATAGGTTCATTGACAATAATACAAGTGAGAGAGACTTGTTTCATCGACTCTCACATTCCTTACTAGACCTGCTTTGGGCTCTCTGAAGGATTCAACGTCGAGTCCTTGAATTCCCCAATGGTGTTGATGCAAAGATGTTTGAATAGGAGACACGGTTGTGGAAAAGGAGCGGGGAGGGTAGCGTGGATGAAAGGCAGATCTTGTGCGAGTTTATCCCTTATCTCTTTGTTCTCGCTGGCTGAGAAGGAAAGCCTCCCTTGTGATAGAAAATAAAGGAATTGAAGCATCAAAAAGTATCACAGATTTCTAGCTTTTCATTTTTGACCTTCATACCTCCTCTAAACATTTCCTCGACTCCTCCCACTCCCGTTATTTTGCTATTTTTTAACGCTTGGTTGATCCGCCGAGTAGATCAGTCAACGTTAATAATGTTAAACTCAGGCCTGGGGTTTTACCGATGAGCTGTACAAAACTAGTAGTACAGTGTACGCTGTTGTTGAGGCCCAGAGGCTGTGGAGCTGCTCTAGCCTGTGGCATGTGTGAAGCCGGCCTACTGACAAAACATCTGACCCAGCCCGCCCCGCCAGGCCTGGAATGTCGCTGCCCGTGTTTGTCAACAGCATTATTTTGCGCCGATGGGACACCGTAAAACCTCCCTGGAACAGGGGGCAACTTAAACTTAAGGAGGCGGAGAAAGACCACTTTAGATTGCATAACTAGTGGATTGTTTGGACGTGCATGATGCTGATGTTGACTCGTTGGCTAATGCCATCTTGTGTTTTTGGACTTGGAGGATAATAATACTTCAAACAGGCTCGCTGCCATCATGGCATCTCCATTAGAGTCTGGATGGAGACCTTAGTGTAGAAGTGATGCTGTTTAAGGCCGGCACACAACCGAAAACAGAACGGGGTAACATTGGATGTCGTGCTTCTAAATAACACAGCCTTAATACATGTAATTGTTTTATACATTTTTTGAGCTAAGAAAATTCGATTCTTCGTTGGTTTTGTACTGCGGTTGCCATCACTAATATAAGATGAGTGGTAGCAGACTCTCAAATTTTACTAGATTATCTAGTCGCGCTACATGCTATTTTGACGGAATAATATACGAGATGGGTCATGGCTTACCACACAGGCAGGATACACAACATGAGGAAATAATTTCCAACTTGGCTGTTTAGTGCCCGGACAATGATTGTGTTTTTCGTATGTGTCTTACGTGTCTTTTCGACTCGCATGGTCGAACAGGAGAGTGTCTAAGGGCAATTGTTGTCCCTGGATTTTTCTTTTTAACTTCCGGGAAAGTTTAGCCATTCTAAACTGTTCGTTCTCAAGGAATCGGATTGGAATAAACTTTTCCCCGTGTCTTTATTGTGCACGCTGAAGTGTTTATGGAGGTAAAGATTCCATCTAGGATTGCATAATGGGTATGTGCTTTATGACTTTATCATTGTCATTGTATCTCCTCCCCACCCTGTTTTGCTCAGTCATATCATTATTCTCAAATCTGTATATGAAAAGTTTAACCACATCAAGCAACGATTATTCTGTTTCTTTACCCAAATCTCCCTCTGTCTCTGTCTGTCTGTCTGTCTGTGTGTGTGTGCCTCTCTCTCTCTCTCTCTCTCTCTCTCTCTCTCTCTCTCTCTCTCTCTCTCTGTTATCAACATCATGATCGTCCCACGTAACCATTATTTCCTTCTTTCTAAATACATTTACCTTTCCTTTGTCTCCTCCTCTTTCTCCTTCTTTTTTAGTCTGACTGTCACTCTCTGTCTCTCTGTCAGTCTCCCCCCCCTTCTCTCTCTCTCTCTCTCTCTCTCTCTCTCTCTCTCTCTCTCTCTCTCACACACACACACACACACACCCTCTTTTCCCATGATCCAGTAGCCAGCCGTGTAATGACCGTTCAATTGCCATTACATAGGTTTGCTGGCGAAAACCCAATTATCTTACAATAAAACAATTTCTTTTCCTATCTATGATTATAGTTCAATTAGCCAAACTTCGATATAATTGTTATATTCCTTTATTTAGTGACGGCAGTTATGGCAAGGAGCTGTCTTTGTGCTGTGGCCTACATATTTTGTGTAGGATTGTTGTCTTGTCAGAAGATAATAATAATGATCAGAAATCGGTGAAGCCAATGTTGTAGATCCACGTCTTTTGCCTTCACTTTGATCATAGATAACATTATTCTAAAGACGAGTCCTGTGACCTATTTATTAATATCGTGCCTTCACGGTGGAAGGTGCTGAAGTGTTGGGGGATGTATCGATATGCCATCATTGAAAAAGTGGGGCAAATGGAGACTCCATCAATCTGCTATAAAGTAAATACTAGTCCATTCACTTAAAAATTGTGGGTTTAGAAGCGGAGCGAAGTCTAATGACCTCAAATCGTGTAGAAACGCTCTTCTATTAATGAAACTGGCATGACTCTATCGTGAAAGATCACCAGCAAGACGGAGTAGACACTAAACTCGTGTTTGCTGCAGTGTAGAATTAAATTTGTCAACACAAGAACACCTTAATCTACCCCCCCACTGGCGTAAAACAAACAAACTTTTCATTGCTCTCTCCCTTACTCTTAGGGTTCTGAACCACTTCCACTCTGGTCTATTTACATTCTTAGTTCTCAACACAGGACAGCAGTGTTTTGCGCGGAATTTTTATCTTCAGTTTGTTTTATGACCCTATTCTGTTTGATATCTAGGGCTAGAGCATAGCAAACGATTAGTGTACCACAGATATAAAGATTAAAGAGTTAGATCAGCATAATGTGTTTATTATACTAAATCTCCTTGGAAAAAAAGAACAACCAAGCAATCATATTATGTTATCAATGTTAAGCGATATTTCCACAGCTGTATGTCGGCAACTTTACTGTTCTTCCTAGTACTGTTACCAAGAAAAATGAGTACAGTTACCACTAGGGATGTTTCTAATTTCTATAGTCACAAAAGCTATATGTGCTGACTTTTACACTTCTTTTGATTAGGGCAATGGGGTCTACATGTACTCAAAACGACACTTCAAGGCAGTAAATGTGCTTTCAATGGTTTATTTCTCACACAAAGGAGACGACAATACGGTTAACAACCCTCCACACACCCATAACTATTTTTTAGCCTCGACTTGCATATTGGTCCGAAATTCTTTAGGCATCGAGGCCGCGTTATTATCTCGCGCTGTCTTGTTGTTCCTATCGATCTATCTGAATCGGCACTTAAGCCGCTGTTGTCTGACCCCCGTCCCCCCTCGCTGCAGACTTCAGGACACTGGCAAGGGTATTGGAACTTCCTCAGTCCGCACCAACAATTGTAGCAGCTTACAACGTTGCTTCATTCATTCACGACTGGGCTCTGTGTGTGTCTTGGGATAGCATGATAGCAAAGGGACAGCCAGGTTTCTGTTCCAGGCAGGCTAGACCGCCGTGATCTTAAGCTCTGTGAATGTTTGACAGTTCAAAAACATTGAGGATGTTAGCTGTTCCTTTAGTGTGCCGTGTTTTGGATAGTGTAGTGCGGTAAGATGTAATAACATTAAATAATTTAATATTGAAGATATTTTTTTTCTTTCTTAAAAAGAAATAAAATTTTTAGTTGATACATTATATTGATGTGAAAGTATACACTAACATGTCTTTCCCAATATGTTGTAGAAGTTTGTTGTGTTTCGAAATCAGGAAGTTGTTAGAATGTAGAGGAATAGTCTTGCTACGTCTTTATAACTGCTGGGGCCTCTGCAAAAATAACGTTCTCATACTATCATAAATTATGTCTTTTAACATTCATACCTCACTTAGTTAACAAATTTAATGCCTTTCATACTATTTTATCGTCCACAATGGCAATAATTAGCATATGTCGTACATGTTAAAATACATGTCGACTTGATATCTGTTCGTTCGCATACATGTCATGTGATTCAGTGTTCCAAACAATACGAGTCTTTCAAGGTTATATTTTTGATTGCTCATTTTTAACGCCGTCCCCCAGGGAAAATTGCCAGAAACAAACTTCTTCAAACGGTTTCGCTTGAGAATAAAGGTTAACGGTAAAATGCGTTGTTTAAATATATTACCACCATATATATTGAAATAATTATGTAAATACATTTGCTCTTTTTTTTCATAAACATTATCATTTATGTGAATCGTATTTCATGATAAGTTTGCAGTCCTCTTCTCCCTTTTCCCGTGCCGTAAATTTTGAAGGGAAAAATACGCAAAGATTTACGCAGCATGATAATTGATTTAATGTAATCTTTATATTTTTCTGTCCCCCCCCCCCCCCCCTTTTTTGTCCTATCATAAGAAACGATAAAATCTAGGCCAGGAGGGTAACGATGACATTATTTATTCTAAATTGACAAGCGTATCAAGTTTCTGAATCTTGCGTTACTCGTGAGAAAGCAATGTTATTAAGCATGTCGCTGCGCTCAACATAAATATCTTATCCCCATTGAAAGCACCCTGAGACAGGAGTCAGGGTCTCTCCGCCCTTTCTCGCGTGTGGCAGCACATAAAATTGTCAGACGCCAGTCTTGGGGCGCGACCACAATATAGCCTATTTACATGTAGTACTGATGTTGGACGTTAAGCAACCAACACAACTCAACCCAGTTGGAAGCGAAACCATACAAGTGCGCAAGATTATAGCTATTTTTCTGATCTACTCTAGTACTTCAAGGATTATGTTCCAGAGCCTTAGAATTATGGAACATAAAAGGCATAAAACGTTATCATGCTTCGAGCCTTTGATATGAACATAATTGTTTTTAAAGCTTCGATTCAACATTTCGTTTAATGCCCCTTAGATGGGATTTTCCCCCGCCTTGATTTCTTTGTTGAAATGGCTTAAATTTCATCGTTTATTTATTCTTAATTTCTTTTGAAATGTTCAAGATTCTTTGCCATAAAATCGGAGACCTCAAAAGGGAAAAATGCAGTTGTGGTTTAAACCTATATTATGACAAAGATTGCTTTTAAATATAATTGATTAACACCTTTCTCAATGAAAATTTTAAAGTAATTGTAGGGACAATTATGTGTGATGATTGCATCGAATCTTGAAATAAAATCAAATATTCTCTTATGCTTTTGGCGATAACTAGAAACATTTTGGAATAGTTAGAATAGCCATCACACCAACGAGTTTCAAACCTGTCCTTAATGTGTGATTCATTTGTGTTAATCAAACAGACAGGAGACAAAAACTAAACAAAATAAACAACAATGGAACGTTATAATAATACACACAAAAAAACAAACCCACAAACAAACAACAAAACAGGTTTACATGTATGAAAATGGCGGCTTTTCTACGGTTGTTCATGCGTAGATTGTTTTGGAAAAACAAGAATCCCCCCCCCCCCCAAAAAAAAAAACAAAAACAAAAAACAAACAAAACAACAAACAAACAACAACAAACATACAAAAAAACAACAAAAAAAAACAAAAAAAACAACAACCGAAAACAAAACAACAACACAATAACAGGTAAACAAACAAACACCGTTATTCAACATCTCCAAATCAATTTCGGTGTTATACGGATGCGATTCTACGCCAGCAGAGACGACCACTCAGCTGTATAAAAGTGCATCCGTTCTTGACATCTAGGGCTGCCCAGTTTCACATGAATTAGATCCAGACTCTATGCGTTAACGTGCATGGCAAAAACAGCAACAAAGAAACACAAGCATGGATCGTTAAACTCGGGCAAAACCTGTGCAGCTTGAACTACAACCACCATAGTTTTTTTTATTTTTTTTACAGTGATCTCTGTTTCATCTAGGAAACGCAGCTACGGCGACTTGGGCTCTTCATTTTCTCCTTTTTTTTCCTTCTCCCTGGTCCTGTTCCCTTTTGGAAAGCTATTAAGCCGAGTCGAGTATTAAGCACAAGAGGGATCCCTGCGACATTAAGGACACCGACCATCTCATCTTCGCCGTGTTGCATCCCGTGGCGTAGATCTAGTTATAGCCTTGTAGGGCTGGGGACGCGTCTTGCAAGGGGCGATCTAGACGATTATGTGCAAACAGTAGTAACAACCAACCACAAGACCTGCTGCTGGCCTCCTGTGGCCTTATGTGGGCCTAAATGCCTTCGGTCGCCGACATAACTGCGTTTTTCATCTTTCGTGAAGGTGTGTTTTCGTGCGACACTGCCGACATACACACACGCACACCCACACTTATAATTACACCCAGGCACATCACTAGCTGTACGTGTCAGCGTACAGAAACTTAGTATGATTTATGCTTCTCATAATTGTTAAAGGTTGATTGGCTACTGAATTTCACACGTTATTACAAAGGGCTAATAACTTGCCGCGTTTGTTTGTTTTAGATCATAATTTTACTAGATTTTCTAATTGGCTTAACTGGTTTATAACAGACGTAGAAGAAGACTGGCAAGTTGCAAGAGTAAATTTAGAAGGCACAAAAAGGTGGTATATGTAAGGGGGGAAAAAGTAATATCAAAATAAAGAAGTGGGAACAGATGGTGGATGTAGCATGGTGCAGATGAAAATCGAGCATAGCAGAGAAATGAAATGTAGTGGAGGAGAAAGGCTTCATAGCGGGGAATATCAGGACAAAGAAAATACAATAGCATGAGTAGGAGTAGGGTGAAAAGAATGAATACCATGATACTGATGAAGAGCGGGGGTTAGGGGTTAGATTAATAAACAGAAAGGCATTCGTCTTAAAAAAAACAAAAAAACGCCTGTTTCCTTTTAAAAGTTTTATAGTTGGAATTAAGTTACTGTATTACTCATTACGCAGAAAACATTTTACTTTTTTATTACCTAACTAAACTCTTTGAAACCACTCAAGGATCACCTTTTTCTCGAGGTCAGTTTTCATTTCCTGATTGGGATTATACGCCCATGAGTCACGTTAATGTGTAAAATGTGAAGTTAAACCTGAAGGTGTTCAGGTTTCTTTAGATCTTTCGAGATAATGTTACATCAAGATGCATACTCATTTGAGTGTTCATTTAATTGTATCGAGTTCACGTAAGAAGAAAAAAAGAAAGTATGACTTATGATGTTGGATACATAGAGTACAAAAACCAAAGGAATTTGATTTTGGCTGTGTCAAATGCTAATGCTAAAACGTCTACGACAGTACGAGTCATGTGGGAAAGCCTTTATCCTGAATTCTTTTTGTTTATTCTTTTCTGTTCTTTTGGCTAACCAGGTCTATTCCTTGTTTTGTGTTCTAATCTTTTTTTTTTCTTTCTCCGGAGATGGCTGTTTCTGCTTTCTGAATGTTTGTGTCTGTGGTTAAAAAAAAAGTCATGCTATTGTTTTAGTTATTTTGTTAAGCTGTATTGTGCATTGTTTGTAATTCTAAATCAACTCTTGGTGTGTAGGATGCTAGTTTTTTTATGTTTTTTTTAAATTATTTTCCTTATTATAAATGCGTTGGCATTTTTTTCCCATTGTTTACACATGGACCCATTTGGCAATACAGTTAAAAGCGTTGTCTACAGCTAAATATTTGTATTTCATCCAACACACGTTAAAAAAAAAAATTTATTGTTGAGTGCAATATGGATTCAAACCACTGCTTGATATTATGGTGATTTTAGTACAGGAAGAACAAGTCAACACATTGACAAAATTCACACAGTGATCAGTCTTTGGTATAATTATATCCATTTGATGGAAACACATTCACCATTTCCAAAAGTGAGATCTTTTTTCACTTAGGCTAACAATCGTATTCTGATATTTAATTTTTTGTTTTTGTGTGAGTTCGAAAACCGTACAGTAATATAATAGAACCCTTGTCTTTAAATAGTCCGCTTAAAATTTCAGTAGGAGCTTAACATGTGCTACAGAAGCTCCTTTGATTAGATCCTGAAAAAATCTACTTAAATGGGGCAGTGAATCATGCGATAACGCTTGAAGAATCTCAGAATCTTCATTATATTTGTTACTGTTGACAGAACACACTTTGCTCCAGTTGCTGGTATCATCATCATCATCATCATCATCATCATCATCATCATCATCATCATCATCATCATCATCATCATAATCATCATCATCATGGCATTGGCAATCATGTCCTTCTAAACTGTCTGATCCTTGGTTGTTGAAAATAGCAACCTTTTCTTTTCCATGTGACACTTCATTCATGCAGAATGTCTGTCTATCATTTGATCTCGCTGGCTTCCTTTACCTCTAATAATTTGCTGGTACATGTATATCCAAAAGTAAATTTCTCTCGTGGGTGAATTAAAATTTGTCTCATCTTATTTTGCAGTGTCTGACATCACCAAAGTGCACAATGCCTACGTGATAGCCTTAGAAGATGAGGCCAGGCAGAGACTGGATTGCTTCACCGCAAGCCAGCAGGTGCCAGCAGTGGATATGACCCAAATCTGTGCAGCATCACCTGGCGCCACAACCACTGGAACGTACAGCATCTCACCAAACAGGGCTGCTCACTCTGCTGATCCCCGCACTCGTCCCATAAGTCCGTCTTATACGCCTGGGAGATCGGCTGTCACCACAAACTCTAGCATCAACTCCCTCTCACCCAGCAGCAACAGCAGCACCGATTCTAGTCCTTTTGATCACCCTGTGAGGGAGCACACGAAGAACAGGGCCAATAAAGGCACCAAAGACACTAAGACTAAACCCAGCAAACCCAGCAAGAGCAAAAAAAAGGAGGTTAAGAGACCAAGGGATTATTTACCTGAGGACTTGGAAGAGGAGTACACTGAAATTACAAACCCTGTTTACGCTTCTTATTCACAAATTCAGCAGGCGCTTGGCAAAGGTTGGGTATAAACTTTTGATGGACGGTTTATTTATATTCTCCTCTATCAAGCTTTTCAAATATAAAATTTTAAAAATTTCTGTTAAGGTCTGAATAATTCTTGTTACCTGCTAACTTAACTGTCTAAAAACGGTCTGCCCCTTTACTTCTAGAATGAATGTTTGCTGCAGTGAAATTATTGAAATCTCTGTTGTCCATATATAACTTCTTTTTTGGTTCCTAAATTTCTAGATGTACTTATGAATTATGTTAATAATATCAATGTTTAGGGAGGGAGGCAAGAGGTCAATGATAGGGTGTGTAGCCTTTATTGGAGGGTGGTGAGAGTTGAAGGGTGGAAGTGTCCTGATTCAATTTCTGATGGGCCACCTTGTTTCCTATGTTTGGATTGGTATCATTATTATGTGACAGGCTGAGATATAAGTCCTGTTATCCCCACTTCTTCCCTCTATCTTTCTCTTATAGGTCTTGATATCCCCACTTTGTCCCTCAATTTTACTCTTTTTGCTTTCTTTTGTTCCATCCATGTTTTTACTTTTGTTTTCATCCGTTTCAGAAAACAGCATCCCCATGCCAGGTGAAAAGAAAAAGAAGACAAACCATGGCTCCAATGGAGAGGCATCAACCACCAATGGTGGCGGTGCTGAGCAGGAGTGGGTTGAAATGAATGGCATAAGGGACAAAGATGCTGGCCGAAAGAACAAAGGTAACTTGTCTCTTTAGGGTATTTATGGGATTTTCTCCACTTATAGGTGTAGAAAGAAAGATCTATGACAAAATACACAGTCTGAACAGTTATACAACAAGAAAAGAAGCCCCTAGAAGTTTTTAACAAGCAAACCGATAATAGAAAGAAATGAAAATCCATGATCTCTAATGTCAGTAACAGTTTTGGCCCATAAAGAAAAAAAAAGGATACATTCTTTCAATTCTATTGGAATTGTCTTTTAAAGATGGATTTGTAAACCTGATACAAGGCTATCATTTTAGCTTCATATAGCGCTGCACAGTCTACAAAACATAGAAATTTATCACACCTAAACATGTTTGGTCAACTATTCTGCATGTATATGTGATATTTGGAGTTTTTTTTTATTCTTGGTGTGTCAAGACTATTTTTAATGGGCATTAGAGGCTTAAGTAGAGTAATATTTTGCCATATTGTTTGTATATTCAACAGGAAAGCGACGAAGCAAAGCTGGCAGTTCAAGTCCAGACACTGAGCCAGCCAACACAATTATAAACAGTAATGACTACATGATAGGCAATGGCAGGGGCAACGGCAACAGCGAGTACTTAGATGATAGGCTGGAGGGTTACGTCAACGGCTTAGGTAACCACCGATCAGACCAATATCATCACAGCTACTACCATCCTGGGAGCAGAGATAGCACTGCTTTTGATATGGACGACCCAGGTCCCCACCGAGAAATGGCCATAGATGTTCCGGAAAACTTTGTGGCCAGTGTGAAATCTCCCCCTCGCTACCCACCACCACATTCCTCGGCAGCTTCCTCTCCAACGCATCACAGTAAAGGCGGAGGAAAAGGGAATGGCACCCCTTATTCACAAAACTCTCTCAGTCCTGGAAGTCGGCACCACCAGCACATACAGCCGACAGCAGATGAGCTGGAGAGACTGCATCGGCATCAGGAGGACTTGAAAGTAAGCTTGCCGTTGAATAAATCCTCTTGATGATGTTACTTTTGCTTCAGAACAAGGTCAAACAAAGCGATGAAAAACCCACATATCTTATTGGTGCACAAGTTAGGTGACCAGATGTGCACACAGTGTGCATAACATGGGAACGTTTCTTTTTTTATTTCAAAAAAATTAAAAACAGTGACAAGAGCCAAAATGCTTGCTTTTTTTTTTCTTTTTTTTCTAAAGGTTTTATACATTTAAAAAAAAATTCTTAACTGCCTTATTTTGTTGTTTTTTAATAAATAGAATATTTAGCAAGTACTCTAAAAGTAATAAAAGTTGCAGGAAGATATTGAGACCTATACAAGAGCTTTTAAACAAAATCTTCAGTCAAATGCTTATCAATAAGGCCCATACTTTATGCATTAAAAAATGTTCATGGTGTGTCTATATACAACTAGATTCAAAGAACAACAAGTGAGGAAAACTTGAAATGACATAAATTCTTATTTATCTTGTAGAAACGCAGAGAAGAGGAAAGCAGGCAGCAAGCGGAGCAAGATTTCTTAAGGGCTTCATTAAGAGGCTCCAAGAAACTACAGGCCTTGGAAGAGAACAGGAGACAAGTGGCTGCCATGTCAACGGGATTTGACAACACAGCGTACAACCATGAAGAAGGGGTGGATGAAGATGACTTTGGTATGGACTTCAGCCATACAAGGCTCAACCTTAGAAGGGACTCCGAGGAAATGGTTGAAGAGCCCTACTTAAAAAAGAATATTGGTGAGAGGCTAGTTGTTACATTATCAGAACAAAATTGCTGGCTTTATAATTTTTCATCAGCCTTCATTTTCATTTTTTCTGTTCTTTGATGAAAATTTAGTCAATTTAATTTTACTATTGGGTGTACATGAGAATTTAATCTTTGATCATATAAGAAAATTGAAAAATCTCAGTTAACTTGATCGTAATATTTGTGAATTAAAAAGATTAAATTGTCAAAACTGAATGATTCTAACCACATAGATGCTTACCAGTGCGTATAATACATATTTAGTACTTAATTGACCTCCGGAGTACTTCCGATCGCGCATCATGGTTGAAAAATACATATTTGACGGTATCCAGCTAAAAAACCCAAAACCAAAACAAAACAAAAAACGCATTTACTAAATAACACTAGTTCATCGTGTAGTTTTTAAAGCTGTGGTGAAGCTTGTGTTTAAGTCAATATTGAAGGCTGAAACTAATAAGCTTGGCCATCGAGTAGTTTGCAGTGACTAACGCTAAAAATCTGTATTTGCTCTCTCAAAAGTTGGCAGCTATGCAAACAATTTTCATCCATATTAACTTAACTTTGAAAATCTATTATCTTTCTTTTCTTCTTACTGTATATTAGGTGTGGAAGACCTTTTCTCCAATCTCCACTATCTACGTAACTGCCTTACTAGCCCTGAGGACCAGAAATACATCTCTTTCTTGAGGTCACTCTTCCAGAACGATCGGTTCCAACAAGCTGTCAATCTCCATCATCAGGTGTGTACATTGATCTCCATTTATTAGATGTAGTAATTGTCATCTTTTTAAAGTACTTAGTTGATTAAATCTTTTTTTAAAGTTTGCCATAGCTATTCTAGTGCTGATACTTTAATATTCAGGCATGTTTTTAATCATTTTCAAGGGTTAGGAAATGTAAAAAAAATACATTAAAGGTAATAATTTAGGGGCTGTGGTAGTCAAAACAGAGAGTGTATGTCTTCTAATGAAGATATTCTGGTTGCATCGTTGTCAGTTTTATATGAATATTTCAATTCCTGGATATCCCTCTCTATTTCCCTGTCACTGAATAGGATTTTTATTGAAACTTAGGTGTTAAACTATGAGAGATCTTATTTTTTCTCCAACCAAAGATTAATCAAAAGATTTATCAGAAGTCTTTGCTAATCAATCATCACTATGCATCAAGACATAGTTAATCTTTTGATTTTTTAATTTTCTTTACTTTTCTTAATTTCCAAAGCTGGTGGACATCACAGGTCGGTCTCCCCCTGCAAAACCTCTCACTGACGAGGCCACAGAGATTCACGCTGACGTCCATCAATTTACTTCCCATAGACCACACAGTATGCCTGCGCAGGAGCTACTTTCACTACTTAATAAACCCCACATGAAGGTGACTTATCAATTATTTTTCTGTTATGCTTGATTTGTCTAGAATATTGTTATTGCTTAAACTTACATTCTTGAGTAATCTTTCTTTTTTCAATTTGTAAAATGAGAGTCTATTTTTCTCATGAAAACATTTTATGATGATAAGCTATAATTATGTTATATTTGAAAGTTAATATAAACTTGCATAAACATGCATTACATTTCTTTAATACATTTTTTGCAGAAACTCCTTTCTTTTTTTCCATTTTTGCCATTTGAAAAAAAGACTCATCTCTTACTCTTATAGTTTTGACTGAACTTTTGATTTCTTTCAGTGGGTAGAAAAAAATTCAGAAACTACACAAATGCCAGATTATTCAGAATTTCTGTCCATAAACATCATAGGCAACCCTAAAATTAATCACACTTTTTTTTTCTTTTTTCCAGAACCTTTTAGAAGCCCATGATGCTACAGCACAGCAAGTCCTGCAAGCTGCGGATGAGGCCAATTTGCAAGGCGAACCCATTGATTATCCACTGGTCCAGTATGGGGAGGACAGTGTCAAGATCATACACCTGGAGAAAACAAATGAGCACCTGGTATGTCATTCTTAAGGATTAACACAGAACAGAATTTTGAAAATTGTTTATCCACAGTCATGCCTCTAAATTTGTACCTGCGTAAGCCACGTTTCATTAATTTAGCATCAGGGACATTTGCAGTAGAGTGCACAGCTTCTATTGAGGAGATCTCTGGTTCCATCTCCGATTGGGCGGTCTTGTCCTATACTGATTGACTCTGTATAAGCCGAATATGACTAGCTGAGATGGATATCCTGGTATTCTCGCTATGTCTCTTTGTAGTAGCAGGTTAGTCTCAGTAGTAATATTTTTGCCTTTTTTTCAGGGGGCCACAGTCAAGAATGAAGGAGAGAGTGTGATTATCGGCCGCATAGTGAAAGGTGGAGCTGCAGAAAAGAGTGGTACGTCTTTCAATTTTTCACGCAAATAGCCAAAGTTTTAAAAAGCTATCTTTGTGCAACTTAATCATTTCACATTTTCTGATCATTTAATAGTTTCCTAATAATCTTTAAAATTGTTTGTCTAATTTTTTCAAAATATCTTTTCAACTCTTGTCATTTCTAGGCAGTGATCGTTGTAAAAATTTAAAGTTAATAATGAATGTTAATTATCTTTCTTTGTCAAATCAAAATTTGTTGTATTGTTAGGTTAGCATTTTTTTTTTTTAATATCTGATATATTTTGGACACAATCATACTTACCATAAAATGATTCACTGTTTTATTTTCATTTTTTTTAAGAGTTAATTTTCATAACACATTTGCATTCTGTTTATCTACTTTTCACTCACAGGGCTTTTGCATGAAGGGGATGAAATCTTGGAAGTCAATGGTGTTGACATGAGAGGACGTAACATTAATGATGTCTCAGAGATGCTGGTGAGATTTTTTTTTCATAATCTTTTTGATTTTAAGAGAGTTCAGTATAATGCTAAATTGTGAATCACTAATTATGAATCTTCTTACAAACTTTACTATTTTTGTCTTTAAAGAAATTAAAATGAAGGAGTTATAGTTCAGAAGCCTACATCCAATTTTTTTTTTTTTTAATGTGTCCATAGGAAATGTAATCTATATATGAATTTTGAAAGACATTATTAGTCAAAAAAATTCTTTATATGTATATTTATGTAAAACTTCATTTTTATTTTTAAGTTATACCTCATTCAACACCAGTTTTGATGGTGGTTTTAGTTGTATTTTCTCAATTTTTTCTGATTTAGCTTTTCACATAGAAGTCACACCAGTTTTTTTAATCTGCACAGATATGTAAGACTCCACATTATCTTTCAATTCAAAATTATTTATTAGTTTCAGTTTAATTAAGTTGATTTTATAGTGCCAGCATTCAGTCTGTAAATTTATAAGACTAATTTTCATTTGAAATGTAAAAATATTATGTTTTAATGGTTTTATTGATAGACATTACATTTCTTTTCTGCAGGCAAACATGTCAGGCACCATCACTTTCATGATAATTCCTGGCCATAGCCCGGCTTTAAACAACACCCCAAGATCGAATAAAGTGGTAAGTGTTTCATTATCCTGTTTCCAATTATTGTTAATGACATATTGAAACTTCCCCACAATCTTTTTCTTTCTAAGATTGACTTTGTCTAGATTAGCAATTGTGAAATCATAAAATCTTAAATGAAAAACCCACTTCTTATATAGTATAACAAGTCATTCATTTTTTTAAACGACACAGAAGCAACATTTATTTAGGCTTTATAATTGAATAGACAATCATAAAGAGAAATTGACTTCCTCTGTTTTTTGTTATTGTCTTAGAAATAAATGCCAAGCATGTTTTTATAAATTGTCAATAATTTACCTGTTTTATGTGTTTTTACCTCTCAACCTTCAACCATCAAGATGCATTTACGAGCGCTCTTCGCCTATGATCCTGAAGAAGATCCGTACATTCCATGCAGAGAGTTGGGCATCAGCTTTCAAGGAGGGGACATTCTTCATGCCACAGCTTTAGACGATCCCAACTGGTGGCAGGCTTTCCGGGAGGGAGAAGAGGAGGATCAGTCGCTGGCAGGGCTTATTCCAAGCAACACTTTTACAGAGCAGTAAGTGCTGTGTGTTATTTGCAAAGCTGGGAGAGAAAATAAAAAGATCATAATGGGTTTTCTTTGAAAAGGCATTGGTTATCTTTTACAAAATTTTAATTGCAAGTGCTTTGTTTCACTTGAAAGTCATGTGATGTATAATAACCTCTTTTATCTTGCATTACACTTCCTTTACATTTTCCTTTCTTTTTTCATCCTCTCTGAACAAACTTGTACATTATTTTTTCTTCTAAAAAAAAGTAAAATCAAGCTAAATGACAAGCAACTAACAAAGTTGAATCTGGTAGTGATAAAATTAACACGAGTTTAGCCTATGATATTTGGAGATATAAGTAAATAATTCTCTATTGTAATCGCACATTCTTTTCCTTTAATTTCAGGCGAGAATTATTAAGACGTGCTGAAGAAAAGAAAGAAAACAAAAGGAGAGGGAGAGTCTGTGCTTGTGGACGGAAAGAGAGAAAGAAAAAGAAGAAAAGTCTTTACAATGGATCTTCAGAAGGTGAGTGTACTCCTCAAACGCATAAGCCTCTCTTGGCCTGCATAGACAGTCAGATTTTTTTTTTAAACATTCATTGAGAATTCTATAACTATGGGAAGTTTTGACATTTTTATATTTACTATTTGTCTCAATTTTTTTTTAAATGTTTCTAAATTTAAACCGTTATTGATACCAAATAAGGCAACTTTTAACCATAAGCATTCACAAAAAAGTTGTGCTCTTTTATTATTATAACTGCATGCCTCCAATGTTTAGTAGTGTCAAATATGAATGTGGCTGTACTGTGTGTGAGTGATTAGACTGTCTGCTTTGATGAGGTATTTGCCTATGTATCTGTATATTGTACATTTCTTTTAAAGGAAACGCTCTATAAGTGAACCTGTTATTAATAGTTATTTATTATTACAGAATCAGAAGAAATTCTTACTTATGAGGAGATTGCCAAATACTACCCACAACCAAACCGCAAAAGGCCTATTGTGCTCATAGGACCATCAAATGTCGGGAGGAATGAACTTCAGCAAAGACTGCTAGATACAGATCCTGACAGATTTGGAACACCCATTCCTCGTATGCAATTATCTGTGTTAATTTCATTGTGGTCCAAGAGAATTGAAGGGTTTTCAAAACTTGATTCATTGACAACTCAAAAGTCTGCTTTTTTTTCCCCTTTTTTTTTTCCTAGATTTCTTCGTTTGAACAAAGACAATAAGTTATATCTTATTTTCTATACTTTCCATCCTTTGTATTTTAGTAAAAAGTAGTGATATTTTATCAGAGACATATTCAATTTCTTTTAAAGTTTTAAGTTGGTAAAGGAGTCTCACACTGTGGTTGCTTGTTTTCGGCATGTTATTTGTATGAAGTTCCAAGAATTACTCTTAAATGGAAGATGATATTATTCTAAGACAATATTTAGGTTGGCAGGTCTGCAATAGTGCATTTTTAAATGTTGGTATATTCAGCATTTTGAATTTTTCAAATATCTTAATTTTTTTTTTTTTTTTTGCTTTAAAACACTCAAAACCATCTATCTTGGACTGATCTTACCTGACATGCAGATCAGCTTACAAATCCTATTGTATTTTTGAAATATTTAAAGTAAAGTCAAAATAATTCATTTTTGATATGTCAAGATTTTTAACATTCTCGACTAACAAACATTACTGTTAAACATTTAGGAAGATTCAGAAAAAAAAATTATCAAATATAGGATTAAAAAAAAAAGAGCTTTTCGGTATGTAAATTACAACGCACACTGTTTGTCTTATAATTATTAATTCAACTGTGCTGATAAAATACAATCTGTCTATGATTTTAGATACAACACGGCCTCTAAGAGACAGCGAAGTTGAGGGCAATGCCTACCATCACATCTCTCGAGAGCTCTTTAACAACATGATTCAGCAAGGACATTTTGTGGAGTACGGAGACCACCAGAAAAACCTCTATGGCACTTCATTCAGCTCTATTCGTGATGTGGTGGCGCAGGGCAAAGTTTGTCTGCTTAAGATGCAACCAGAGGTACATTAACAACAATTGTAAAAATGGTTGGTTGGGTATAGAAATGTAAAAAGGAGTAAGTATTAATCAATATAATGAAGCTTAAGTCCTGAAAATTCAATTTTTTTTGTATTGAATTCGAAGTTTCTGTGATGGATGATTTTTTTGGGTAAAATTCTATTGTAAAATCTCAGAACATAAAAATCCAAACTTTGAAACTAATAGAATGAGACCGTTATTTATTTGATTAAAAAGTACATTAAAAAGTAACATTATGAAATAATTATTTATTCATATGCTGCATCTCCCTATCAGCTTGAGAGAGACTCTCCTTTCCATTTCATGAGGAAGAAAAGAATGTTTATTGATATTTTTTTACTGTTTTCTTCTATTATTCAGACTTTAAAAATTATTCGAGCTTCAGATCTAAAACCCTACATTGTCTTCGTGTGTCCACCAAACTTAGAGAAATTAAGGCAGCTGCAAGATCAATTGGACAAAGCTTCTCCCATGGTAGGTTGAAAACAGTTTCTGGATTAACTTTTCATAAGCTGGAATTTTCTAACCAAACAACATAAAACTATACGTAAGGATGGGTCAAAAGGGAAAGATTTTGCAATTGTGTTTTTTATGTCTAAGATTTCAATGAAATATATTTTAAACTTGACCTTTTTGTTAAAGTAATAACTGAATCGTACTAAGTACAAACAAAATTAAAAGTTTGCTCACATTATATTGCTATCTTTTCACTTACACATTGGTTTTATCAATTTTCATTGCAGGTGGAAGGAGAAGTGAGAGGAAGATATTTTACGGTAATCTTTTTATGATATTGGACTTTAAAATTTCAAAAAATGAACAGCCAACTAAACTTAAATAAGAATTGTTTGACCATCTGTTTCCTATTTAGCAAAATGTATTAGTTTAAAGTAAGAATCTTACAAACATTACTTTAATGTCACTTTGAAGACATTATTAAAAACAAGTTTCAACTTTTAAGTGCCTATAGCTGCAGATTTATCACATTGCATTTTTTCCCGCCTTTCTGTCTTTGTAGGACGATCAGCTGAAAGACATCATCGATCGTGGCAGGGAAATTGATGGAATCTATGGACGCTTCTTCGACTTTGTACTGTTCAATAATGACTTGGAGCGAGCCTATGCTGAGCTGCTGGAGGAGATCAACAGGATTGAGATGGAGCCACAGTGGGTGCCTGCGGTCTGGCTGGATAGCTTATGATCCTGTCTTCCTGATTCTGCCAAAGATGTCTTTTTAAATCATGTAATATTTTTTTCTACTGAGCAACTATACTCTCCAGGCTTTCTGAGGAGAAGACATATTTTAACCACGAACCAATCTTGACATTAATTTCTTTTTTATTACTCTGTGATTCACGATTTAATATATTTCTATAGAATATAAGAATTGTGCATTAAGGAGAAAAAAAAAAAAAATCTAAAAACGAAGGTATATGCTGCAAGAGTAAAGTAAAATTTGCAGGTGTTTTAATAATCAATCAGATCATGTTTACATGCATGGTGCAAAAATGTATACACTGAGTCAAGATTTTTCACCTCAGAATCTTCTGGCATAAATATTTGGACCTTATCAAAACATTTTACATCAAATCTAAGAAACTCCTTGGGAAACTGAATTTTTGTCTTTATTAGTCTCACATTTTTGTCCACATTTACTGTCACACTAAGGTAAGATAAAATGAATATTCAAATACTCAGAGTGTGGAAAAAAAATGTATTCTTCTAAATATTGTCAGACGGTCTACCCTGCTTAATTTCTCAAAGGGACAAAAATTATTTGCAATATCCATGACTTATTCATGAAATGGGAACAATCAAAATAATTAATAGAACAAGTAATCGTGCTCATAAAGTCGTTTAAAAAATAATGTTTTTTATAAAATTGTAGATTGCAGAATTTTTCTTTAAGTTGGATAAACGCTGTAGTCTTGTTTAGTGAACAATCAATCCTTGAGAATTAAAGTTTCTGAAAGGAAAAGAGGGAGTGTAAAATCCAATTAGGAAACGTGGTAGTGATATGTATAACTTTCTCAAACAGTTCTATGCTTAAAAAAGGATTTTGTTTGTTAAAATAACATTTCCTTTTTTATTATTATACAGTCCTTCTGATTTATTTCCATCCATTCCTTGTTGACTCAGTCTGAAATTTCAACATTCATTGAATAACTAGGATTGAAAGAAAAATACATTTTTGCTTTTTGATATGTGTAGAATGGGTTTAATGGAAAAACAACCCTAGGAAGATTTTGATGTTAAATGAGATGAGTCATTTTAATGATTTTGGGGTGAATATATTTTTCTTTGTTCACTCTTACACATTGTAATATCAGATGAATTGTGTGCCCATGGAATATACCATGATTGTAAACAGATTGAATAAATTTGATCAAGGGCAAATCGAGTTTTTATTGAAAAGATATGTATATTGTTTTGTGATAACATTTCAGTTGTAACTATCTTTAAATATCTATCAAGTCTAATGTAAAAGGCTAAAAATACAAATCTTGCAAGTTATCTATAAAAAAAAGAATCAGTAAAACATTTTTGATTAATAAATGTTTACAGCACAAAGAATATTTACTTTTTTTTCCTATTGAACATTGAATATTAATATGGTTGTGGAGTTTTCTTTTTAAAATTCTGTTTATATATGTACATACTTTCATTACTTGCCTGTAAACCAATGCATTCACAAGTCGTTCTTCCTTTCAGTATGCAATTTATTCAACACGCAGCTGTATTGTATATCTCAATAACCATACAAATAAAATACTAAAGTAAGAATTTAAATTGATTGTATTTTGCCCTGACATCCTCCTGTACTTAAAGTAAAATTTACAATTTCCATAGATTTATTCCTCATTATTTGTTCAGTACATTTATTTTTTTAAGAATAAAATTTTGTTTTATATCATCCAGTAATTTTATCTTCACTGGGCATTTGAGACATAGTAAAAGTTTAAATAATTCTGTCATCTATATTTGATTGTACAGTGTCTTTGTTTGGCTTAACTTGCTTCGGAAGTATAGTCACACACAAGCACCAGATGAGTAAACGTTTTGTGGGTGATCTGATTAAGAAGAAAATCTTTCAATTGGCTTCTGGCAAAGATTTTCAATGTAAAGGACAGTATCTTTTTGTACCAACTCTTGTCATGTTGGTTTTTAATTTTTTATCAATGTAATAACCATGCATATTTTCTTGTAGAATTAACATTTAACAAATAATTGAGGCAATATAAACCTTTGCAAAAACCTAGTGTTTTTTTAACTCTTTTTTTTAGTATTTGTCAATGAGTTTGTTCATTGATAAGTATTGAATGAACAAAACAAAAAAATTGTTTACAGTGCCTATCTAATGTAAAGTAGTTTGTGGTGTGAGACTCAAAGTCTTAATCATTTATCATCATGGACTTTAACGAATCCTTTAGTGTTGCCATCTGCTTAATCTAGCTTAGGTTGATATTGAAACAGATGTAAAAATGGTGAAAAGAAAAAGCTTTTTTCACCTGGGTTTTCTCAATGAAGAATTTAATAGTGTTTTTTCTTTGTAAATGTGTGAATAGAATTAACTATGTCTACAGGATGAACCAAACTGTTCTGTCATTTCTGAAACAGTTTACAACTTTAACATCATTTAAAGGATACTTCTCTAAAAAGAAAAACGAGTGTGCTTAGCTGCTTAGTGTCATTATTTCAGTCTTGCCATGGTAAATGCATATTTTTGTTGTAATTTCTATTCATTAATTTTTTTTTGTGCTTTCTTAACAGACACCCTAAGCTTGAAGTATATTTGAAGTAGCTAGAGAGTTGCCACAATTAAAAGTTTAGCCTATATACTCTTTGTCACTCACTGATGTTATAGAGTTCCAATTTTGGGGAATGATATACATATTATATATTCCTATGCTTGTCCAAAGATTTAAAAGATATTTATTTTTGAAGGGTTATTAAAATAATCTATTTCCAATTTTATGAGATAAAGCTTGTTACAAATACATGCAACTTTTGCTCAATTTATTCTGAAAGCCCAAGGTGTAGTTATTGCTCCCTTTAAATTTAGACTAAAAGAAAAAATCCGTTTATATGAAGTAAGACTACATGTACTAAGAGGGGTTCTTAAATATTTCTTTATCACTGATCTAAAAAGTGATACCTTTGATTGAGTGCATTAAATTATTAAACAAAATTGGAAATTTCTTATCTATAGATTTACTACACCTAAATGTAAATAAGGGGATAAATAGTCCGAGATAAATGTAACATATCTATTTGATCAATTATAATAGTTTCTAGTCATATGTCTTACTTTTGACTGCACGTTTCCCTCACCCACCACATGGTTGTTTATTTATGCAGTACAGGAGACATAGTTGCTTCCTGCCTTATACGCTACGCAAAGCAAGGAAACATGAGAATTACATTGTAAACAAATCCTACAAGATTGAAATCTATACAAAATGGTTGCATTTATTAAAGACATTCTTAATTTTTAAAATGTTTTAAGAAACTGAAAATTTTTCCATAAGAAATGTGTTAAAGCGTAAAGCATTGTAAAATATAATGAAATATTCAGCGTAATCATGAGAATGTCAGGTGATTGTAATGGTGTTATGTTGAGATTCCATATATTTAAGACAATGTTGCAAATATTTAATCCTTTCTTTTCTTATATACCTACTGTGAGAAAAAAATTAAACATTCCTCATCAAATGTGATCATTATAATTTATAAGGGAAAAAAAGTCCACAATGTTTAAAAATAAAAAGCTTAAAATCAGTGCATCGTATCAGTATCGTCATGTTCATTTTCAGCACCAAATAAGATCTTTTATTAATTTTAACCATCTTAATATTAACTGTATCGGAACTTTCTTGGACATACCGAATAAAGTTAATAAAGATGTATTTATAGTCAGAATACTTTATCCACTCTGGCATATTAGATATCTTTTGGTTGTGACAGAAAAGAGATTTATTTGAGATTCGCTAACCTTTACTTAGTCAAGAAGTTGTGATGAAATCATCTTATTAAGATAAGTCTTGCTTAGAGACTTGTTTATAAAATCTACATTACAATATACACACTGTTTATCTTAATTATATATACACTGTTATCTTAATTGTACTTTATGTTTATTGAAAATACCATGTATACATTTACATTGTTGATTGATATGTCTTTGAGAGAGACGGGGAAAAAATAACCTCTTGACAATCTAATACATGACTTGTGTTCAGCAAAAAGTTTGTTTCAGCTATCAAAATAAAGAGTATGTTAATGTCTTGATAAAGTCTTCCACTAAAAAAATATTGTTATGCATCACTAAATAACATACTGGCATTTTAATTTGTATGCATGTGAACTGAGACATGACACAACATATTACCCCTATGTTTTTAGAATCTTAAAATGAAATGATGTGGACCCTGATCTACACAATGAAAATGAAATTGTTAATTTTGTTTTAGTTTGAAATTTTTCAAAACATTTTTCAAAACTTTCCTTTCTTTTCAAATGCTTTAATAAGATTTAAAAAAATTCTTGCTAACTTTATTTAAATAGTTTTGTTTTCCAAAGAACAAACCTCAGCATTGCATTTTATTGACAATGGGAATGATTTTCTCAGTTCTTTTCTTATTCTGTTGTGAATAATAGGGAATACAATTTAACGCAGAGTGAAGAGTTGTTGAGCCACTTATAGGAAGTATTAAGTTCTTCAGCAATCAGAAGCATTTCAAAGATGTCCACAACTATTTTGTTGCATATATTTTCTCACTTGCACATTCTATATATCATATGATAGCTTTGATGAGTTGAATGTTTGCACTGTTGATTTTTACTACATATCCTTCTTGCTTGATAAGCCAACAAAATCTGAAGCAAAGTGATGACTTTTAACTAGGTAAAATGAAATAAAATCGCATTCCCTATTATAGTCTGATTTCCTGAATCTTAGTCACTCAGTTTAAATTGGAAATGCTAATTTGTAATTGTAAATAATGTGCTTAGAAGGAAAACAAACTGTCTGAATATTTTAGTAAATTACCCTTCATAAAAAGAAAACTCCCAGAACTAATTAAACAATAATAAAGAAAAAAGGAAAAAAACTTTAATAAGAGGCAGCCCAAATTTTGTCAAGTTGTCATGTTTAAAAAATAAATTGCCAAGGACAGCTAAAAGTACAATTGTTGACAGTTATGTAATGTGTAAATAATTAATGTATTTTTCAAAATATACAAATGCATACTGTACTCCTTTTTAATTTCCTACCTTTGCATATCAAATTTCAAGTATCATATACCCTTGGAATTAAAACTATATTGACCATAAAAAATAAAAAAACTGAAATAACCTCATCATGTTTTGAAGTTGTTTTTTTTTTCTAAATTCTAGGCACAAAATGCTTAGGCTTTGCTTTCCTGGGAGAACTGTGAGCTGAAAAGCCCACCTTTATGATACCAAATTCCATGGTTTAATAACCTTTCTGCAAACTGGGTATAAACTAAGAAATGGTTAGGTGATTTGAAAGTTGTGACAAAATGGCTTGATGAAAGATAAATGTTTGAGTTTGACTGAACAAATTCAGGTCGTTATTTTCTATATGATTGTGTTTTTGATTGGAGAATCAAAGGTTATTGATGAAAATGTCTCCATGTTTCAGCATCACCTTGTAAGTGCTACATGTAATTTTATGAAGGTTACACCTTTGACATCCCTTCTCCACCTAACTTAGTGTGTATAAATTACGCAAGGCACCAATCTATTATTAACTTATTAAAACCTCTAGCCTTGCGATAATTATTAGAGAGAATATTTTAAAGTATTTAGTTAAACATGGTATAAAACATTATATAATTAATGTTACCGTAAGTGCCTGTTTAAATTAAAGTTTTAGAACTGTTTTAGTATGCATATGTGTCGGTTGAACAAACACAGCCAATGAGCAAAACGATAGAAAAATATGGTTGTGTAAAGATGATTTTAATCAATTGTAGATGAGTGGGCATGAAATTAAAGAGTTTCAAAACATGGTGTTAAAACATCATTAAAAATGTGAGTGGAATTGCTGTCTGAAATCAAGTAGACAAGACACAAAATAGTAGTCTGCACTCTGTTCCAAAAGCTGAGAAAGAAGTTTAATTCACTGAAATTTGAAGCTATCAAAAGTATGGCCCCAAAAATTCAATGTTATACATGTATTAATTCAAGTACATTTTATATTCCAATAGAAGGGGGAGGGAGATTGTTAAGTCCTTAAGTCCTTTACTGGTTTTGGAGTGACAGGAGGCTTGAGGTTCAAATCTCAGCTGCTGCACTCTGCCTTGAAAATATTTTTCCAGAAAACCTATGAGTCTAAATCTAATCAAAGATTTAACACATATGGTCTGCTCCAAAAGTGAAGATTTAATCAGGCATGTTACTCTGTTTACTCCAGACTGTATGTAACGAATCACTTTTTAGCTCACTACTACACAAAGACGATTGATGTTAAGCGTGGTAAAAGAAGAAAGAAGAAAGTGAGAGAGATATATAAATCAAACTTTAACAGTAACTTGAATATATATTATCACAATCTTAACAGTATGGCAACTTCCCATTAAATGAGATAATCCTTACAAAACAAACATACGTTTTTATGGAGTCATCAAAACAAGATAAATTAAAATCCATGTCATCTATTGTATTTGATATTAAAAAAATAGTGTGACCATGACATTATACACTAATCTTGAGAACAACCAGTGGTCAACCAGTGCAGAAATAATGGGCATCTATATAGTGTATAATCTCAGTCTAGTTAAGCTTGTAATAACAACACTAGCTCTTACTTAAACAACAAAATGTTAATCATGGATCTCTTTTTTTTGTTAACAAATGAAAAAAAAGGCTTTTAGTTTTTTAGCTATTATGTTCCTGAAGTTGTGCCATTAAAAAAAAAAAACACAATACGGAGAAACATCTGCAGAGTGAAAAAAAAAAAAGATATCCCTCCCTTCAATGCCCCCCCCCCTCCCCCCCTTAAACACACACACACACACACAAAAATCAATTAAACCAATCATTATATATTGCATAACAAAATTTGCAAAACATACATAATACATGTACTCAGTTCCCACCCCTTGGCTCTTCACTACTTCCTTTTCGTCTGTCACGAATGCATTGTTAGACCAGCAGTGCTTTAGTCTTTCTCCCTGGAGAGACGATAATCAGAGTTTATTCTAACTAAAGTATATAATTCAACTGAAAAAAAAAAGAAATACAAGATATCACATTTTTCCTTAAAATGAATGATCTCAAATGTCTGCCTCAACATTAAATAGTAAGAAACCCTTTTACAGAAAAAAAAAAGCAACATCAAATAATAATTACTTTTTCTTTATCTTTTTCACATTCTGAGGAAGAGACTCGAGGATTTCTGGTATTTGCTCCAGTAAGTCTTCCTTGCCGAGTTTATACTTGCTCTCTTTCCATATGCGCCTGAGCTCATTCAAAGTAGCGGCGAACCTGGGTCCTCGCGGAACATCTTTCTGCGTGAGGTCATGGCCTGTTACTGGAAACTGCGGCAACTGGACTTTTGGGAACTCTTCAGCAATTTTTATCTGGACATTAAAGAAATATTATATCCAAATAAAACTTTTTGAAAAGAAACTTTTCCATGATCATAGATCAGCTAATCTACATTTTTTTAAAATTTGAGTTATGTATAAAAACATCAAGAATGTGTATAAGAACATATATCACATTGTCTGAATGTGCATTTATTTGCGGAATAAAAAAAAAATCATTTGCATCTTTCTCATATAAATACTCTTAAAAACTATTAAGCACTTATTTTTCTTTATACATATTGTTTAGTTTTAGTTTAAGCCTCTTGGTTCCCTGGAGAACATAGGGTCGCTTATACATATTGACTTTCAACAAAGAGACTGTAATCAGTGCAAACCTTCTTTCCTAACTAACAAGTAAATAGCAAAAAGCTATCGATCAGTTTCATGTTTCACTTACATGTCCACAATACTTCATCAGTTCCACAATCTTGTTAATAACTTTTGTCTCTTTGCCTGCTGTATCTGTGTGAAGGTCTATGCAGTATGAGATGAGGTCATGTCCCATGCTGTCTCCTCTGTGATGCACAATGAATAAGCCTATTGACAGCTCCTCGTTGGACATTTTTGTCCTTTCATGACATTTGTACACCTATTGCAAACAATATTAAAAAAACAATTTATTAACACTTTTCACTGAAGAAAGCTTCTACTTTGATAAATTGAAAAAAACATCAACAGCAAACAACAAAGAAAAGAAAACAAAATAAAATCAATAAAATGTGAGTTCAACAGTTACAAAAAAAAAAAGAATCTATAATCTTAATACTTTTTAAGGACTTTTAAACTAATATTTGTGTATTTTTGATTGAAAAAAGAACAAATATATCTTTTTTGACGTCTCAAATATACAACCAGATGTTTTTGGGGGATCTAATTTTTTTTTTTTTTAATGAAAAACTTTAAAACTCATTAATATAAATATCCAGACTTTGTAAACAATTAAGACTTCTAATTCATTTACATATGAACATCTGTTATAAAGTAACTGTAGCAAAATAATATTAATGCTCTGCTAGGCTGAGAGATATTGGATTCCAGAAAGAACTATGTTGTAACAATAATAATAATAATAAAAGATAAAGAGGAACTTACGTCTCCCTCAGAATCTAACACAGCTGATAGGATAGTCATATGGTGAGGAGATGTCCCAAGTGCCCTTTCACAGACTTTATACAGTTCAGAGAAACTTGATACTTTTGGAAGTCCTACAAAACATGTAATAGTCAGTGGTAAAAGGTTCCATTTTGAAAATCTTTGGTAGAATTTACACAAACTGAAAATATTGGTCTTTACAATTCAAAACAAGTTGATATCTAAATTATGGCTAAACATAGTTTAATATTGAACAGATTAAATATAGTTTTCATAACTAAAACAAAAATCAAAGGTAACACAAGTATATTACACACTACCAATTGAAATATCATAAAATAAATTTAAGTCTTCAGAAATTTGATCTTGTCATGGTAAGACACAATCAAAATCAACAAGTCATTTTGTCTATTTACTATTAATTGAAATAAGTAAAAGTAAACATACAAAATGATTTAAGTCAAATTTGAATGCCTAAATGTGCATAGTACAGTAGTAGATCTAATGAATGAAAGACCAGCATAATACACATGAGACTTAAATATGAAGGATATAAAGTATAAGTGCAAAGTGATGCAACCATCAAGCTTATCATACCAATATATGGTCCTAATCCTAGATCAATCATCTTTTCCACAATCTCAGCAGACATTCGACCTGTTAAGATTTTCTTCATTTCAACCCAGATCCGCTCTCCAGAAACACCTGTGGTAGCATAAGAAATATGTTCAATGGATTCAAATCCAGAAATGCCAAACAAAATAAAGTTGAACACAGAATCCGACAATTCTCTTTTTTTAAACCACTGAAGAGGTAAAAGAGAAAAAAAATCAACAAAAGGTTACAGTTGCTCTCCTCTGATATTCTTCGATAAAAAAACCGATACAATCAAATTATTTTTGCTTTTGCATGACAATTATGACATAAATTTCTGAAACTTGACTTTATTCAACCTATTGGTGTTTATTCAGTTTTAATAATTTTTAAAAAGATGACATGACTTTTCTCAGTCGCTCTTTCTTAGATTGACCAAAATAGCTTTTTGGTCAGTTCACATTTGACAATACTTAGAAAAAAAAAACCCAGCATGTTGGGTATCATATAAAGCTGAAGAAAATAAATAACATAATTATGATATTTTTTTTGTACATTTCTTTTAGGAATCCTCTGTAAAGGCATATCTTACGTTGACATTATCAATAGTATATAAAAAAATTCCAATACCCAACATTTCTTTTCCACAAAATTTTGTTGACAGCTTCAAACATAAAATAGAATACTTTATTTATCAATCATTATTCGATCTCAAAAATTTATATCATGAACAGCAACAAAAACATACGTCCTAGTCCACCAGCATTGGTTTTGATAGCATCAAGTGTGGCGTCCTCATGACAGTCAGGACCTTTGGCAAGTCTTCCATAAAATCTGTCATAACGAAAAAGAAGAAAGACAAAAATTAACTAAAACAATGTTATGTAATCGTAAAAAAAGCAACAAATGAACTATAAATTCACTGATGCGTGTTTATAATAAAGAATGAAGAAGACATACATCACCACGAATTCAAGCCTTTGCAAAACTCATTTTTTAACCTAAACGATATAATCAAATCCCTTGGTGCAATGACATGTGGATTACAACAACAGTCCTTCCTTTACTGTGTTTGGCTCAAGTAGATTTTGCTCTTATGTGACGAAATGGTTACAGTAGTAAATAATCTATTATCACCTGAAATATCTCAAAATGCGAAGATAATCCTCTTGGATTCTCTGCTCTGCATCTCCTACAAAACGGATCTGTTTGTTTTCCAGATCTTGTATACCATTGAAGTAGTCATAAACAGTACCATCAAAACCTTGATGAAAAAGAACCAAAGATTATTGCAAAAAAAAAAAAGTATCTTTTTCTAAATGCAACTACTTTATAAATCTGAGAGTCATTTAAGCTTTTACTTTACTCTATAAAGAATATAGGAACATATTCAATTATTTGTATTGTCAATGTTGGTTTATAATACATACAGGCATGCCTAGATCACTATTCATAGATAGAACTTTTATTCTGAATATCATGTTAGCAAAATATCAGAATTCCACAACATACATTTATATAGCTTGAAACCTACAAGATTGTCAATTGTGAATCATTCAAACCTAGAAACATGGAATTGACTGTCAAATCCCTTCTGTTTGCATCAAGAATCCAATCCTTCGTAAACTCAACTTCAGCTCTCCTTCCATCAGTAACAACATCAATCCTCAGTGTCGTGACTTCAAAATTTTCCTGAGGAACACAAAATTAAATTAAAAAACTGTATGTTAGCCAAATGAACCAAAACCTTGAACCAATGCACATTTAATATAACTACAATCTAGAAAAATTGACATAGTAAGAAAAAATCTATTTCACGCAATTTTTACTGATAAAATATAATTGAAATAAAAGTCAACTACAAAGTTTTACAATGTTTTGTTTGAAGTTATCTTTGCTAACATATACTTTTTAAATAAATTAAAATCAATTTCTTAATTCTTCCATTTATGATCTATACAGTAACTTTAAATGTAAAAAAATCGGCTAAAAGTATTTATAAAAATAAATGTTTTCTGAAATAGGAAATAAGAAAATCCCGTTCCTTGAGATGTCTTTCTCATTTAATCCATTTTAAGCTTCAATACTTAAATCATAACACAGAATCAAGGACTTAAAAAAATGATCAATCTGAGTGCATCTTTATAATGTTACTTTATCATTTATCCTTGCTGTAATGGTGCCATGAGATTCTCCATTTGTGTTGACCATTCTGATGTTTTCTTTCTCAAACATTTCCTTCATCTGTACTGGAGTAGCTGTAGTAGCAAAATCAATGTCAGAGGGGACTTTGCCTGACAGAAGATCCCTGACTGCCCCGCCAGCCACTCTGATCTCATATCCATATTTGTTGAAGAGATCAATTAGTGTATGAAGCTCTGGAGTAAATATTGCGTGGAACATAGGACTGTCTAACTTCATGGTGATGAGATGAGGCTTTATTCTGAGCTCAGAGGAAGCTCTCCTTAATTTCAAGAATGATGATGTTGAGAATGGTTTCAAAGGTGGGTAAGCTATGCACTGCTTGTCTTTTTTATGTCTTATAATGAAATGGTGATGGTTTAAAGAAATTGATCTAACAAAAGATTTATTGAAAGAAACTTTATGCAATCCCAATATTGCTCTTTGGGATTTAAAAAATTGCAGAATAAGGTTATTTCTTAAAAGATAAGAAAAAGGAGTCGTCGTCATCGATCCAAGATATGTTTCCACAACCTGCAAGGTAAAAAAAATCCCATTAACAAACAAGTATAATCTAGTAAACATGACTACAGCGGGAATTCTGGTTCTTGAAGAAAAATCCTGTTGTAAGCAAGCTCCCGGATCGATTTTACTTTTCAAATGCAGAGACAACTAGATCTAGATCTAGATCTAGATCTAGACCTACATTCTAATTTCTAGTGGTATTTATCTAGATTAGACTAGATTCTAAAGTACAAGGCCTTTGCAAATTACGTTTAAAGATAGAATCTAGACTAGATGAGGCACTTACAAAAATGGATTACTATGAATCTAGATTAAATGCATTATAACTCTATAAGTCTGAGCTCTTGAGTCAATTGCACCACACCAACTTGATTGCAAAGCTGAATCATTACTTCTCAGAACGTCTCAGAGTCATTCTGTTCTTGCTTTTCTGAAAGCGAAACTGAAATTAGAAGTCTTCTTGTCTTTACCAAGGGAAGATACTGTAATTGTTTCAATGATTTCATGACTCAAAATGGTGGTAATTTCACGGCAATACAAACATTGAAAATGTAGATCTACTAAATCTAGATCTAGATCTACAGTTAGAATAGGGGATCTAGATCCAGAATTTTCCATATCTAGGCCTCAGTGCAGAGACGAAAAGGTAGGTCAATAATAAACTTTTCTACAATGCATCTAATCTAGATCTAGATCTAGATCTAGATCTAAATCTGCAGGCCTAGATTACTTTCTGCAAAGCCTAGACATACAATCATGAAGACGATTGATTTTTTTTGAAGATGGCTTATAATGAAACTTTATGTCTGAATTTAACAAACGATCAACCAGCAATTTCCAAGGTCAAATCGGGTATAATATTAATTACTTTGGTATGTTAAAAAAAAGAATAATAGGGATCTACAATTTTTTTTTTTTAATGCGACCTTCTGGAAGACTCCACCACTGATATCGCAAAACAATGTTATTCCTGATTATTATGTATATGTCTATGATTAATTGTGCAATTAATACCAGGGCAGAGAAAGAATAAAGAAAATCAAAGAACTGTATCTAGATGCGATATAACATTGCTATTTTATTGTCAATTTCATTTGCATAAGAGGTACATCAGCTGTGTAGTAGACCGGATTGTCGATTTCAGCCTCTGTCCATCTTCATAGACTGGACAGTCCTCTCTGTATTTTCAGACAAACTGAATACCTTTCAGGGTGCATTTGATATAACTCATTTATTGAATGACAATTTCAACTATGGAACATCGCCCAAGCTGTTTTGTTGGGTTAGGGACTTATCATTTGCTCTTGTTTGTTAGCTTTTATACACTTTAACAGTCTGAATCTAGGCAAGAGGGGCTGTTCAAATATAACCTTGTAAATGCCCATTTTTGAGACCTTTTGCCCACCACTCCTCCCTCCGCTTCCTATATAACACATGTATGTATGTTTTCTCGGTCTCTTAAATTACTGTCTTGTAACAGCAGCCAATGATCCCTCCCCTCCCCTCCCAGTTAAAATTTATATTTAAACGTCCCCTAATGCTTGATCTAAACGAGTTGTATCTAATGTGATGCGATTGGCACTTGTATGCTGCATTTAATACAATTTAATTCTAAATTCATTTAATCAAGATTTCTGCAATTACATTTTGGTCTGATAATCACATGCTTTTCTCAAATGTTTTGTCAAAGTTTCTGTTTTTTTTTTCCTTGTATGAAATAGTCACATACTACACAATTAAAATCCTACCAAAATTCTGATTCATGAAACTAGCGCAGATGTAGAACAAAAATGATCTTAGTTGAGGAATAAACAATACAATCCATAGTTCTAAATGGAACCTGGTAAAGAAGAAAATCTGTGGTACATTTTGTTTACTGGTAAGTGTCTGTTAGCAAGTAATCTATAGTATTTACTTTTTAAATAAATGTAAGCATTTATCAACTCAGGGGCCTTCTCAGAGCTTCTTTAGATGGACGAAAATCCCCTGACCATCTTTATTTTTCTATAGATATGAAATCTTGTTACTGTCTTAATTACTTTGATTAGAAACATAATTTAACATGACTAGATTAAGATTTCTTTACTTTAACAAGACCCTGTTGTCATAATGTACGAAATACTGCCATGAATGTCCACATGTTTATTTCTCTCTTTATTTCCAGTGAAGAAACATGGGAAGATAATCTATTTTGGATAGTAAACCTATAACCTGTTGATTACAGCATGGATTTTGATGAGCAAGATTTTAGTGATGCAGATGATGAATTGCTGGCACATGCACAATTGCCACTAGAAAATCAAGATATAAATTATGGTGAGACTAAACCTTCATACAATGTCATGTGTAACTGTAGTGGATATCAAATGTAAATTAATGGTATGATTTGATTTCCTGGTCAATAGATACATTTGGAATCATATGTATGCTCTAAATATTTTTTCTCATTTGCCCTCATTTTCCGGTCATGATTCATCTATGTGAAATTGCCCATGTCTGCAATTTAATTCAATTGCATGAAAATTTACTCAACAAAGTAACTTGTTTAAAAATAATGAGAAATAAAAAATAAGGCAAGGGAAACATTAATATAATTTGTATGTATCATCTTTAATCACTTTGCCTTGAAGACACCACTTACATTTTTCAGATCTTGATCAAGATGAAATCAACTTTGAGGATGATCTTGAGCTTGTGGGAGAAGACAATCCCTCCAACATCTCCGTTGGAGCGGATGATCCACAGCTGTCTCATACAGTGGAGAACAATTCAGGGACAGATGAAGGGAGCTTTGGCTTTGACTTTACCACTGGGAAGCTCTGGATTTACCCTACCAATTATCCTGTCAGGGACTATCAGTACAATATTGTGCAACAGGTTCTTCAATAACTTTTTTTTCTTATCAGTGGTACTGCATGTTCAAAACTTACAGTCTTCTTAAAATTTTTCTCACTGAAAAATATTTATTTTAATTTCCAAACTATAAAAACTAAATATGTTACACATGTTAATAGACTGGCTGATATATCAGTTTCTTTTTTTTATTCAATTTGTTGTTGTTGTTGTTGAAGGATTTAAATATTTTATCAAAACGAAATATAACATACTCTATCTGTCTATGCCATGGCAATGTATTTTTGGGAAATTGATTTGATTTATGAAAACAAGAATAAGTGCATTTAATTAACAGATAACAAAGTTCTTGCACCATATATCTTAAGAAAATAAATTTGTTTCAAAGACAGACTTACCAAAATGCAGTTGCTTGAAACCTTGAAAAGCTAACAGTGAACAGAATAAGTAAGTTACCTTATCCTGTTTTTTATCTATTTTCTATTTTGTTTTTATTATTACAGGCTTTATTCAAAAACACTCTGGTAGTCCTTCCTACAGGGCTGGGAAAGACTTTCATTGCTGCTGTTGTCATGTACAACTTTTACCGGTGGTTCCCTCAAGGCAAAGTTGTGTTTATGGCACCCACCAAGCCTCTTGTTGCACAGCAAATGCAGGCGTGCTACAACATAATGGGAATTCCTAAATCAGACACTATAGAAATGACTGGTCAGTTTGCATGGGGAACTAAATTACCTCACTTCTTTTTAATCCCCTATAGATGGGAATGTGTGCCAAACATTTGTGAAGTGATTTTGTTTAAGTAATTGAATGGTTTTTGTTGTTGCTAGATTTAAAATTTGTTCTATCTTCATTAATATCGATTATTTGCTGGACATTTGGCTGCATAAGATTTTATTATTTTTTATTTAGGGAAATACAAAAGGCGAATCATTTTTAAATATATATACCTTTTTACCATTGTAATAGGAACTATTCACCCAGCAGTCAGGCAGCGACAATGGAAGGACAAGAGAGTCATATTTTTGACACCTCAGGTCATGACAAACGATTTAAGCAGAGGATCCTGTGCAGCCAAGAGCTTTAAGTGCCTTGTGGTGGATGAGGCTCATAAAGCCTTAGGCAATCAGTCTTACTGCCAGGTTTGTTCCATGATCATTGCAAAGACTGTGTGTCTTTCCATGTTATATGCTTGATGTATTAATTATATATGAGGCAATGTTTACTTGATTGATTACTTGTTTTTTTATTTTCATATTTGCCCACCTTATATATTGTATGATAAAATGTCCTCAGCAACAGTTACATTTTCTACCTTTTGTGTGATATGTAACTTTTGTTGTTTCATATGCTTATTCTGAAAATTATCATTTTGTTTTACAAATGATTGAAGGAAAAGAAATCTGCCCATCAAGAACTTTTTCTTTTCTTAAATCTAGGGTTGAAAATCATTATTTCACAGAGTGTTTCAAACATATCCTAAAAATCTCAAAGAGCATTGTGCAAAAAAAATGAAACTTGTGTAAAATAAATTTTAAGCTAGATATGATATTTATTTTTGAAAGGGTACAAATTTCAATAACTCTTTAGAGGATTGTTATAAATTAATGAAATTTACATAGAGCGATAACAATCTGTTGAATAAAATAAATTACTTTGAAATGGGTTGAAATCGAAGAATGTAAAAAAAGTTACAAACTTGGAAATAGATATACACATCAGATTTATTTTGTAAATTTATATAATTTTTGTTTGATACTCCTTATACGCTTTCATATTTAATGTTTTTCAGGTTATCAGAGAGTTGTGTAAGTTTACAAACAGTTTTAGAGTTCTTGCCCTCAGTGCAACACCAGGAAGTACTCTTAAGGTGAGCGGCAGGTTTTTGGTTGATCATTGAAAGTTACAGATTTAGCCTTCTAAAAATTGGTCACAGTTAAGATATTGCACAATGTGAAAACATTTTTTTCATAAATGGGCAACTGTAAAAAGGTTTGTTAGGGTAGAATGATATTTGGAAAGTATCTTTTTCAACCTACACAACAACAAACTATGTGTCCAAAATGGGTGAACCCTATTTTTTTTAATCCATGAAAGATTTGACAAAAATCTCTTTTCAAAATGAGGATTGCCCAGTGCAATGCAAAGATGTTGGATGATATATAGCTCGCTTGAACTCTTGCTGAAAATTTCTGTCTCCTTCTGTGACCTTGCTTGTTATTTGTGAAGAAATAAGGAAACCGAAAAAGGTGTTTTGTTCCATCATTTTTCTTTGTGATAAGAAAATCAGTGGGGGTTAGTTTAAGCAAATGACCAAGGTCTAAAATAATAAAAAGAAATGATTGATTTTGCTAAATGAAGGTATGTATTGCCATGGCATAGCCATGTCAAATATATTCAGTGAAAAAAATAATGAATCAGTTGGCATTACTGATATTATGTTATGCTATGTTTCCCTATCAGGCTGTTCAGACAGTCATGAACAACCTGCTTGTAAGCCACATAGAGCTGCGGACTGAGGAATCCATTGATATCAAACCATACACACATGAACGCAAGGTGGAGAAAGTGGTTGTTCCACTTGGAGAGGAGTTGAGTTCTATCAAAGAGCAGTATATTCAAGTAAGTAATAAGAGGGAAAAAATACATTTCAAACGCAAAAAGATATTAAAAAACTTAAATACAAAATCAAATGTACAATAATCAATCTTTACTAAAAGGCTAATGATACAACGAAGCACGAAAAACTGGACTTGTCTTGGTTTAAGATTTTCAATTTTCAAAAATTTTTTGAATAAAACGGATCTTGATACTTAACTTTTATTCACACATTTCAGTTATCATAGTTTGTAACAATGAGTCAATCTTTGAATAAGATACCGTCCGTGAATTGAATTTCAACCTTCAGTCTTCACTAAGTAAACCAAATATACCTATTTATTAGATTTATTTTAATTTTTCTTTTATACAATACTTTGCAACAATGCCCTTTTTATTTATTTTGGTATTGAAAAAGCATCAGTCAAAAGCTAAACATTTTCTGATGAATATACACTTGCTTTTTTAGCATGACAATCATTAAAAACGTGATAGGTATGAATCATTATCACGATAAAAAGTTGGATAGAAAATGAAGCCTTATTGTTTGTCTGTGTGTGCATTTCTTTTTGTTTTTATTTTCATCATGCTCCGTATTGCATGTATTTTTTGTTTTGATGTGATTGCTTTAATTATAGGGAGCTCAGCTGTCAAAATGGTATAGAGCTTGGATTAGTAAACCAACTTAAATGAGGATGAAAGGCCAAATCCTGTGAGCTACGAGAAAATAATTTCTTTTTTAAAGCAGGGAAGTCATGGATGTCTATGGTTGGGAACCCTTAGACTACTGACTATCAGGAGGTTAGGGCAGAAACACTTTCAATAAGGGGGATTTCTTCTCTGAAGACTTTCTCCCTGTGAGTTTCTACACAGTAAACTTGTTCATCCCCAGATCATGACTTTTGTCACTCAGCGCCTGACAAGGAGCCGTGCCCTATACAACAGACAAGCAACAAGCCTTTCCAAGTTCCTCCTTCTCAAAGCAAGAGATGAATTTAGACAAAATCCTCCTCAAAACATACAGGTAATATTGTTGATAATGCAATGAAAAACAGTGGCACTCTTTCTAGTTAATTTTCCATGAGGTCATGCTGTATGATTTGAGTGACTGTTTCATAAAAAGAAAAGTCTATATACTCTTTTACTAATATCTAGCATAATTATTTCAATTATGTGTTTCAGCACAGCATATCAAGTATGCTGGAACAGCTCAGTTGTTATAACTGCATTTGTTCTCTACTCTTTTCTTACCTGTTCTTAACATAAGGGAAACTTTCTAAAATTTTATGTCCTTTTACATCAATTAAAGCATCCAGAGGAAGAGAAATAAAAAAAATCAAGGCAACAAAATTTGAGTACACAAATGTGCACAATTTCTCTTGTGTTTCAATATATGTATTTTTATACCGGATCTCCAAATCTATATAGTGTGAAGCCACCACGCTGAATCAGGCAAAATTTGAAATTGGGACTTTTTGAGCTAATATTACAGTGTTTTAAGAAGCATCAAAAGCATTTTAAGAGATTAAAAAATTTATAACTCTATCATTTCTAGAACGTGAGATAATTAATTTTATTTGAAAATAAAAAAGGACAATAAAGAGTGTTTTTTCTATGTTTAAATGGCTCTATCTGAAAACATAAAATTATTTTATCAGCGACTTGTGCCTGATTCACCCAGGTTGCCTCACATAATTATATACCCTGTTTCTTACATATTCTTATATGATATGTAATTGCAGCCAGCCCAGAAAGGAATGGTCGAGTCTGACTTCTGCCTGGCCATCAGCCTGTACCACGGCTACGACCTCCTGCAGCTCCACGGCTTGCGGTCCTTGTACAACTTCCTCATGGGCCTACTCAGCGGGGAGAAAGGACATGGCAGGACAAGGATGGAGCTTCTGAGAAACGCAGACTTTAACTGCATCATGGACAAGTTGCACAACAAATTCGCTGCAAATGCCAACTCTGCTGGGTAAAACTTTTTTGTTTTTAATTGATTTTTAATGAAATGCAATGCTGTTGTTGTTGTTGTTGTTGTTGTTGTTAGTCCAGTGGCCTCTGAGCTTGCGCTCTTTTGCAAATGAAATTCAATAGAATCTGTTTAAGATGAACCCAGTATAAGACTAAATATGGCTTTGTATAAACTTTTTCCAAGGTTCCAAGGTCTCCTATAATAAAAACATGAATAAGGTAAACTTTTTAGCTGCCCCCAAGAGGTTTATCCTAAGCCAAATTCCACTTTACTTTATTATTGTCATATTACTTGTCCAGTGGATCCTATTCCGGATCCGTTTCGACTAAAAAAAAAAAAGCCTCCAGGCTCTTCACTTATCAGGGCAACTGGCAGGCTAAACAAATCCTACTTAATGATGATTATAGAATGGCTAAATCAGGACTCTTGAAATAGTATGATAAAGCAGTCACCAACTTGAGCCAAGGGACAAAAAAACTCAATATGGGTATTTTAACATGTACAAAAGATTTTGGCTTTATTGAGCCTTATTCAGTACCAGATGACAGGGAACAGTTTACAAACATCAGACATCTTGCTAATATACTACTGAATATTGATGTGGTTGATGATCATTCTATTTGGAATACAGTTCATTTGCTTAGCAATTTGAAACATATGTGTCTTATTTTTTTTTATGGTATTGTACTATGACCTATTTTCTCAAGACCAAAATCAGATGGTGATGGCAAAGTTATTGTCGGACATCCAAAGATGAAAGTACTGGAGGAAATTGTTGTGGAACATTTTCAGTCTTACAAAGATAGTAAGTTTGAAGATAGAGTTGTTGAATAAAGAGAGAGACAGAGAAAGAGAAAAAAGGAGAATATGGATGGAGTTCTACAATATTGAACATTACTTGTCATTCTCAAAGTCTTGCCTAAGAAAGAATGTTGTATTCAATTTTACAGATGTTCAAACTGTTTGAAAAATTGTACATCCTGTGTATGTAGACTCTAAAACTCTTTAATTTAATTTCATATAAAATAATCTGAACCTTTGCAATTGAAATGAACTTTTTGTTAAGTATCCATTTCACTGTAAATGATGGATAAATAAAAAAAAACTTACTTGCTTTGATAATTTAAAAGTCAATTTAATCTAGGACCACTCAATTTTACGGAAAACTTGAAATGCGATAAAAAAAAAACACCCTGTACCAATGCAAAAATATGTTTTTCTTTCAAACATAGGAAACACAGCAACTAAAGTGGTTATTTTTAGCCAGTTTAGGGACAGTGTGCAAGAAATTGCATCAATCCTGAACCAGCATCAACCATTGGTCAAAGTCATGCCTTTCCTTGGCCAGTCATCTTCTGGTAAAGACATCAAGGGTTTCACACAGAAGGAACAGCTGGAGGTATGTCCATCTGTGGAACCCAATCTTAATTCAATCTACATTTTCATTATTTTGCACAGTTTTTTTTAACTATCCATTAAGATCAGATAAAATTCTATTTGTCTTTTGAAAGCATGCTTAATTATCTAGGCATACAGCACAATGATTTGACACACAAAGTTTTTTAAAGCATGTACCTCAAAATAAAGTGATATATTAAGAGGGTGCTTAGAAACATCATAAACAAATGATAGAATTGCACAGATTTAACTGAAACAGGAAAGAAGAAACTCCAATATTGTTGGAGTGTGCGTTCAAAAACTAATTTTATTTTTTTTTTTAATAAAAGATGAGGTACTTCAAACAATTAAATATTCATTTCTACAAATCAAATTAAACACTATTAAAAAAAATTTTTTTTGTTGATTTAATACTTGTACTATTTCCCCTGCAATTAAAATTAAATTATTAATATTCTTCTTCAATTCTAGCTAAACCTTTAAGGTTAAAGAGTTTTCAGCTTGTTACAAATTAGAAAAAAAAAGTGTTCAGCTTTTTAGAACTCTTTATGGGCTTAGGTAGCATGTTCGACTGCCTTTTAACACCAATGGAATAAATGAATATTAATGTACAAGGCACCAATTCCCTTTCTTTCTCTTTGTAGTCTCCTATAATAAAAACTTGAATGAGGTAAACTTTTTCACTGTCCTCAAGAGCTTGATCCTAAGCCAGATTTATTATTGTCATATTGCTTGTCCAGTGGATCCTATTCCGGATCCGTTTCGACTAAAAAAAATAGCCTCCTGGGTCTTGACTTATCAAGTCAACTGACAAGCTAAACAAACCCTACTTAATGATGTTATAATATATTATAGAACGGCTAAATCAGGACTCTTGAAATAGTATGATAAAGAAGTCACCAACTTGAGCCAAGGGACAAAAAAAATCAACAGGGGTATTTTAACATGTACAAAAGATTTTGGCTTTATTGAGCTTATTCAGTACCAGATGACAAGGAACAGTTTACAAACATCAGATATCTTACTAATATACTACTGAATAATTATGTGGTTGTTGATCATTCTATTTAAAACACAGTTCATTTTCTTAGCAATTTACAACATGTGTGACTTATTATTTTTTCTCATTATGGTATTATACTATGACCTATTTTCTCAAGACCAAAATCAGATGGTGATGGCAAAGTTATTATTGGACATCCAAAGATGAAAGTACTGGAGGATATTGTTGTGGAACATTTTCAGTCTTACAAAGATAGTAAGTTTGAAGATAGAGTTGTTGAATAAAGAGAGAGACAGAGAAATAGAAAAAAAGCGAATAAGGATGGAGTTTTACAATATTGAACATTACTTGTCGTTCTCAAAGTCTTGCCTAAGAAAGAATGTTGTATTATATTTTACAGATGTTCAAACTGTTTGGAAAATTGTACATCCTGTGTATGTAGACTCCAAAACTCTTTAATGTAATTTCATATAAAATAATGTGAAATTTTGGAATGTTTTCATTGAAACAAACTTTTTGTTAAGTATCTATTTCACTGTAAATGATGGATAAATCCGAAAAACTTACTCGCTTTGATAATTTAAAAGTCAATTGAATCTAGGACCACTCAATTTAATGGAAAACTTAAAATGGGAAAAAAAACAACCGTACTAATGCAAAAATATGCTTTTCTTTCAAACGCAGGAAACACAGCAACTAAAGTGGTTATTTTTAGCCAGTTTAGGGACAGTGTGCAAGAAATTGCATCAATCCTGAACCAGCATCAACCATTGGTCAAAGTCATGCCTTTCCTTGGCCAGTCATCCTCTGGTAAAGACATCAAGGGTTTCACACAGAAGGAACAGCTGGAGGTATGTCCAGCTGTGGAACCCAATCTTAATTAAATTTACATTTTCATTATTTTGCATCGTTTTTTAATTATCCATTAAGATCAGATAAAATTCTATTTGTCCTTAATGATCCAGACATTCAGCACAATGATTTGACACACAAAGTTTTTAAAAGCATATACCTCAAAATAAAGTGATAAATTAAGAGGGTGCTGTGAAACATCATAAACAAATGATTTAACTGAAACAGGAATGAATAAACTCCAATATTGTTGAAGTGTGCGTTCAAAAACTATTTTTATTTTTAGAAAAATTAGGTCCTTAATATCCATTTCTACAAATCAAATTAAATAAAATTTAAAAAAAAAATATTTTGGGTGATGTAATACTTGTACTGTCTCCCTAAAATCAATCATCTTCTTCAATTTCAGCTAAATCTTCAGGGCTAAAGAGTTTTCAGCTCATTACAAATAAAAAAGAAAAATAGTTTTCAGCTTTTTAGAGTTCTTTATGGGCTAAGGTAGCATGTTCGACTGCCTTTTAACACCAATGGAATAAATGAATATTAATGTAACGGTATATCCAAACCCTTATTTCACAGGTTATGCGGCAGTTCAGGGAGACGGGCTGCAATACTCTGGTGTCCACCTGCGTTGGGGAGGAGGGGTTGGACATTGGGGATGTAGACCTCATTATTTGTTTTGATGCTCACAAGAGCCCCATACGCCTGGTGCAACGCATGGGAAGAACAGGGCGCAAGCGGGAAGGAAAGATTGTCATGCTTGTTACAGAGGGCAAAGAAGAGCAGGTAAATGTGGAACGTTATAAATCAAGTTCTTCTTCTAGTGCTATAGGGAGGGAGGAGGAAATTTAAAAATTCACCTTCTTCCTATCATCTTTTGGCTCGTTTACCTTTTCTTGACTTGCTGAATATCCACCTATTTCTAAACTTAGAATCTACACTCTTTTAATTCTACAAAATGGTTCATAGTAAAATCAAATAAATTTTCAATTCATGTTAATGAAAACAACAAAAAGTCCTAATTATTCACTCTCTCCTTCTTTCCCTTGAAGGTTCTAGTTTCAAAAGTTAAACATTGAGAGGATTTGTAATCTCATCCTCATTTGGAAGGAAATTAAATCTATTACTTTTTCTTTCCTTTCTTGTTTTATAACTTTCTTGCTTGATGAAGTAAAGATTCCAATATAAATTTGTGGAAGATGCCATATACTTTTCAATGATGGAGTGAAAAAAAAAATCTACTAAGATTGTTGGTTTTATCTTTATTTTCAAGATTACCATTTCATTAAATAAAACATAGTGAGACACACAGGGTAATTTCCTTTTTGATACCTTATGTTCGACTAAAAATTGTATTTCTTAAAAAAACCCAACAAAAAATGCATTCCCTTTACTTAAGTAGTTCATGTCATAAATCACCAACTCTACATTTTTTTTTATCTCAACAGATCTACAACCAGAGTTTATCTTTGAAAAAAAGTATCCATAAAGCAATTTTGAATGGAGCCAAGTCTCTGCGCTTTTATCCTAACAACCCCAGGATGGTTCCTGCCTCTGTGCAGCCCCAGTGCCATAAAATTTACATCACAGTACCCGAGGAGAACAAAAAACCACAAACCAACAAAAATAAGAGAAGCTCAGTTGGAGGGAAAAAAAGGCAATCAATAGTAGATGCATTTAAAAACCAAGGTGGGTTTGTCTTAATCTCTCAAACACAAACTCACCTCCATTTATATATATTTGCATGATATTTTCTAAGGAGCTATGCTATGAAATATTTCTTGTATTCTTTTAGATGATTTGAATGATTTAGTAGGCTGAGGTAAGAAAAAATTCAATACATTTTTCAGCACAAGAAATTCAATTTACTATGACTTGAAAAGTATTTTGTAACTCTGTTTAAGCGTTTGAGGAAGATAAATTGAAAAGTCATTTATTTCTTATCATTAGAAATTTGTGTTTGAACAGTGTAATATTGTTATTGTTGCTTACACACTTAGATTTTATACTTTTTTCTAATTTGGACATATAAATCTGTAGAAGATATATGTTGTGACAGACCAAAATTGTGTTTCCTCCAATAGGATTTAAAATTAAATCATTTATTCTGGATTTAATTAATTTGTGATTATCCATCAATTCAAACTAAAAATCTTAACACATATAATATATCTTAAAAAATACTTTGAAAAAAGTGGCCAACTATATTGGGATAGTAAATTATACCAGGAAATGAAATTCAATAATAAAAAAAAACAACTTTTTTGTTGTTTTGTTGAAACAATTGTCTTAGATACATCATGGTGTTCGCTCATCATTATATGTGACACAAATGTTATAACTAGTTGTCAGGTTTCTTTATTTAGTACTTAAGTGTTTGAACGATAATAATATTGCTTTTCCTAAAACCTAAACTAGATTTTTAAACTGCACTATTTGTTTCCTCTTTCCCATCAGGCACATCAAGTAACTCAAAAACAAATGACCATCTTATGGATTTTGAGTATGAAGAAATTAGAAATGAATTTGCTGCTTTACCAACCACAGCAAAACATCTCCCCAAGCCAACCTGTTTGGTATTGACAAAGAGCAGTGAGGTATAAATAACAATCCTTTCAGCTACTCAAGTAATAAAAAATTGCACCTAAAAGTTTCTTTTCTTTTTAACAGGAGTTAATGGCTGTACGTTTGAAATGGATTGCTTTGTAAACCACAAGAGCAGTGTTTCAATTTATTTGTATGTATGTGTCTCCGAATTATTATTGTTATTTTTTTTTTATGAAGCTGTCTTCAATTTCTGTTGCAAATGTGCCACAAATAATTTTTTTTTGGATGAATTAATTTATTTTTATGTATGTTTAAAGCTGTATTTAAGCATATGAGACTGGTTATTTATACAGTGATTTTGGATCATACTTACACGAGAAAAGGGAATATATGGTAACTCTCTCTTTCTCTCTCCCTCTCCCCCCTCTCTATCTCTCCCCTCTCGCCCTCTCTCTCTCTCTCCCCTCTCTCTCTCTCTCTCTCTCTCTCTCTCTCTCTCTCTCTCTCTCTCTCTCTTTTTTCAGATGCTTTCTCAAGGATTTGGCATGAATGCAGAGCACCATCAAAGTATCAATCTCTCTGAATGGACTCCCTGGCAGAACAGATTACAACAGACTTTTCATGTGGGCCACTCAATCCAGAGCAAGCATCTTGTAAAAAATTCAGAGTTCATTGAACTTCAACGTAAGTACTTTGATTCTCTTTTTATTAGAGCATTATTTAAACATTGAAAGAGAGGCTTTGACTACTTTAAATACGTTATTGAAAGTCACTCTATTTTTGTCCCATTCAATTTATTGGTTATTACTGAGAATGCTTTGTGTGGAAAGCAGATGAATGTTTCTTCCATTCTTATCCACACCAGATTATAAAAAAAGAAAAATGTTTAAAACAGTGTATGTAATAGAATAAACAAACATAATTGAGGAAACCTGAGTATCCCTGAGGTTCAATTGAGATTGAAGCTCATATTTAAAAATGTTTTCCTATATCTCCACAGGTGTTATAGGAGAAGAAGAGGACAACTATGCTATAGAGATGAAGCAATTTGTGAACCGCAGCTTTGTCAGCCAAAGTAACATCACATCTTTTCTCTTGACCCCTGCCAAGGTGAAAGACTCAGCCACCAAGCAAAATAAATCAGCGCCTACTTCACACGAGAAAGTAGGAGAGGAAAGCAAGGCAGGGCCTTCTGGCCCAGGAAATGTATCTTTTGTAGTGGATTCCAGCGACTCCGACATAGATATGGTTCATCAGGATCAAGATGATTCTAACGTAAACAGGTGCAAAGAAAAGTCTCGTCTTTTCACAGAGACCTGGACGTCTGAAAAAGGGAAAAGACTAAGTTCTAACAAAGCTGTACCTAAGGGGAAAAAGACGTTATATAGCACAAACCAAGTAAGGAATAACACCGGTAAAAGAAAATCGTCAAAATCAGCTTGTTTAATGGGCACGCCTCCCAGCAGTGCCAAATCTAGAATCAGACTTCTCAAGAAATCAAAGAAGACTCTTCAGAAAAGGAAATCTTCCTTATCTCGTTTACTAGAGTCAAAGCTCTCTGCTATCGGTGAGACAAGGGACAATGACGATTTTGAGAATGTCTCTGAAACAGCACCTGAAACACAAAAGACAGGTGACAGCTTGAATGACGAGGTTATGTCAGCAGCAGATGACACCCATGATATAAACCAACAGAGCATAACCTTCAACCAAGACGAAAAAGAAGATAATACTTTGAGTCTCTCTATTAAAAGTTTAGAAAAAATCAGTACTAAAACTCAACCAAAACTTTTTGATCTCATAGAAGGCAAAGACTGTGTTACTTCCAGGAGAAAGACTACTGTTAACACTGGGAGTACACAAGTGGTGCCCCCAGCTCCATTGATATCTGAGTTAGACAAGATGATGACTGGATTACACTCTGCTCAAGATTTTGCAGATTTGGATTTGGATGAACTATTGCAAGATTGGAATATACTGAGTGAAAAGTATGCTTGTAAAGTCTTTTCAGAGAGGTACTCCAACTTGAGTGATGAGAAAAAGAGTAATAATACTAAAAGTGAGAGAAGTGGGGAACACAGCTTTTTTTCATCTGCTCTCGTGGAAGAACTGAAGTTCTCTCAACACTCAGATGTCTTTCCTGTTGAAAGTAACATATCACTTGGCTCACTGAAAAATAAAAATATTGGAGATGGACAAGATGAGAAAGAGGAGGAAAGAAGAATGTCTATCCTTTAAGCCCCACCTTTAAACAGTCGGGACTCAAGCAGACAAATAGCGGTAAAATCTATCAGCGTGACCCCTCCTGTAGAACAGGTTATGGAGATGCAGACAACCCTGTAGTAATTTCTCCAGACAAAGCTGCACACAAAGAGAAGACATCAGGTGTTGTCACTGTTAGCTTGGCTGCAAAAGATCCCCATACTTCTCGAGATGAAGACAGTATTAATTTCTCACCGGTGGAAAGTCAGGATTACCAACAATCCTTGCCTTTCTTAACTGTTCAGAAACGTACAACGTCACCTCCAGATGGCATTTCATACTCACCTGAGGTTGAAACTGAAGGGATCGGGAAGCAAAACATTTCAGTTTCACAGGAAAAAAGAGTAACTTTCAATGATTCGGTTGAAAAGGAAAAAACAGGCATTCTTGAAAGAACTGACAACAAAAGCTCGGATAAAAAGCAAAATCTTTCAGAAAGCTTCATAACTTTGACTCAGGCTCATGACTGCCTTCTAACAAGCTCCTCAGAAAACAGCCATGAGACAACTTGCAATCTAGACGCTTCAAACTTTTCCTGGGAAAACAATGGCTCTCTCACTACTAGTTTCTCTGCAAATGTAAAGGGAGGAAAAAGAGCACACGGTTCAGACACTCCCAAGAGAAAGCAGTCTTCAATTGATAATTTTGTATCATGTGCCTCAGGTAATGTTATAGATCGGAAGCATTCTCAAAGCAATGGCAATGCTGTAGCAAGTAACTCTGAATTCCATGAGTCAAAAGAAAACGAAAGATTAGCAGCAGCCAAGCCTAAAGACAGTCCAAAGTCTCCACTTAAGCCAAAGATTTTTGAGGCTATAGACCACCTAGATGATTCTATCCTGGCTCAGTTTGATCTTGGATTTGACTTGGATGAGGAGGTCATTCCACCCACCCCTGTAAAAGTGTCACCTCAGGCATCTGTCTCAGTGTCACTTGTGAAGCGTCCCTTATTCTCAGAAACCAGAAATGAAGCAGACCACAACAGTACTAAGCAACAAGGGTCCTCAAACTTGTCTCCTCACCCTATGACTATTAAGGAAATCTGCAGCCCAGAACCTCTCAATAATGAAGGTAAGGGTCCGCAAGTGTGTGACCCTTGTGATACAGAAAACATTCAGTCAAATTTTGATTTATATGCAGACTTAGATGACCTTGATCCGTGGTCAGATGACCAATCATTTAGTGGTGAATTATCCAAGCCTGTAGTTAATCAGCAAATTAAAGTTAATCCTACACAATCACCATGTGGGGAAAACCAAAAGTTGGTGTCATCGAAGGTTGGAATAACTTCAAAGTCTTCTGTCAATGATGTTGAAATTTTGACTGGATCTTCAAATGTGTCACAAAGAGCTGAATCTGTTTTCCACAACTACAAGTCTGATCAGAATCACGTTAGATCTATTCACAAAGATGACCCATCAGATTCTTTATCTTCAAAGGGTAAAGCTGCACTAAGTGCCACTACCTCCTCCAACAAAGTAGGCAAATCTAAGCCTAGCAAACTAAAATTGGGCAATAAAAAGAACCTCTCATCTTCTGATGATTCCACCACCAACAGCAAACCAGCCATACCCACAGTAGTTAAAGCTACAGACAACCCACCACTGAAGTCAACCAATCAATGTCCCCAAAACAAGCAATCTAAGATACGTTTCAATCTTAGGGTGCCAGATTTTAGTGACAGTGATGATGACATTGTCTTTCTAGATAAAATAAAACCTTCAAAAGTTCCTAGTAGTGATTTGAAATTGTCTGAGAGTAGTAAGACCATACTTGCCGCAAAACCTCAAAGGAAAGGCAATACTTTTGCTGCAAGATACAACAGGGTTAACCCTTTGAATTCCCCATCCCAGAACTCTCCTGCGTGTCAGATCAAATTTTCTCCAGCTAAATCATCATGCAGTACACCATTACGGCCACATTACAGCACAAGTAGGACCTCAAGCCTTTGCAAGGACGATATCCATGCACTGACCCCAATACGAGTCTCACCAGAGAAAAGTAAGGAAGGAAAGCTAATAATGTATCAGAAAAATAGTCTTTCTTTAATCACATTTTTTAATCTGATGTTCTACAAAGCAAGTTAAGTTTTTTAATCATTAACTTGTGCTTTTATGTAACACATTCATAGTCTTTGAATATCTGAAACAGAAACTTGTTCTGACTGGACTGTCAAGTGGAGTGCATTGTATATATATATAAATGTTTATTTAGTTGGGTGTTTTTTTTCCGTTGTATTTACTACTTTTATCTCAGGTGATCTTATTGATTTATGTATGTGTCTAAATAAAAGGATCAAAACTTTGCTGAACATATTCAATTTTCTCTTTAAAAAACCTTGAAACATTGTAACTTTTGAGGAAAAAATGCTAATTACATAGAAGCATAGCTCTGTAAAAAATACATTATAAATTTTCTTTGGTGGTTATTTGATAATTTGCAGATAACAAGGAAACAAGATCAGCTTTGCAAGGAGATTGGTTGAGTAAGAAGAAGGTTAGTGAGATGTGATGTGTTTTTTAATTTGGGAATATTTTATTAATCACATATGACAATATCATACAATAAGGAAAATAATTTGTACATGGATGTAAAGAAATTCATACATAGTCAAATTTTTGTTTAAAAGATGTATCTTGGAGAAAAGTAGAGATATCGACAAAATTAAATGAACTAGCTTTCATTGTTTTGGTTATGAACAAACATTATGGATTGCAATGTTGGAAATTTCGTTTAAAAATTATTTGTATTTGTTTTTTTCCCCACACAGAAATCGCCTACTTTAGTAGAAAAAAATGATTCATATCATATAGATGAAGCCTTTCCAGAACTTGATGAAGATGATCTTGATGATTTTGAAGGTAAATCTTTGAATAAAGATAAAACTTTATTTAGAAATGCAGGGTATAGTAAACCAAAATTATATAGAATACTATTGATATGAAAAAAATCCCACAGTATTTATGTATATAAATTCAATTCATGGTATATCAGTCTTTAAAACTGTAACACATGTGTATAACCAGAGGTGTTTTGGTTTTAGCCATAGAAGTATACTATCAGACACCAGGATATTCGAGCAACAATTTAAGTCATAATGATATTTAGAATTAGTCGAAGCAACAGTAGTATATGATGAAGCCTGAGGCACTGAAAATGATAATAGTAGAAGAAATATATAAAACAAAAGTATAGATGAAGTAGTTATGATTAATTAGTGGCAAAAATAGTAATAAAACTAAAAGTAGCACAGATAAGATTAGAGAAGGATTAGTTGTAGAAGAAATTATTATTAAAGAAATAGTGATAAGATAAGGATGAATGTATGGCATCATGGTATCGGTGATAATATAAATACAAGATTTTACACAATGGAGTTGGTGATCCAAGTCTTAAAGAGAATAAAAGTGATACATAAAACATATTGGTAGGCCAATTTTGTAAGATTGAAGCATGATTCCTGTTTTCTTTTTTTTTTCTTGCTTTCTCAAATTATAATTATATGTATTTGAAACATATTCTCAAATTATAATTATATGTATTTAAAACATATTCTCAAATTATAATTATATGTATTTAAAACATAAATGCACTGTCTAGTCAAAACTAAGTGTACCCTTTCAATATTTATTTTTCAGAGTCTGTGAGTTTTCAAGAGGCTTCAAAGGTTGCTGCACCTACTGTTGTGCAAAAGAAAAAACAAAAGGTATTTAGTAATAATAAGAAAAATTAAAATTGTTGACCTGGGTTGGTTAGAATTTTGGCGTTAGTTGTGGGGATGTTAATGAGAGCATGCCATTTTAATAATTTGCTTTCTTAAACATCGATTTTACATAAATGATATACTCGTCTTTTTAATGTTTTTCAACTCAAAATTGTCTCACTTGTTAAGAAATAATAATTATAGTAATAATAATA
>RQTK01000193.1:432218-464754 GCA_003991915.1 Elysia chlorotica
ATAAATGAGATACTTATTTTGACCCCCATCAGAAACCTGGTTTTATAGAAGAGGAGGCGGAGGTGTCCGGAGATCAAGCTTCTTCTGATGAGGATGATGTTGAGGCAGACGACTATGACTTGAGTTTTATTGATAATCACTCAGAGACACAGGGGCCTGGTCAGTTATGAATTGTTATAACCAATAAATTTTTTTAGTTAAACTTTTTTCCACTGGTGTTAATTTTCCATAAATGTACGGATTTTCAGTAAAAAGTTGGTAAGTCAGAGTTAAGTGAAACTATGTCAAGGGGTTGTGTCTTACGATTCAATACATGTTTATATAAGCATAAAAGTTCAGTAAAAAAAGTATTGATCCAGTTGGCATCACTGCACTTTCATAGTGCGTTGTTTTAGGTAATTGCTTTGTTGTTGTTTTTTTTGTGTGTGTGGTAAAGTGAGAATTTTTTTTTTTATATAGAAAAAATAAGAGAGATACAGATGCACTATCCTCTCTTGTGTGTGTGTGGTAAAGTGAGAATTTTTTTTTATATAGAAAAAATAAGAGAGATACAGAACGCACTATCCTCTCTACATATATAATTTTGTGGTAGAATCTCATTACATGAAGTTTGTTGATTCGTTTGTGCTACTGAATTACAGATTAAAGTTAATCTAATGTTAATGGTGAAATATAAAATTGATTTTATTGCTTTGAAAAACATAAGAATTCAAAAGAATAAAATTGTTGTTAGAAGACTATAACAAAGAATCAGAATACTACATGCTATATCGCCACTAATAGTAGAATGACATATCATATTTTGTTATCTAGAGATAATTGAAGAAAAAAAAAGGTTTATTTCTCTCTTAACAGTCACACTTGCTACTACTGTTTTCTTTATTTGGTTGAAACAAATTGGCGCATTTTAATTTTAACATCACCATGAAATAGTTACTGTTCTAACAAGGCATTGATATAGGCCTTCTAATGTCCCAATGTCAAAATTGCACGTCTCTGAGATATACCACCTTGCTAACCCAATGATGGATGTGGCAGACTGAGACAGGAGTCATGGTATCCCTGTCCTGTCTTTTGGGGCAGCAAGTAAAATTGTAAGATGTTTGTCTTGGGGCCCATTCACAATATAGCCTATATAGCGTTGATGTTGGGCGCTAACAAAACAAAACAACCAGTGACACTATATGTATTCTAAATTTCTATACATGCATTTTGAAAACCTATTCCACAAATTATTAATACATGTGTAATATTTTTCATATATTCCAGACATGCATTCCATGTATCTGAAGTCGGTGAAGAATCCTGTGCCCGGTGGGCGCTACAAGCTCAAGTTTAACACTGGAGGCCAGAGACGCGAGGACATTTACTCTCAGGCACCTGAGGAGAGCCAGGGTCTCTCAGAGTACGAGGAAGACAGTTTCTGTGTTGGCAGTAACGAGGAAGGTATAATGATAATAATAACAATAATAATAATAATAATAATAATAATAATAATAGTCATAATAGTATTAATGATTATAATACATGACATTTATATATCTTATTTTATAGTTTATATATATGTATATACTTAGTGCGTGTGGTTTGGAATAGTTGCGCAATCTAAGATAGATTGCACCTGGTTGCCGCTTGCTTATAGCTTAAGTTGAATCGCTTCCACATTATGCAAGATTAGTCTAATTAGGTTTGTTGGTTTCTTAACATGCATTGTGAGCAACTAGGCTTTATTGTAGATGAGTCCCAAGACTAATGTCTAACAATATTAGGTGCTGTCACTCAGGGCAGAGCAGTGTTATTAGGATTTCTGTCTCAGTAAGTTACATAATACTGACAGCCAGTAAGCACATTAGGTCGCTGAGTCCTCATAACCCAAGTAAAGTCAATTCCACATAATCTACATCTACATGTGTCTACTATTTTTTCCAGTTTTTTTATCATTCAAACTTTTTCTTTTTCCATTAGATTATATATATTTCATACAATTTTTTTTTGGTTAAATTTCAGAATCTGAGATGGAGAGTCCACCCAAAAAATTGAAGAAGCAAAAAATCAAATCAAAGAAGTTGAAGCAAGTCTCTGGCAAGCGAGTGATACGCATGCTCGAGTCATCAAGTGAAGGAGAAGAAGATTTGCCCGCTATGCCAATGACCCAGGAGTTTCATACAAGCTACAGCAGAAAGACGGCACTGCTCAGCAGTGACGAGGAGATGGATGGCTTCAAGAGAAAGAAGAAGAAGATTAGAATAGAGGATGATACCCAGATCCTTGCAGGAGGGAGTCCTATCTTAGGGTATGATGAACTGAGTCAAAATAAAGTGCAGAGCAAGGAGAACTTTACTCTATTGAAAGACAGTAATCCTGACAGAGCCAAGTCCTGCAGTGTAGAGGCTGGGGACTCGAACAAACCTTTCCAGGATGGAGACTTTAACCTTCTGGACGATGAGTGGATGCAGGAGTTAGATTTACCAAGTAAAGGAATATCCAACTTAAACAGCTACAATAAATCAGAGCTTGATCCAATGCATAAAGACTTTGGCACTGGAGATTGTTTTCATGAAGACTCACAGAAAAAGGAATCTGGTATTGAAGGTTTGAATGCAAGAAAAACTTCTCCTGTATTTGATAAAAGTAGGATTTTCAATCAGGGAAAAGCAACTTTCTCTAGTCCATTCTTGCCTACCAAAAGCAACCCTGATGGTGAAAGATCGTCAGATATCAGAAAGAAAGATAGCATTAGCAGCATCAATACTATGGCTTCAAATACTGCATCATGCAGTTCTAACAGCATTACCACGTCATCTATGACTGTAAAAAGCCCCCTTTCCAGGGAGGAACGGCTACAGAGGCAGAGGGAGAAGCAAGAAAGATTCCGCCTGAAGCTGGCCCAGGCTAAGCAAAGAAGAGGGGACAGTAGTGGGGAAAGAAAAACTCCAGAGACGGAAACATCCTGGTCACCTTCTGCTGTATCGGTGCCTGCTATAGATGTTACAGTTTTACAGGAGAGGGAGGACACAGGAGAGCCAGAAATAAAGAAAAAAATATTGACAGTTACCCCCATGCCTCGTTCAACGTCCTCGGTAAATCATGAGAGAAACCCCAGAGTTGTTGCAATGACCCCAGATGAAAGGACTTCTTTTGAATCCTCCAGAGACTCGGAGACATCAGAAACGTCTAGATCTGTTATAAATGGTGTCCATCTTGATAACGGAAGCAGATCAACCCCTTCTGGAAACAATGTAAGTAGAAATATTAAAAATAAGATGACATAAGAGTAAGAGAATTATTAAGAAGAGTGCAATAACAAAATATATATGTCTACAGCAAAGCATTTTACACGGCGCTCTAAGAGCGGCATTTTATCCTTCCCTCCCCAAAACAACAACAACTAACAAACAAAAATTAAAGGGAAAAAAAAGAAAAAACAACAAAAACAGTAACATTGCTTTAAAAAAAACCCAGGAAAATACAGCAGATACAAAAAGCAAAAAAAAAACCCCACCACCTACAACAAAGAAACAACAAAATTTATAACCAAGAAATCCACAGTGTCCTGGAATTGTTTACAAAGTTAAATTTTTTTTTCATAATGTATCAAATGTACCTCTTGTCTGCTTTTCTATGTAATAAAAACAATTTAAAAAAAAACATAATGATGAACGAGCATTAACCATATTACCAGATTGAATTAGTCTCTTTATCAGAAATACAAATAGGTTTATTATAGAATGTGAAACATTTTATTTTTCAGCTCTTACAAGTCCTTGTTGATTCTCGTGAAATCAGTGGAGCTCAGGTCTGTCTTGAATAATTGATTCTAATATATAATATAATCATGTACTAAGTGAACAGTATGAACATTGCAGTTGATTATAATATCCTAAATATGTCAACTACTTTTATTAATATAGCAATGGGAGTTGCATTTGTGTAGATCTATTTTTTGTTGTTGTGTTTTTAATATTTTACTGAATACTAACATTTATTGAATAATATTGGAGACGTTTAAATTATGTCCCTGTATCTCAATTTGATAAAAAGGATAATCATTTGAACCACTGATTAAAATGGTCTATGGATTGTTTCAAATCAAGACTCCAAAAGCAATTATAGGACTTTGTATTTTTCATGCTACTGCACAACTCTTAAAAATTTGTTTTAGATGTCATCATAAGAAACAGGTACTTCAAAATTATGTTCCCTCTTTCCAGTCTGGCTTCTATGCATTAAAAATAATGATTAAGTCAATTTTTACAATATCTCACAAAATATAATCATAAAATATCTTTTTTTTTCTTTTCCTGCAGGACATTATCTTCAGTCGCACTTAGTTCTGTGTTTTCTTTTCTTATTCTGTGCATTTAAAATGGTTTACAATAAAGAGGTATATATTGATAATAATCTTTCAACTTTCCTTTACTACAGGACATAATCTCCAGCCTCCGTATCAAACATGGTATTGTAGTTACAGCTCGCAGACTCACCTCCTGTGATTACATTGTTAGCAACCACACAGCAGTGGATCGGTTTTCTTGGTCTAGTAAGTTTCAATCAGATAAAATGCTACTTTGCTCCCAATTGTTTATACTTAACCTTCTTACTGTTATGGTTTTTGAAAGAGTGTGGTACTGTTTTAGACATGATCAATCCCTTTTTTTTTTTTATTAATTGTACAATTTTTTGTGTGCCTGAGATGGCTGAAGCTGTGATCTCATATTAATAGACATGATAAGGCAGCTGATCTCTCCCAAATGTTTTTTAATTTCAAAATCAATTTTTTGGGGACTGCCAAGCTCCTTTCCCCTACCGATCTGTTTGAGCTTTATAAAAATTCCCCTAATATAGACAAGATATGATTTCCTTGCAAAAATTATCACGTTTCTTGATCTGAAAAATGTATATATAATTAGATCAAGTTGCATGTCAACTTCTCAAGGTATGAAAGATGTTGCGATTGTGGGATTTTGATGTTTGTTATATATTTGTTGTTGCTTAGTGTCCAACGTCAGCACTATGAAGGCTATATTGTGGACAGACTCCAAGACTAACGTCTGACAATTTTACACGTCCCGTCACACAGTCAGTGAGGGAATCCTACGACCTTCTCAGTCTGCCACATTATGCTGTGGGATTTTCATAACAGTATATGATTGGCTTCTATGTTTGTCTTTTACATTTAATTTTTTTCCCTCTAGATTTTAGTAACAGCACAAACCGCAGCAAGCTCACGTCGCGGGTGAATAAGATGCAGGCTCTCTACGACCGGTGTGTGCTCATTGTGGAGGACGACAGGCTCAAGTCTGGGCAAGGCAATGCCAAAAAACAAATGTAAGATATACAGTTTTGTTGGTTAATAGCACTTTTAAAAAAAATTGTAGAAGATATGCTTCTTTTTTTTTTCTTCAATCAAATTCGTGCATAGCTGCCAGAGATTGTTCATAACACTTACCGTGTAACATTGTTAAATTTAAAGTTTCTTGTGATGAATACATGAGATTTGCTGTGTTGTGTAGAATGCGTATAATATTTTTTAATGATTTGTAAATTTTGTTAAAAAATTAAACAAAAATTTTCACATAGTGTTTGTGATAAGGTTTTTATAGATGAAAGCTTAGATGATTAACTTTGTTTTTATTTTAACAAAAGAAAATGAGCCCCCCTGATAAAAAAACAAATAAAAAACAAACGAAAACAAAAACCAAAAATTATTCGTCATTTTCACTTCGAATTAGAGAATATTTAAAATTGAGACTGATGATTAATCAAAACATTTTTTTTAAATTTATTGGGATGCTTATTATTATGTTACTGAAACAATTAAAACTATATTTCAATCATTTATTCCTTCTTTATTACGGATCAATCAATGATTCCTAAGGATTTGCTAGATTCTTCCTATAATACTTCTGCTGATTCAATAAAACATTTCTACATCTACTCTACCGAATTTATGTCACCAAACTACAATAATGTTACTGCGCTGCATGAATTAGGAGCAAAATCAGAAAGAGCATAAGAGAAGAATTATTGTGTAAAATCAACAACTTGCAATTTTGTCTCCATAGCAACCACACAAAGTATCTTGATACAACAGTGGCCTATTTGATGCAGACCAAAGTGAAAGTTTATTTTACGGGCAATTACGGTAAGCTGAAAGTCTTAAAAAAGAATTTTTTTTACTCAATTTTCTTGAGTCCTGCACCTTATGGACAGGTTCATATTGTATACTCTTACCTACATCTTGCTTGTCTGGGTAAATCTGTTTTTCTTCATACACTTACACCGATGCACACAAATAAAGCAAGAAACAGTAAAAAATGTTTGGTCTCTATAATTGCACTTGGTGCTGTCTTCAAAATAACCCATCATTTACTACTGGCAGACGTAAAAAAAAGAAAGGCATTGTTTTATGTCATCACCTTTGCTCAGGAGAATGCTGCCTTCAATTTTATATTTCTAGAGAAAAGGGTAAAATTTGCAAAAATGCACTTGGAGGTACTTGTTAAATCTTTTATTTGGTGCATGTATTTATGATTTGAGTCTTGATGATTATGACTATCACTCAGTTTACGGAAACAAAATGTTTTCAGTGGTAAACTTATTTTCCTATCAATATACTGAAATATTGTGTGACGGTATTCCCAATACATACTTTATAGAAAAATGGTATGCTTTTTCTTTAGTCTAGGGTCTTGAAAAACTCAACAGTAAGAAGTAAAATATTTGGACTGTAAGGAGTTTCAATGTGCAATTGGCAGTCCTTTGAAGAATTTGGGTGTGTGAAAAATTGAATGATTTAGGTTATAAAGCTTAATGAATAAAGCTGTTCACAATGTAGCTATTTATTTCCACCGTAATATAAAACAGGAGCATAAGAAAAAAAGGAAAAAATTATAAACAACATTTTGACTGCCTCTAAGACCTCCAACAATTGGTAACAGGTTGTTGGAACAAATTTGATCAAGAAATAATAATTCATAAATCTCTGAGTTACCTCTTTCGCCCTTCCTATGTAAAGAAATGCATGCTGAGAAAAAAAATAGTCCTGCAAATAGCTTATCTTTTAAAAACGTCATTCTTAATTCCACCATGAGAATTTTATTTTGCTCTCCATCTCCAGATGAAACTGCGTCTGTGTTAGCTGAACTTTGTCAAGCCGAGGCCCGCAAAGGCAGGAATATAAATGTGCCAGCGTCTCTGAATGACAAAAAGGAAGATGTTAGTTGCTTCTTGTATTTTAGTATAAAAATGAATAGAAAAACTTTGCTTTTATCGATGTAATTTAAAAATAAAATTATGCAATGCTAACTTACAAGATCCTCGCATCTGTCATTCTTTGTTTAAAAATCAACTTAAGTTTGCATAAATTCCTGCTCTAATCAGCTATAAGATTTCAAGCTTTCCATCATTGCCTTTTCATATGCAATATTTTTAGGATGAAAAATCTTCATTTTCCCCCCTTTCAAAACAGATGCTGAACTTCATTTTGTCCATACCTGGTGTAACTATGCCACAGGCGTTAAATCTGGTCCATAAATATCGCAATATCATGGAATTGGTCTCCAGGTATAGTTCTTTATTTTACATTCCCTCCAGTTTTATTTGTTTTTAGAAGACCTTGTTTAAGCTATTTATTGGTGACAGCGGTAATTATTGTAGACAATCACACTGTTTATGTTCTTCGCTTTTTTTTAGGTTGGTTCTTTTAATCATCTTTTGCTTTTGAGATACTAACTTAACTTATAGTAATAATATTTTTGTTATATAATATAAATATGGTAAGAACCTTTCTGTACACCATATTAGAGCTTTTATGAATGTAATTCTGTCTCTCTTTATTTTTACTTTTTATCTGCTCGGCACAAAAGCATGTAACCTCTTTGTTTGCTTTCTTGTAAAATAATTTTGAATAGGATGGAATTTCATCCTATCCTTTAAAAAGAAGTGTAGAATTTCTGACATAAGTATGTTTTTTCCATTTGTTTTTCAGCTCCGTGACTTTGATTCAAGAGAGAGGGCAAATGGTGTTAGCAGCGGCACAATCAGTTCACAAGTTTTTCCGGCACAGTTTTGATAATCAGATGATGCCTGAGGCAAAGAGATGACCTTTGCTTTTTTTATGTCAATGTTTTCTTATAACAATAGTCTATGTAGATAAATACCTGGCATGTAAACTCTTTCTCACATAGAGTTTTTGCACATGGTTTTGAAGGACTATGTTCCCAATAAAAAATGCTCTGTTAGTTGGAGCAAGCTTATAACCACATTCTGCATTCTATTGGTGATACTTGTGCAATATAATTATAGAGGATTTCTATAGAGAGTTAAACTAATAATATTGTTTGAGATTGTTTGAAGGCTAAAAGTAGAATAAAAATCAACCAGCTTTATACGTAATAACCCATACTGTGCGTATGTAGTGATACAATTATTTTTAACAATTTAGAAAAGATATTACAAGCTATTTTTTTTTGTCGCCTTGAACAAAAGCATTTTCTCAAATTTGAATTTCTTGCTCTGACTGAGGGTATAGACCACCAACCAACAAACTTTTCCACACTTGCCTAGTCTGCGCCAAACTTTTTACTTTACGGGCATGTCTTTCCATTTCTGCCCACATTCATCTCCCCGACTCTTTTTCAACCATTTTCAAGTCCCACTCTAGATCTCTTTCCCTGGAGATTCCAATCCAGTGCCTTCTTTGTTATGATACAACCTCTCCTCCTGAGAAAGGGCACAATCCATACCCAACGCCTCCTTTCTATTTCATATTTTACTCTATTTAAGCTGAGCTAAACTCATCAATAATAATTGTATTATGTTTGTTATTGGCAGATCTTGGAAATTATTTCATTGATGGAAAACTGCCTTGTTTTTTTCTTTTCTTCTTTTTTTTCCATCTTACCAATCATGTGTCACAGATCCCAGACAAACCATTGCTATTCTTTCATCTCATCAATTGTTAATGCCTATCTTCCAGGTATTTAAGTCTTTCAAGATGGTAAATTATGACTGCTTTGCAATGTTTGGTCGATACTTAAACCAACCGATTTGTGAAACTAATATAGTAATAAACTTTGTTTTCCTTTTCTATGGGATTATGATAGAGGACTTGTGTTTGTATGTAGTGGTATGTGTATTCTTGAATATGCGTGAAGAGGTATGTGTGTTTAAATTAGCATTATGTATGTCTGGCAGTGTTTAATTTCAACAGTTTTACAATAAATGTAAAATGCTTATTTTATTTTATTATCATTATTATTATTTTTTTATCTCACACACGTACAACTGATGTTGTGATATTGAATCAAATGTATCATTGTATGACCAAGCTTTAAATTTCTTTAAACAAAACAAACTGGGATGCAAACCCGTGTTTTTAGAGTATACTATAGCAGGACACTATAGTTATAGTAAGCGTAATCTTTTTTTATATAAGCATTTTTTAAATATAGAAACAAGTTAAATGCTTTTTGTATCTTTTTTCTTATACCTTAATACATAATGTATGTGCATAATTGTTGTGATGGTTTGCTTTTGTTTTGGAGCCTATCTTTAGATGTATGTAGAATATTCAATATTATTCACAAGAAATGAATTGAGATGTATAATTTATGTAAAATGAAATGTAATAGTTCATGTTACTTTTTCAAAGTAAGTACGAAAAATATAAAAGACTGTGATTAATAAAAGATAAACTCCCTTCAAGTTCTGAGCACATAATATTACCCACGTTTAAGCATTGCCTTAATGAGTTTACACTTATGTTATTAGGTTTCCATCTCTTCACAATGTAGGGAGGGAAATGCATCACCAGTACTCTGTAACGAGAAGTGCATAACTAAGAAATGCAAGCAATTCTGTCATACAAAGGTTTTAAGATATCTTTGAAATGTAAAACAGTGCAAATGAGAACATGCTAAACATGCATGTTGGTTGAATAAGTATTTTGAATTTGTCCTCAACCAAGAATATTTATTATGATTCTTTTGGAGATATCTGTGCAAGCCAATTTTATTCATTAACCCCAATAAAACAGATTTCTCGAAGATAAATGTTTAAAACTTCTCCTTGTTATGTGTTCATAATAAACAGTGATTGAAATTGTATTTTACTAGCCTTTATATGAATGAATTTCATGTAAGTAATGCTTTGCCTCTATAAGTTAACCATAAATAGGCCTAAATAAATATGTTGTAAGTTGTTATTAAAGCTGTATTATTTACACAAGAGAAAAAATAACACGCCAGTAACAACAGTAAATAAAACAACAACAAAAAAACAAACAAAAAAAGAAGACTTCATGCAAAATATAAGATGAGTTTATTGATAAACTATTGTTTTGGTTTTGAAATTCTTATTTTCTCCCCAACCTCCCTTCAGAATCAAGAAAAACAAAAGAAAACAAAAAGCATGTGTTACAAACCTGAAAACTTTAAAGACGGCAGATACAATGCTTTGCATCTATCTAAAAAGAATGAATAATAGCATTTGAAACAAATTGCATTTTACATTGGCTCTATAATTTCAACATGCATTAGATATATCATCATTTCAATAGTTTTTCTTACATATAAATGCCCGAGACACCTGTTCACGTTTGCTGTCCATATGATGGTAATAATAATGAAGCTAATGCACATTGTTTACTTAGGCCTGAGTTATTATTTTTCAAAATGTGGTAGACCACACAAATCTGGCAATTATAAATTCAAACAGAAATCTTTACTGATAACATGGCACAATCTGCAATTTTTATTTGGCTCTAAATCTCATGGAATAAAGATTTGTATCACTTTGCCCACTGATAGTATTAATCTCAGACTATCCTCGAATCCTAAGATTCTTTAATTAAAACAAAAGCAATGACTCTATTGTGAAGAAAGCTCACAGTTGCTTTTTGTAAAGTATTTGTGACCTACTATGATTAAAAATGCATGAAGCTTTCTTCCGCACCTTAGTTAAAAACATCAGTACCAAGCTAAAGAAAAAAGCACTCTTTGCAAGATTTATAACAAGCCAAGCTGATTTTAACCCATAGTATAATTGATTCTTTTAATGAATAGGATGGTGGAATGTACATAAGAGACTTACAATAGAAATTCAGAAATAAAAGAAGGAAAAACACAGCCTCGTGGTGAAGATCAACTGTTTCATATGAAAGGAGCAATGTAAAGTGAAAACGAGAGTGAAAAAAAATGATTAAATTATATCTTTCTTTGTCAGGATAAATAATATTTTGAACAACTTTTTATACAGTTCACAGAGTGGGAAAAAGATCATATGTCAGTTTAGGGTACATTTAAAACATTACGGCATTAAAATGGATCATTTTCACCACTGGACAAAACACTTGTCATCAGGATTGTGTCCAAAATAAAATATTTGTCACGCAAACAATTTAATATATTGCTACTTCATCAGCACCTGAAATCTTCTACAGAAGCTAAATGATCTAGAATATACATGAATATTATTAAAGCAAGGTAATTATAATGAGTTGAGTGTGTAAGTGTTGCAATTTCTCTGTCACAGTATTATTATATTCACTTTTCAAGTTATTGTTTCGTAATCTATAGTGATTTGTTTACTCCTGAGTAAATTCTATATCAAGAGGAATGGAACACGATTGAAGTGGGGGGAAGCCAGAATTTCAGGAAAGGTTTACTTGTTTTACATACTTTATCTGCCTTTATATGAATGGTGATTTCAATTTTATAAGAAATATAAGGGTTATGAATAAAACAGAAATATTGGTGCATTTATAACCGTAGAGTGCTGCTGTATGTAATCACTATACACTATATTAAAACTGTATAACACCAGCTTAGTAAATGCTGGACATAAAAGTTCATGGTTCTGAACAAACATTAAGAGGCATATGCATGTATTTCACATTTTGATGCAAGGCAAATTTTCTTTAAATTGAAAAATGAATGATAGTTGCATTGTAATGTTATAACGGATTAAAATTTCTATGAAAAAAAACATCCATACAATAAATTTGATATATAAATAAAACTTGGCTGGCTACAAGGAGAAAAACTTCCCTGGAAAAAAAAATTCTAGACTGTTTGGTTTGGGTTTATTTTCACAGGAAATAATAATGCTCTACTTTGCACAGTTCACTAAACTCAACATTAAACACATACTAATTGAAATTTCATTTAAAACCATTTTGTTACATCTGTATATAAAATTTTGAGGTTGAAAACAAAATTTACACGATGGAATTTGATCTAGATCCAATTTTTTTTCTTTAGAACAAAAAACTAATACTATTTACTTAAATAAACAAACACTTATACTATTTACTTTTAATATAAGTTTTTTACAACTACTTGAAACTACCAAAGCAACACATTCATTTGCAATATAAATCAACATGTTCAAAGAAAGTTGAGGTACAGATGCCAAAAACAAATGAATAAACACCATTTTTTATTGTTTTTAATCAAGCAATGTAATTTGAAATGATCTTTGGCAAATCTGATCGTTCGTGAGATCTTTATAAAATAGAGACTATTAGGTCTGCATAGTATATCAAAATCATACAATAAAAAACCCATAAGAACAATAATGAAAATTAAAAAACAATATAAAAACATGGCACATAATTTCCTCTGTCCATATTAACTTGACAGACCAAAAAAACAAAAAAACAAAACACATTTTTTAGTCAAATTAATGTATTAATCAATCTACAATTAAAAAAAAAAGGAAAGAAAAATTTGCACCCGCACTGATGCTTCATGTTAAAATTTTAGAATCATTCTGGGACTAATACCTAAGGTTACATGTGAATGCTATATACAAGTTGCATACATTTTATGGCAGTTTGATTTAAAAAACGACACACACACACACAAATTAAAAAAAAACGGCCAAACTTAAAGTTATAAAAAAAAATCAGCACAAATTTGTATGCTTATGTCATTTATGATTAACCATGGCGGCTCGTGTAAAAATACAACAGCAAACTAATAACATGGGTTGAAATTGTCTATACTTAATCTAAAGTGGTAAAAAAATCAATTAGGTCCGCCCCTTAAAAACAATTTTTCTAATACATATGTAAATGAAATTAGAGGTGGTCCTGCTATTTGTTTATATAAAAAAAAAATACTGCTTGTGTTGTTTGGACATTCAGTTATTCCTGAAATTGTTTTTCATGAAAAAATCACAGCACTATCCCCAAAAGCCGAAATAATGTGCCTGAAACAGAAGTCATCCAACATTGTCAATCACAAACATTATAATATAGGTTTTCAAACAAAGCAAAAGAACAGATTTAATATAAAGTTATATGAGATGTAAAGAAAATTTGATCAGCTTAGCTATTTAAATCTACAAGTGTAGATAAAACAGGATAAGCATTATGGCACAAGTAAGGTTGAACACACACAAAAAAGAAAGGATCATCGTAAGAATTCTAATTTTTTTTTGTTTTTGTTTTGTTTGTTTGTTGTTGTTGTTTTGAGAATTGATTTTCACACCACTGCGCAATTGTATATTGTAAGTAGTTCTGCTATTAACAAAGTTGTAGCAAATTTTCGGAGGAGATTTAGAGCTCTGTTAGTGTACATTATTGTTCTTCTTAGACAAAAAATGTTTTATCTGAAATGCTTATACCTCTGCTTATTCATTAAATAGCTATCAAACAAAGTATGTATTTTGTATTGCCATGGGTAAAAAATGAAGACGCAAACTCATTTGAACAAAAACAAGCACAGAACACTCATACACAATAACCCTATTATCAATTGTGATTGTTACTCTCATGAAGTATATCTACAATTGATATACATAAAGAATTGAATGGCACATAGTCGCTTCTATTTAAAAAAAAAGCTAAATAGACAAAGAAAAATGGCATAAATTTACATAGTTAAAAAAGGATTTCACCATAAACAACAAAAATTATTTTTATTTAAACTTGGTTTGAAATTTAAAAAAGTGAATTAAAGTAAGAATAAGTTGGTGTGAGAATAGAAGGTGGTCTTGCACAGGAATTCTTTACCTAATATAATACTTTGCAGCAGCTTGTAAAATTTCTGTAATTTTAAAAAAGTACAATTACATATGGCAACAGTCTTGAGGAGGATTAAGTCATTAAAATCAAAGTACATGACAAACTGTAGCAGCAGATGCTAGATTGTCTCAACATTGCTTTGTTGAGTGATATGAAAATAATATGGCAACTGGCAGTGCAATATAATCTCTTATTATAAACAAATGATGTTGCTAAACCTGGAGATGATTAAGTTTACCGGTAACATTAATAATAATCTAAAGTTCACTTCATGATAAAATGAAGTAAAACCTTGTCTAGAAGGTTAAAAAAACATTTCTGTAGATGCAGCAGCAGTTTTTAGACAACATTGTATATGCACCTTATTCACACTAATCCTTAAAATTGGTTGGACCTTTACAGCGCATCATTTACACTGAAATACAGTGCATTGTTTTTTCATGCATACAAAAGATATACCTGTTTTACAATTCATTTAATTCCTATGATGAAAACGTTACTTTCTGAGAGTGAAGAACTTAGACATATTGGGAAGGAATGCAATAAATCAGTATCTTTTTAAACAGTCTCCATGACAAAGTTGTTACTTTGAATACTTCAAGGTAAAATTTGTTGATGTCCACATTTCTATATTTAAGTGATACCTTTCTTTATTGAAAATGGTTTCTGGTGTTATAAAGAAAAGACTTGATAGGTAAATGTCAAATTATTCAATGTTCTGAATCTATCACTTACTTTATATTTTTATGTTGAAACATTTCTAACAATATTGTGTATATGTAAAACAAATTGAAGAAAAAGATAATGGATAGTAAAGTAAGCTGCTATGTAACCATCTAATAATTGATGTACTAAAAAGAGTACAATGCACACAGAAATATTAAGAATATGGCACTATAGTAAAGTAAGTAAAATTATACGCCATTTAAAATCATTTAAAAATGGAACAGGGCATACACACACACACTCACATTAGAATTATAAAAAGGAATTACACATGAGGTAAACAATACTTAAAAAAAAAAAAATCGAAATGAAGAAATGCAACAAGGTATACATGGTAAAATGACAGGTTCTTCAAGGATATTGATTTTTTAATTATTTGTAAGGCATCTATGTACAGAAAAAGTGAAAGCCAAAAGGCTTATGGGTAGAATTATTTTCTTTATTGCCCAAATTGTCAAGATAACTCACAAAGGCACAAGATTATAGTGGGGAAAAGACCTAGGTATGCTCAATTTAGATACACCTTTTCTTCAATCATAAGACAAATACATCTAAACAGGATAGGCTATATTGTTGCTGAAAAAATTATTTTTGTTGAGAGATAATTTATTATTTTAATGACCCCCTAGATTCAGTGCTGTTATAAAAAGGTGTCTGATTAAAAAAAAAAAAGAAATCAGGTTGAAAATTAGTTTCATTTATATTATAGGAAAACTACACTTTTAAAGACAATGTTAGAAGTATAACACATTTGTATTAGCCAACAAAATGGTAGCTTAAGATTTTTGAATCGTATCACATCTGATTGAAAATAAAGAGCAACTTGTTTGATATCACAATCTACACATTTAACACCAAAGTAATCAATTATTGCTAAAGGGAAATGAAACAAATCTTTTTAAGTATACAGATTCATTAAATTTTTGAAAAGTACTAAATGTGTTGGTATAGACATTATTAATTTAATATCCCTCACTTCCCTGATTATGCATTTTCTCAAAATTTATGAATGCACAATGTGTGAATGTGTGTTTCAGCCTATCAATAACAACAGCATTAAGATTTCCACCCTCTAAAAACTACGGCAGTATATAACTAGGCAAACTATTTATGTATCACCATACATTATGATAAGGAAAGCAGAGCAATACATGTTCTCATATTTACATATGTGTTAATGTATCTACAAAATAAATTATGCTTTAAACTACTTCATCTGTAAAGCAGATACACAAATCTTCAATATAGATGCCAGATAAGGCTTTAGCCATCACAAATATTGTCATTTGCACACCTGAGTTTTGGGGGATAACAAACCAACCTTTGTTTCACTCAATATCAGTGAAACGAGAAATACACATGCAAAACAAAGAAATACTATTTGAATTTAGATTTCCCATACAATTTCCACAAAGTTTTAAAATTTGTCAGTGACCAATGATTCCAATGGTGCAAATACTAAATTTTGCTTCTTTTCCTAACCCCTTTAAATATAAAGCATATATTAAATGCATACAAGTAAAATCTAATTGCCACGGGAAAATCAAGAAAGCAGAATGAAACTTTTACTAAAGAACATTTTTTTAAATGTCATAACTACATATACCTACTTCAAAGCTAAACTTAAAATTGTCATTTGCAAACATTTATTTTTGTTACTGATTGCAATAATGGTAGACTTAAAAGGAGAAAAAAAAATTACAATCACAGATCATGACAACGTTTTTCATTTAAAAACCTAACATCACATAGCAACAGGATCATACAGAATGCGGAAAATACAATGTACCTCATTATTCAAATTTTTTTCTTTGGATGGGTACTTGGGGCTGGGTTTGGGAGGGACACAGCAAAATGTAGCCTATATAAAAGGAGAATTGCTTGTAATTGACACAATGCACTGTCTTTATAAAAAAAGTACACAGCAATTAGTTCTCTAGTCGAAATGGCGTATCTGAGAGGTGGTCTTTAGTTTTACAGAAGGAAAACAGACATTTTCTTTTTTTGATGTGAACCTCCACAGAACCAATCACATTAGTTTTTTTCTCGCTTTGCAAGGATACGTTTCACAAACATTAGGCTGGTAGTGATTAACACTGGAAGTCTTTTATTTGGCGGATATAAATTCTATCAATTTAAGAGCATAGAAAATGTTTCAAAGACTCCAATACTTTTGATCTTGTAGGCCTACAGTTTAGAAAAATGTAATCTCTCCAGTTCGCTTCTTTTTCAAGAAAATAAAAAAAAAATTACTGTCTTGGTTCAGGTTGTGACGGTTGAATGGCTCTGCAATTCCTGACATACATGTATTTGAACTTCTTGCAATTATGATGTTAAAATTCAATAAGCGTGCTATGGCGGTGACTGGCATGGCTAGCATTATTTGTCTTTGGTAGCCTCAGCGCTCACCCTTCCCCCACTGTGACTAGACATGCTGCTGTTGGCTGGAGTGGTGCTTCTTGTGACGCTTGTGACGCTTGTGTTGCTGGCGTTGCCGTCTCTGCTGACGGTGCTTGTGGTTGTCGTGGTACCGCCTGGTCTGCTGGCGGCGGAGCTGGTCGCGATGTCCGAGGGCAGGGACATGCGCTTCATCAGGTTGTTGTACCAGACGGTCATGAGGCGCACCTGGGGCATGATGCTCAGCAGCTGGGCCAGGCGGTCTGGTGGGGCTTGCTTGGCTATCAGAGGGGAAATAGGGGGAGAGAGAGAGAGAGGGAGGGAGGGAGAGAGAGAGAGAGAGAGAGAGAGAGAGAGAGAGAGAGGGGGGGGGAGAGAGTGTGTGTGTGAGAGAGAGTGTGAGAGAGAGTGAGAGAGAGAGAGGGAGAGAGTGTGTGTGTGTGTGAGAGAGAGACAGGGAGTGAGAGAGAGAGAGAGAGGGAGAGAGAGTGTGTGTGTGTGTGTGTGAGAGAGAGAGAGAGTGTGAGAGAGAGTGAGAGAGAGATATAGAGAGAGAGGGGTGGGGGGAGAGAGAGAGAGTGGGAGAGAGAGAAAGAGAGAGAGACAGAGAGAGATAGAGAGAGAAATGGGTTAATTAAATCAATATTTGGTTTCTTTGTTGCTTAGCATTCAGCGCCAACACTATATAGACTATATTGAAGATGACTCTTAAGATAGAAGTCTGGCAATTTTACGTAAATTAAGATATTGTGATTAAATAGTGTATCTGAATGAGACATACTAGGAAGTTGATTATATCAAGAGATATGTACATTGTTACTCAGGTGAAAGTCATGAGCATTGCTTTAGGTTTACTTTTAGTTAGCTCATCAAATAAAAACGCCCGTGCATAAGTAAGTAATGCTTAACCATGCAATAATATGAAATTTTGAAAGTGAGAATAAAGTTTATGAACAGAAAAAAATAATATTTTGAACATCCTTGAGCTTGTTGATCACAACTCCATGTCTTTCAACAGCTATGAATATCTTTCTGTGAAATAACATTTCTGCATACTGCATATTGTGAATAATCATCATGTGTTTAAACAAAATTTGAACTTTAATGCCTTTGAATGATTTAACAACAGAAATTACAAGCTAAAAAAACAACAACAATCTCATAGAGTCAGTACCTGCCATATAAGCCTCAAGTGATCCGATGAGAATATCCCTGACGTGGCACACAATGTTTGGCTTGACAAGGTCAGGACAGTCTGAAAAATAAAATAAGATGAGACGAGCATGTATTATTCCATAGGTAAATTTGCCTTGGTCACACATACACATTAAATATTTGGTTCAATTTGACAATATCAATACATATGAAAGAAAAAATGTACCATTTTACATATAACACGGTTACATACTGTCAGACATATATAATTTTTTTTAAACATACCTAAATACCAACCCAATCCACTAACACACATCATGCCCGCCTCCTTCGGAATCCACAATGAGGTCGCGAGAGAGAAACAAAACGACATACACTTGATACAGACAGACATACGGACGGACAGACACAGACAGGAGAACGAACGTACAAAAAGGTAGACAGAAAGACAAAAAGATAGGGAGACAAAGACAAGCAATGACGATCACAGTGACAATGTGACAATGACAGTGACAGAGATAAGAGGTAAGTAAACAGATAGAGAAACAATTTACCAAACATAGCGCAAAGAAACAATTTACTAAACATAGCACAAAAACTATAACGTATCTAAGATTAGTAAGAACCATGTCCTTTGATATTGGTGTACTTATCAAAACTTTAAGCCTTATCATTATGCATTCCAACCATAAGCTTCTCAGCCTTAACTCACCAACGCTAGTCATGGAGATGGCGCACAGCATGGCCGCCTCCGTAGAGTCAGTATCTAAGATTAGTAAGAACCATGTCCTTTGATATTGGTGCAACTTATCAAAACTTCAAGTCTTATCATTATGCATTCCAACCATAAACTTCTCAGCCCGACTCACCAACGCTAGTCATGGAGATGGCGCACAGCATGGCCGCCTCCGTAGAGTCCACACCCAGGCCGTGCACACGCTCGCCCAGCTGCAGCAGGTGCACCTTGTAGGAGAAGAGCGGGTTCTGCATCTGCACCACCCAGTTCCAGATGTGGCGGAACCGCTTGAACTCCGGGTCGTAGAACTCGGTGCAGGCGATGAGCACCATGAGGCCGAAGCCGACGTGCTTGCCCAGAGAGATGCGGTCCTGGATGTCGATCTTGAAGTAGCCTGAGGTGCATATATGGAAAGAGGGGGGGGGGGGGTATACGATATAATATTATATGATTACGCCTGTTTAACCATATGCTTGCACAGGGACATACTGCCTAGGATGGATGTCTCGAATGTTCTGAGGTATGAGAAAATATATTTTAAAAAATTAAGCCTAATTTAAATGTGCGGCCTGGATGTTGATCTTGAAGTAGCCTTGGGTGTAGGACAAATTTAACCTATTTAGTGCAGTGCTTGGTAATTCGAGATGTGGTCCTAGGTGTTTATCTCAAATATACTAAGATAATGCGGCTCTAGGTGTTTATCTCAAATATACTAAGATGTTACTAATGTTATTAGTGTGTATATTTATACACTGGGTATGGATCTTGGAATAGCCTAAAGTATAAGAAAATACATGTAAATGAAAAATCAAACCCATTTTCACTGTTTTGGTCGTCTTGTTTTATAATACTCGTCAGTCAAGAGCAGTACCAAGTGAGTGTAAGGCTTCATTGTCCACAAAAAGTTGCTTTTTGACTGCTCTGACTAGGTTTGGCCATATTACTTAACTGTATACGTGTTATGCTTACATATTTCAAAATTAATATTGACCTCGGAGAATAAATCAAGAAAAAAACGAAGGCTTCGGACTTTACCTCATATTATCAAATGTTGCAAAGAGTTATAAAGCAAAGGTAACATGTTGAACTCCTTGCCCCATTAATGTTCAGAAACCCGGCACCATGAGAATCTTTTTATTTATTAAAATAATATGAAGGACGCGCCATAACCGAAGTCTGCACATATATTGCATAGTAAGTACAACAATACCATAAACTTAAACCCCAGACAAAGGGTAGAGTTTGGTGAGATAAATGCACTTAGGAACCCAGCACCATGAGACTTTTTATTTATTAAAATAATATGAAGGACGCGCCATAACCGAAGTCTGCATATATATTGCATAGTAAGTACAACAATACCATAGGCTTAAATCTCAGACAAAGGGTAGAGTTTGGTGAGATAAATGCACTTAGGGACTCAACACCATGATACTTTTTTTACTTATTAAAATAATGTGAGAGACGCCCCATAATCGAAACCTGTATACATTGCGTAGTAAGTACAACGATGCCATAAACTTAAACTCCATACAAAGGGTATAGGTAGAATTTGGTAAGATAAATGCACTTAGCCCTGGGTCTAAATTGAGTCCTACCAGGAATGTTCCGACAGAAGCGCTGTCCAGCCACTACGTGTCGAGCAATCCGCTTCTGGATGAGGTGCCAGTGCTCCAGCAGGTCGTTGCTCTTTCTGGATACGGGTGACTGTAAGACAAAGGGATAGAAGCAACATTATATAGCAGGAGAGTAGAGATCAAATAATGCCAACCTCGAGAGTCTCAACCATATTTGAAAATGAAACTTAAAATTGTTTTGTAAATTAAAACAATAAAAGAATATTAAAAGGACTAGGTCATTCTCCAGTAGAATTTAAAGTGAGAACGGATAAAGTAAATGATTTAAAAATAATTAATTTGTAATGATCAGGACTTTGAGAATTTTATTCAAATTAGTTATATAAAAAAGCTAAAAATCAAACCAATGTTTACTTTATAGCACTGCTAAAACCTGCGAAGTTACACATTATTTATACTCTTTCATTTACCATAAATCGCAGCTTGTATCAAGCATTGTATCTGTGTGCAGAACTTACCGCCGCCTGGTCGTGATCTTTGAGCACAAACGTCCTCTGCAGGTTGTCAAATGCCGCCATGATGTCCTGAATAATCTGCTGACGCTCCGCTGTAAGCTCCTTCTGCTCGCTCGACCCTTTGAACCCGTGCCAGTAATTGTGGGACAGCTCGGGCATGAACTCGTCCGGTGACATCAGGCTAGACAAAGTGGCGTCCATCCTCTCGCTCGTTCTCGGTTCATTTATGCCGTCGCCCCCTTTGGTAGACGCCCCTCCATCGCCTTTCTTTCTCCAATTATTTCCGTGACCGTCGCGACTCCCGGACATTGCCGAGCGCCGGTCGCAAGCGCACGATTCACACGAGTTGTCAATGCCGAGGAAGATTCGGTTGATCTCGTGCAGGAGAGCGGAGTCGCGGACCAAGCTGCTGTTGAAGCTGTCGTCAATGACCTCTGCAGTGGCCGATGCGACCGATAGATCCAGTTGCTGCCGATGATGCTGTAACTGTTGTTGTTGCTGTTGCTGTAGGGTGTAGCTGTTTGGTGGGGATCGCAGACCAACTCCAGTCGGTGACGGATTGCTGTGGTTATTGCTATTTTTATAATGGTAGGTATTGTGGTTCATAATCACTTCTTGGGAGTTGCTTTTCACACTCGCTCTGTCGCTTGGGCTTGAACAATCGCTGTGGGAAGATGCGCTTTTGCAACGGGGAGAGGAGGCTTGCTGTAATCGGGCCTCTAGAATAGGACTAATTGTCTTTCCCCCTTGACTGTAACCCGCAGCGGATATCGGTGTATGCAGTGGGATGTCTTGCACGGGACTGGACCTCTGTGCAACAACCAGATGCTGGCTCTGAAGGTTTCTGCTGGCGGGCCGGGGAGATGGCGTGTTGGGTGTGAAGTTAGGGCTAGCGTGGGCGATAAAAGGCGAAGACCGGTTCAAAGACGTATGTGGCGAAGTCACGTTGTGTCTCCGCTGTTGCTGTTGAACTTGGCTTTGTGGTGAACTGTTTTGAGACAAAGGCCTAGACACAGAAGTCGGCGAATATGTAGGCGTGGCCGTTAGACTTTGTGCTTGTGGTGGTAGAACTTCATCAAGCTGTTGCTTCTGTTGCTGCTGCTGCTGTTGTCGAAGAAGCCGAGATTGCTCTGAGGTAATGGTGCTCAACAAGGCCGCTATTTCATCGGGAAACAACTGGACTGGTTTGCCCAAGCGCACTGCTTCTCTGTACTGTTGGAGCAATGATTCCACAGAGCGCGGCGAAATCGGTGTTTTACGGGCAGGTGTGGTTCGTGAAAGACTTTCCTGCATTCCAGACGATGCCGAACTAGCTGCGTTTGAAGTCGCTACATTAGTAAGAATATGTTTGATAATGGAAGGTTGGGACAACAGGCTGGGTGTAAGTTGAGATGGACTTATATTTGGCTCTCTCGGAGATTCGAAGTGTTGTTGGTAGATTGGTTGCTGTCGAAACGTATTTCGCCCGTCTTGAGTAGCATCCAGATCATGTCTTAACAAAGGCCCGATTGACTCATCTGCACTTACATCAGTCTCTCTTGAATCACTCACGTCATGTTGCTGCTGCTGCTGTTGCAAGACTTGCTGTTGTTGGTGGTGGTGGTTAGAGACTGCCAAAAGGTTGTTGAACGAATTTGGAGGGTATGAAGATACAGGAGTTGATAAATACGTTTTGACCAAACCGTTGTACGGCTCATGAACAGCTGATGTATGCGGTGCATTCGCGGCGTGATTAAGGTCAGCTTCCGAGTAGACATTTTGACCTTGGTCTATGCTCCCGCCTTCACTGGTAGCAACAAACGATGTTTGCGGCGCGGACAGTAAAATATCTCCAGGCCTATGCAATATCTGCACGCCATTCTCACCAATGACTTCTCCGTTCCCGACATCCACGCCCGGTAGGAAGATGGTCTCCTGTGTTTGGGGGACATACGTGACGCTCCGGCCAGACATGTTGATAGCCAGCACCTGGCCGCCAAGTTTGGCCGCCACACTCGCGCCCAGGGACGACGCAGCGTCCACAGTATCCGACACGGACATATCCTTAGTATAGGAATATTTTATATCTCTATCATCGAAGTCGCCCCCTTCAACAATGTTCAATGCATCGCCACTAACCACATTGCCGTTAGGAAGAAGGTAAGTCGGGATGGGTTTCAAAGACTGAATGTCATACGGTCCCTGGTTTTGCAAGTCGTGGTGATGACGGCTTTGCTGTTGAAGAGATAAAAATGGTGGTGATTTTTCGTGGGCGTTTTTGTCGACACTGTTTTGTATTACAGTCATATTTTGCATAGTCTCTAAGACCACGTTCTGTGAAAATGTTCCTTCGGGGCCATCGTCTAGTCGGTCGTCTTCGACTTTCACAGCTCTGTTCATGGGAACACCATCCGGGCAGCAGTCGTTCTCTGGAAATTCCAAAGGCTGCTGGCTTTGATACGATTGTGTGCTCTCAGAGAAATGGTCTAGGAGCTGAACGTGCTTCTGAGAAGAATCTTGTTGTGGAGGGATGGCTTGTCTTTGCTGGCTCTGAAAGTGTTGGTGGATTTGAAATGCTTGCCTGTCTCGTTGTTTTTCGTCTTGCATACTGAAACCCACTAAGGCCGAACCATCTGGTATAGATCTCGCCAAACCAGTTGAACTGGACGGTGGAGTAGCGGTAGGCACCAGAAGGTCGGCCGAGGTGGCAGAAGGTGCAGCCTGGCCTAGTTCTAACTTGCCACTGTCCCAGTCCTGGACTGTCATGCAGTCGTGCAAAATACTTCCTAAACTACTAAAACCACCCGATTGATGCTGATGCTGCTGGTGCAGTACTTGTTCATGCTGGTGTGTGTCCTGGTGCTGATGCGGGTGGTGATGATCAAATAAAACGCTACCATTGCCGGCGTCTGTGGAAGAAACCTCGTCTTGCTCGAAGTCGCTGGAGAGCGAGGACGCCGTGTTCATAAGGTTCATCGAAGATGACGAGACCACGCCAGTTTTGTCCGTTGTGCTGATAAGGTTTCGGGCGTGTGGTATCTTGAGACCGTTTTTCTTGATCGACGGTTTGCTGTAAGTGACCTCGCCCTTCTTTGGACGCCCCATCTTGATGGCTAAGGAGAAAATGATAAAACAAAGCATGGCCGTTACCGCGATGAAAAGACAAACTATTATTAAGAGTATAGACAAACCAGGACAACAGTAGTGCATGAATTGAGGAGATGGGGGAGGTGTTGTGTTCCTCGTTGTTTATAGGATACTCTTTTACGCGAGTTCTAAAAATTGTCGCGCTACCTTTCGCATTTCATGTATATTATTAGTATTGTTCATTTCACTGCACACGTTCTAAAAAGCTTGGAACTTTATCGTTGCTTCTAAAAACAAAAAACAAAAACAACAATTCAGTCATTTTAAGCTATGAATCTCTACACATCTTAAAAATTCGAAAATTTAAAACCACCGTTAGCCAACGTCTCCTGTCATAATTATTATGTTGCTCTCAATATCTCGTTGGGTTTAAAGCTTCAAGATGAGCATTATTAAAAGGGGATACCACAACTAACATCATTCGTAAAATGAAAAATATACAGAACCGAAAACCTGACGGCAATTCCCGGAATAAGAGACATTTTTATTGCATGGAGGCTATTAATAGCAACGAATCTTAATGTAAAACATTAAAACAAAATTTTCATTGGGCGCTCTGTTTTTCTACTTATCTCCATTGCGGAGACACAGAGAAACGGTAAACTGATATCACGGTTCCCATCTTTACTATTATTCACCGCAATCATGCAAACCTATCAGTATCAAAACTGCAACCATGGCAACATACAGAGGCATTCGGCTATCAATCCACCCCAAACCTAAGTGCTACTCTCGCGAATGGATTCGGAGAAAGGGTCACATCTGGCAGATAAGAGCCTGCCCCTAAAAATAAGCCGCTTCGATCCCGCGCAGTTAAAAAAAAAACTAAAGCATGTGTGATGAAAAGGAGAAGATGGCACTGCGTGAAAAGTACGCATCAGAAGAAGAGATAATTGGGCCACTCCGTTCGATCTAGGTACAGACAGGTCTCAGTTTCTGCTTGTTTCAAGTGGAGCTTTGTTGCTGTGTTTACAATCACACGTTCTTGGTGGGTTTACAATGAGTGATAAGTTAGGCGTTCTGGGTGGGTTTACAATGAGTGATACGTTAGGCGTTCTGGGTGGGTTTACATTGAGTGATACGTTAGGCGTTCTGGGTGGGTTTACATTGAGTGATACGTTAGGTGTCCTGTGGGTTTACAATGAGTGGTAAGTTAGGCGTCCTGGGTGGGTTTACAACGAGTGATACGTTAGGCGTTCTGGGTGGGTTCACAATGAGCGATACGTTAGGCGTTCTGGGTGGGTATACAAATAAGTACAAACGGCTACAACATTATTTTATTTGCATCTCCGTTATATTTATGCGATGTTTAACGTGGCGAACGATGCAAAAAGCAATGCATTACCAATGGAAATACACAATAAAACAAACAAACAAGCAGATGAGCCCTCTAGGCTCTCCCCCAAGCAAAAAAACAAAACAAAAAAAAACAAAACACACACACACAACCCCAAACAAAACGATAACAACGAGCAAACGACGTTTAAGTTTGAAATCTTTAACGCGTTTTCTCAAGGACTCTATTTCAGATACGATAGCATCTCCTTTAGCCAATGAATAGCAATGGTTAGTTGGGATGTGACTCCACCTGCCAAAAGATGGTCTCGAAAGGAATCGAATCTTGGATCCCCAGTCCAGATTCGCCGTATAGGATCCCCCAGGGGAACCTAGTAGACGTTAAACCCGGAGAGAGGGAGATAATTCTTTCCTTCTCTCTTTAGAGAACAAATACCCAGTCCAGAGATTTCCTCAACTGCACTATCTCATGCCCACCAAATATCATCAGATCGAAGGCTGCTTGATACACGCTACAATCAAGTCGTATCTTTGCACCATATGTTTCGCTGGCCAAAAGTCTCCTTGGCGATGAGTGGAGAAGATCGATCAATCGATAGGAAACATCTGCCAGGTTTCTCGCACTTTCCCCCCTGGGCGCAGTCATTTCCCTTTCCGACAAAGCCCAAGTGTTCTCGGGTTGTGGTATATTGTTTACAGCAGCAACACGAAACAGGAAGGAATTAGAGAAAAATTGAAAAAAAAAGCAGACTGCTTAAAAAATAAACCACAACAGAAAACAAATAGGAAATATTAACCAGGCCAAAAGAAGGAAACCCAACAGATAGTTTCAGGTTTTCCCCACAAAAAAGCAAAGACAAACAGATTAATTGGTTATTTTTAAATAAAAGAGCAGCAATTTAGAAAACTTAAATATAGCACTTCTTTCGTATCGAAGAAAGAAGAAAATCCACATCAAAAGTATTGGATATGTGTCATGGAAAAAAAAAAGAACACGTCTTTAAAAATGGGTTTGCGACAACTAATATTATGGCTGTATCAGAAATCAAACAAACCAAACAAAAAGATAGTTTGAGACAAAATCAACAAGCATGCTAAGGGTAACTTTAGAACAAATGCATATTTTCTCAAAAGAATATGCAACTGATAACTATAGGAGACAAAAAAAAAACAATGAGAGGCAGCTGCTTAGGGGAGGAGAGGAGGATTTAGACACATTGGAACGAACAGCAAAGTGTGAACGAGAGAGTGTGTGAGTGTTGGTTTAAGAAGATGCCACAGATGATTATACAAGAAAAAGAGATGAGAATTATTTATAGGCAGCTTACATATTGAGAAGGGTATGAATAAGGAACATTGAAAAAAATTATGTGAGTGAGCGAGTGTGTTAATGAGAGTCACAGAACGAGACGCATAGATAAATAGATTGAGTAGAGTTGAGTTAACGTCCAGCATCAGCACTATATAGGCTATATTGTGGACGGGCCTCAAGACGGACGTCTGACAATTAGATAGATAGATAGATAGATAGATAGATAGATAGATAGATAGATAGATAGATAGATAGATAGATAGATAGATAGATAGATAGATAGATAGATAGATAGATAGATAGATAGATGATGTGTAGCCGATAACATGGCCATATCACCAAGGTAGGGTGATATGTTACTAGATAGACAGGGAGATATAGAGAGCTGAGAGAGAATTAAAAAAGAGACAGGCAGAGGTAAAGGGGACAGCGAGAGAAATTCAGAAACAGATAGAGAAAAAGGGTATTCACGAACGACATGAAAAGAACCCAGCACAAATAAAGACTCACCTTCTCTCGACATGCCCTCCAATAAACACTTCTGATATCGACAGAAGCGGCAGTTGTTGCGCATGCGTGGATTAATCGAGCAGTGCATTGAGCCCTTGCAAGTGTATGACCGGTTCTCTTTCAGCCCGCGGCGGAAGAATTTCTGAAAGTAGGGGAAAATCAGGCAATGAAACAAATCTAAAAGATGATCCAATCATACTCATGCATGTACAAATATGAACCCTTTTCACAACAAAAACATGGGTCGAAAATATATCTCATCAAAAAGACTGGTTGCTATTGGTAAGTACGCGTATTATCATGCCCATTAGGCAATGTTTTTTTCCCCTGCTTTGTTTTTTTTAATCATACATTTCCTGGAGTCTTATATGGAGACAGCGGCGGATTTGAGCCAAGTCTTGGATGGGGGTTCATTTCAGAATCGAACTGGGAGCCCAGCTTTGCACTCCATAGTTTGTTCGAACGAAGTGCCTGATGCTCAAAGAAATACGGATTGAGATTGCTAAATATTAAGAAAGAGAGGTAACAAAAATAATAGCAAGATGGAGGAGGGGTAAATATAGAAAGAGGGGGGAGAGACAGGAAAAGAGAGAGAGAGAAGGGGCGGGGAGAGGATACGAGAGAGAAAGAAAAAAAGAGAGAAAGAGAAGAAAAAGAGACGCTGAAACTAAAGGAAAGAAGGACACACACACACACAAAAGACAACAACGACAACGAAAAAGATGGCTAGTCAAAGATAAGACCTGACCAGGAAAACCCAAATACACTATAACAGTGATCTCGTGAATAATTCCAAACACTGGAGGTTCGATTGTCCTACGAAGGTGACTCACCTTGCAACCCTCGCATGTGATCACGCCGAAGTGTATACCGTTGGCGATGTCTCCGCACACTTTACAGAGCAGCTGGCCTTCTGCAGGCTCCACTGCCTCTGGCTTCTCTGGGGATATCAGAAGGAGCAACGCTTGACCGCTTCGTCCATGATAAATAAACCTCATTGTTTGTGTTTACTTTAATTTATTGGGCTTTCAAATTATTCATCAGCTGATTGGGCTGTGGAGCATTCCTTGACCAAGTCGTTGATTGGTTATATTAACTCTCTCTCTCTCTCTCTCTCTCTCTCTCTCTCTCTCTCTCTCTCTCTCTCTCTCTCTCAGCGTTTCACGTCTCCTAGGTTGCCCTAAGGGATTCTATACGGCGGCAGCTGCTTTTCAGTGGTCGTTCAAATTATCATCGAATTGGTGTGATTACTCCTCGGCAATCTAAAAAAAACAACATATTATTATGGATTGACTAATTCTCAGTAAATGCACAAATCCAGTAATTCCCAAGTAATCCTTAAGGCCGATCAGCACAAAAATAAATCAAGAATCACCAAATTTTCAAAGGAAATAGCTAGTTCGATTGTTCGACTATGATGAAGATTTAAACACCAAACTGAGATCATCACTGACCTTTCCTGTTCATGCCGGCGCTGATACACTTCTGGAAGCGGCAGTGCTGGCACCGGACCCTGCCCCCCTTCAGGACGTCGCATTTGCCTCCACACTGACTGCTGAAGCTCGGCCGGCCGTCCTTAGTGCAGCGGATAAAGAAACTCTGGAGGAGTATAAATTAAAAACTATTAGACTTAGTAGTAGTAGTAGTAGTAGTAGTAGTAGTAGTAGTAGTAGTAGTAGTAGTAGTAGTAGTAGTAGTGGTAGTAGTAGTAGTAGTAGTAGTAGTAGTAGTAGTAGTAGTAGTAGCAGTAGTAATATCAGTATTTGTAGAAGTAACTCCATCCCCTCTTTGTCAAAGCAAAAATCTTAGGTATAATGAGGATGATGGTGGCAGCGACAAGAACACGAACACAGTGACTATGATGCTGGTGTTGAGGATAATATCGATCTGAGTGATTATGATGATGTTATTTATTGAAATGTGAATCATATTGAAAAAAGTGGTGTTTTATACCGCTAATATCAATATTCGTCCAGTAGAACAACAGAAAATGATAAGATCAAGAAGTAAAACAACAACAACAACAACAAGAACAAAAATAATAAAAATGAAAAAAGTATTGTGGAATCGTTCCAGGAGACTGTTAGTAGACAAATCTTTTTCAAGTTCATTTTTTTCTATCTATTTATACATGAAACCTAACCAAACAGAAGAAAGTTTATATTCGCAACGATCGTTTCGAAATTACTTAGCTCATTTGGAATCATGACAAATTTGGTAACAGAATATAGAGAATAAATAAAGCAGTCATAAAAATGAAGTTAAATAAAAACAAGAAGGTGCAATTCTTTTTTGGCAGCTAACTATGAAGCGATGAATTTTGTTTTGTTAAAGAAACGAAGATTGCCAATAGCAACAAGCACTTTAATTTATTCTCGACAAATCAGAGACACATCATTCAAAATTAATTATTTAAAGTTGTTCGATATTTTACGAAATCTTCACTGTCTCCCAAATAGAAAAAGAAAATCAATCAAAACAATAAAACAAAACAAAAAACATCATACACAAAAAAACAACAACCCACCCACTCGGAAGTTTGTCAAATGATTCGATTTGAAATAGCGGCGAGGAAGATTCCTATTTGTTCTAAGTGAATGCACCTGCTCACTCTTCTTACTTCTTCATCCATCACAGTTGCAAGTGATTCTTTTACAAATCGTGTTATCAAGAACTTTGGTTACGTATGTCAAATTGGGACTTCCCGTGGGTGCCTTTTAGATTAATCTCAACCCAAGCTCAAACGGCACAGCGCCTTGGACGTGGAAAGACCATGACCCCTTCGGCATGACTTAGGAAACTGTTAAAAAGATTTCTTGGAACTAAATCGAACTAACTTTCTAAATAGTTCAGGAGCTATGGATGATCTTATAGTGCAAAGCTACCCACAAATATATATATATTTTGTTTTTATATTAGGAATCAAGACTAAGTCAAAAGAATGATGGAGTATGAAGAAATGATGGCAGAAATTGACAAAGGGAGAAATAAATTAATATGTGTGTGTCTGTGTGTGTGTGTGTGTGTGTGTGTGAGAGAGAGAGAGAGAGAGAGAGAGAGAGAGAGAGAGAGAGAGAGAGAGAGAGAGAGGGAAAATACAGAGAGAGAGAGAGAGGAGGCAGAGATAGGAAAGGGTATGTGTTATAAAAGCATCAGAAGGAAAAAGTGACCGCTACCATTTCACAAAGATACCAACAAAAATATTACTTTTCCCTGAATGTTTAGGCAACTTAAATATCTGTTTATTCACTAACCACCCTCATTTTTTGCATATCTTCCTATCCATCCCCTCCCGATATTCACTAGGTTCCTCGCTCTCTCTTTCTCTCTCTCCCTCTCTCTTTCTCTCTCTCTCTCTCTCTCTCCCCTCCAGCCTCTTTAATTCCTCATTGAAACAATTGCTCATAAATGATATATTGTACCACCAGTGAGCAAGAAAAGGACTGGCGTAAGCCGGCAGGCGGGAGGTCAAGGCAGGACGCAGACTGTCAGAGGGGCAAAACCAGTGATTAACACGCCACCTCCAGGTCTAACTACAACTCTATGCCTTTCCCTTCTTCCAAAGAGCCGTCAAGCATCATCGCTGGAAGATGGAGGTCTTCTAATCGAGGTGAATTCTCAATAAGAACAGAACACGAGATGTCGCGTGCCCGCCCCCCTCAACCCCCTCCTTCTGTCTAGGCCACAGAAATGATCCGCACTGGAGGGAATATACTGCCCCCTGCCCCCTAAGGACTGGTGACCGGCGTGAGCGTGTGAGCGTTGTTTGAAATGGAAATGAAAAGCAAACTGGACTAGACCATAGCCGTCTAAAACATAGTCATGTGTGTTATAGAGGGGCATGACTTGACTGAACACACGACGTTTAAATTAACCATGACTTGCTGTCCGATCATCATCAATGGCTAGGCATACAGCTAGTTTACGTCTGAGGACAAACGGTCCTCACCCCCTCTCCACTATTCTGTCTACCCCCTCCGATCCCAAGAGAAAAAAAATATGAGCCATAGAGTCTTTTCTACACCCATATAATTTACACACGCTGAGGTTTTCACATCTTTGAATTGGGATTCTTTCACCCAATTGAATTCACACAAACTAACTCTCTCTCTCTCTCTCTAACTCTCTCTCTCTCTCTCCCTCTCTCTCTCTCTCTCATATAGCATATGTGGTTCTGGGGTTGGACGTTAAACCAATTCATCTCATAATGTAATAATTTCCAGCCTATTAATATTTTTGTGATTGGAACAAAATACAGATCATCTTGGAGAGTTTGTTCTGCTTTTACAGTTTTTAGTACTCACAGATCACCAACAAATCCTATACGGAGAGAGAGAGGGGAACTGGTATTTGAACCTAGGGATCTCCAACTAAGCTATCGGCGTATCCCTCTCTGCCAGTCAGCTAACTGTACAGCTGCCGGTTTTACGCTCAAAAGGCCTATTTGGGGAACTTTCTCATACTTTTTGGGGGGTCTGAATATGCACACTTTGGTGTCTGATTAAGTGAGTAGGGCTGTAAGAGGACGGAGCTTTGTAGTAGATATTCAAAAATTCTGATCGGCAATGTAACATCTTTAGTCACGCGGCATCAAACTTGCAAAACACTATCAAAAGGAAGATCTATGTAGACTGGATATAATAGCCCTGGTAGAGAAGTGTGTGCATCAAAGAGCTATGGACTGCTTGTCGAAATCAATCCAGTCCACAGTAGAAGAAGAAAAAAGACGAGCAAAGCTTTGTCCAGCATCTAACAATTTCCAAACGCAGCTCTTGCAGGGTCCTGCATGTTCCAAGTCCTCAGGCCGATCTTGGAGATGTTAAAGCCCTGGTCGAACTGCACTAAGGAGGGTAAAGGGGGTGGGGGGTGGGGGCAAAGTTGATTGGTCCATGAAGTGACCGCCCCTTCAATCTCATATCAACTCCAGCCCCTCTTTGTCAAACCCAAAAGCTGAAAGGGAAAACATGTGTTGAACACAATGTACAACATGCCTCACAGATGGTCACTTGGGCGGACTCACTGAAAGAAGAAGAAGAAGAAGGAGGAGGAGGAGAGGAGAAGGGCAAGGGGAAGGAGAAGAAGAAGAAGAAGAAGAAGAAGAAGAAGAAGAAGAAGAAGAAGAAGAAGAAGAAGAAGAAGAAGAAGAAGAAGAAG
>RQTK01000193.1:472489-497630 GCA_003991915.1 Elysia chlorotica
AACAACAACAACAACAACAACAACAACAACAACAACAACATGATTCTTTTTTATAATTATCCACTGACCTTGCAGGGCAGGCAGACCAGAGCGCCGAAGTAGTGGCCGCTCGCCTGCTCCCCACACACGTCGCACTTGTGGGAGGCGTCAAGCCTGAACACTTGGCCCGCCGCTTTCTCCCCGGGGCCTCCGCCGGCAACGGTAAGGCGTTCATCGTGAGCCGGACCACCGGCGGCCTCGGCCTCGTTCTCTTCGTGCTTGATGTCATGGATGGGCGTATCCTGCAGGTGGTCGTGGTCGTGATCGCGGTCGTGGTCGCGGGAAGCCTCTAGCTCCTCTTCTAGATCTTCCTCCTCCTCCTCCTCGTCCTGCTCGTCCTCGTGCTGGTGCCGCCTCTTCCAGCCTCGCCTGGCGCCGGTGGAGACTGCAAGACCTCCAGTGTCTCTGACCCTCCCACCGCCTCCTCCGGGTCCCGTCCGCATGTTCTCCGCGTGGCCGAGAGTCACAAGGTTGGGCAAGGAAAGCCTGAGGCTGGGGTGCTGGCTGCTGGCAGGGTGGTGGGAGCTGACAAGCGCGCCCTCATCGATGCTTAAGTGGTTTGGTTGTTGCTGTTGTTGTTGGTGTTGCTGTTGATGTTGCTGGGTGAACAAATGCTGGTGTTGTCTCTGATTGCTTTGAAAATGTTGTTGTTGTTGTTGTTGTTGTTGTTGATGTTGATGTTGTCTTTGCTGTTGTTGTTGGTGATCTTGGTGGAGATGAGCGAGCTGCTGAAGTTGCAACTGAGGTTCTTCTTTAATGGCGATCTGGATTGAGGAGGACAGCGATGGCTGAAATAGATGCTGATGTTGCTGTTGTTGTTGTTGTTGTTGTTGTTGCTGTTGTAGTTGATGAAGTTCGTACTGAGAAACTGCCGCTGAGCCGGCAGGAGAAAGAGTTGGAGGAGGCGTCAAGAAAGGTGACGATGACTGGACATTCGAAGCCGGAGAAGAGGATGCTGGGTTACCTTGGTGTTGTGTTAACCCGGCTTGCTGTTGCTGTTGTTGTTGCTGCTGTTGGTGTTGTCTGTGTAGAATTTGTTGCTGTAGAAGTTCTTGCTGAAGATCTAGTGCTTGTTGCAGTTGATGTTGTTGCTGCTTCAAGCTCTGCTGATCCTGTTGCTGTTGTTGTTGCAAGTTTTGAGACTGCCTCTGATGAAACTGTTGTTGTTGCTGTTGAAGCTGTTGCTGGAGCTGCTGTTGTTGTTTCAATGGTAGTACAGGGTGAGACGGCGACAGCGACCCAACAGGGGTGTGAGACCTCAGCAGATCAGGGGTCGGGTCAGAGGCAAGAAGGTCGCGCGTGGAGTGGTCCAAATGGCTTTCATCGTATGGGCTTGTCTCAGAGTCTGAACAAAAGGAAGAGAGAAGAGAATCTGTGATTATTATAATCTAATCCAGGTAAATAGTAGAAAATCGCTTTAAAAATCCAACAGCAGAACTTTGGGTGTCCATGAAAGGTTGAAGTGATCCTTTTCCTCATCTTCCAGTATATGTATTACCTTAAGACATCATTATCCCCATCCTCGACATCCTTTTTTATCATCATCGTAATCATCATCAAATCATTATAATAATAGTTTTTTCCAGTCTCCATCAATAAACCACAACAGCGAAAACAAAGCCAACCCTGCTCTACATGCTCAACTACACCGCTATCTTAAAGCTTATTTTCAAAATGTGTGAGTGTGTGAGAGAAAAAGATATATAATAGCTACAATGAGTAAAATGATTTCACTTCTCAACCAAATGCCAATTCGCCTTGAAAATGTCCCCTCAACCTTCGCACCTTTATAGTTTTTTATTCCTATTAAATTATTCCTATTAAATTTATTTAAACAAAAACAACACACAAAAAAGCCCAACAACAAACGCAACCGTGACGGGATGAAAGCATAAAGCGCACGAATAAAACGTTATATTTTAAGTAATATCATTAAAAAAATGAATGATCGAACGCATTAACGCAACCCAGCAGAAGTTGTTAAACACACCATAGAGTAAAAACCTTCGGTTAAGTACACCAGTCCGACATGGAGTTCATAATTGTTCTTCTTATAACAACACATGTAGGGGGAAATGAATAATAATCTCTCTCTCTCTCTCTCTCTCTCTCTCTCTCTCTCTCTCTCTCTCTCTCTCTCTCTCTCTCTCTCTCTCTCTCTCTCTCTCTCTCTCTCTCTCTCCCCCTCTCTCTCTCTCTCCTAACAACCTTCATTATAACCTTGGTGATATTCATCTCAATTAAAAAACCAACAACCCCTACAAAGTTGTTTCAACACAGCAATGCTCCTTTGTCCCATAAACACCAGTCCCTTTTGTTCTCGCATGGAACTTTTTCAATGCCTAGCCCTTGCACCATCTTTCTGCTATTGATCAATGTTAAATACTCTGCACCAAATTTCATTCAGAATGTTGAGCGCAGTACCTTTTCATAATTTGAGCTACGAGCATGGTAGTGCAACACGCACCATTCCGTTTAATTCAAACTGAACCGGCCACAAGACAAACCACAACAAAGGAAATGCAGAGAGGCATGCTAATCGGCAAAGTATTATGTTATTTTACACAGAAGAAGGGTTGAATTTGAAATAATTTTGATGAGCAACTTTGCGAATGGCAAATGTTCGTCTATAATTTCGATATATCCTCTCCCACCATTGAAATCTGTGGCGGTTAAACGATAAAAAAAACTACAACATTAATACTATAGTTAAGTTATTATTACAAAGATACGGACGATGACGACAATGACAATGAGTGTGGTAACAACACTGCTACTACTACAACAAAAACAACTACTATTATCACTACTACTACTACTACTACTACTACTACTACTACTACTACTACTACTACTACTACTACTACTACTACTACTACTACTACTACTACTACTACTACTACTACTACTACTACTACTACTACTACTACTACTACTACTACTACTACTACTACTACTACTACTACTACTACTACTACTACTATTAATAATAATAATCCCTCCTGAATAAGCGTATATACTGCAGGAGCTCAAATGACTTGATACTTGTGGTGATGAGAATAAAAGTGAAAGGAATTGTGAAAGGCAAAGAGCAATTGAGACATAGAGATTATAATCGAAAAAGGGAGTGAGAAAGATTTTGAGGGAGAGAAGAGAGGGAGAGAGACAGAGAGAGAGAGAGAGATAAGGATTTCAAAAGGATGGAAACCAGCAGTCTCTCTTCCAACACCTGAAGCTGCTAACCATATCAAATTTTGACAGTATACGAGACACCATTTGTTAAAAAATGACAATGATAGAACTAACAATGATAGAACTAACAATGATAGAACTAAATGCTCCCCTGGACTATTAGTAACATGACGTTTCGCACCACATTAGTCCACCACTCATTTCAGGGAATCGATCGCCTTAGATGTAGATCTTAACAAAGAGAGCGATTTCCCCCTTCTCCAACGATACCTTTACGTCTTTCTTTGAGCAGCATCCATGTCATTTTTGCCTGTGACTCGCACGTTTCCTACTAACATGTAACCGTGGTATCGTTCCCCTCACATTTATCGCAAAGATTTCTACTACCAGGTATCACCACGCCTGTGGCACTTACTGTAGGCTTTGCGAATCACATGAAGATAACGGATAACATAATCAGGACTCTTTCTTAATTGCTCATTGGCTCCGTTAAGTTCGGATAGAGCTTTGATAGGACGTTAAGGAAGCGTCCATTACCTATCGTCTTCGTTTTTTGCTATGGGGCACTTTATCGCAATGGCTCAATTGTGATTCCCCACAAGAATAAAGACGACCCATTAATTATCCTTCGGTGCCGGCAGTGCATTCTGTATGGTGTAAATGTTATGCTAGTAGCTGTGCAGCCAGTCGATTTAACGATAATCGTTGCGATGTACCCTTGAAACATAATTACCTACGAGCATTTTTTGTGAGGGGAGCCTCGGGCGGTAGTTTCTTTCGCCAACAAAGAATTCTTCAACTGAAAAGAAACTCGGCATAGTTTTTTTTTCTCTTTGTGGTGAGCAAGATATAATATCGAAACCGATGTTGTGAGAGTCTTAACAAAGAGGGATCAAAATGAAGCATTTCCTCACGAGCACTCACATAGCTAGTTGCTAGTAATAACATTAAGGAAAAAAAATGTTCTGCTTTTGAAAAGAACCCGGCTTGAGAGTGATAGCCATTATTACAAACAAAGCATGAATGGGTTCACGCTTTTCTAGTTAGGCTTCTTTGAAGCAGTTTTTTTTTTACATATCAGGTGAGGTTTTTTTTTCAAAGACTGGGAATAGTTACCTAGAAAATGGACACACACACACAAACTGTTGCGAGTGGTAGAACGTATGTCTCCTAAACGGGAGAATCCAGTTCGAAACCCACGATGGATTCCGTTCCGTTCCCTTTTGGTTGGGTCAGTGTCAATATAATGTGACCGGCTGAGACATGAATTGTGGTATCCCCGCAGTTTCTGCCTGGTAGCATGTAAGATGTTCAGACGTTAGTCTTGGCACACGTCCACAATATAGTCGTGTTCACGCTGGACGTTCGAAAAACCCAACTCACTCACTTTTGTACTCTTACACCGTCCTCTTCCTTCAAATAATTATACGCTATCTACCTCTCTCTCTCTCTCTCTCTCTCTCTCTCTCTCTCTCTCTCTCTCTCTCTCTCTGCTACCTATACTGATCATCAGAACGAAAACAAATTATGCGATAAAACAATATGAAGACACATAAATAGGCCCATTATTAAACAGCCTACATATTAAATTATGTCACATGTAAGAATCTATAATTCTCACTCAATCCGTAAAATTGGCTGTTGGTCATAATATGCGTCACAATTGCAGATTATAATTACTAATTGTAATATAGTGGATATAACGCCTAGAATGCACCGGGTACCAGCAGCACTAAAAATTCATGAATGTGTACTTTTACACTCGAATCCTTTAGAACATGGACCGCTACATCAATCTTTGTGTATTATTTATAATTATCATTCATACAAAGCCAGCTGTATCATTCCGTTTTTTAAGTCATAATTGACGAATGGCGGCCGTCAGGTCGTGCATGTACATATAGAGTACACGTACATGTCCAAGTACTAGGTTGGTTGAACACGGAATATCTGAGTAATAGATAAGCAGCTTCTGATTTATTTAACATAAGACCTGGCGGTTGAATTATTATTATCTTATTATTAGTGTGAAAAAATATAAACCAGAGTTTTGGACACAAGTCGTGAAATCAAAGAGGAAATACAACATTGCTACGGTGGAACTGTGTAGATTGTTTTGCATACATATGAAAATAGATGAAGAGATAAAGAAAGAGAGAGAGAGAGAGAGAGAGAGAGAGAGAGAGAGAGAGAGAGAGAGAGAGGGAGAGAGAGAGCGAGAGAGAGATTAAAATAGATAGATAGATTGAAATATAGCTAAATATAAATAAAGAGATAAACAGAGAGAGATAGAGAGAGAGAGTAGAGAGGGAAGGAGGGAGAGAGATAGAAAGAGATAGAGATAGAGATAGAGATAGATAGATAGATAGAGAGAGAGAGAGAGAGAGAGAGAGAAGGAGGAAGGAGAGAGACAGAGAGAGGTGCAAAGAGATAATCACTATTCATAAACAACTCCGATGATCCAGTCTGTCGATAGCTTTGACAATGCTTGGGAGATTATTTAGTTCCACTGTATAAGACTACAGTGTTGTTGTTTTAGTACAGTGATTTTTTAGTGACGCATACTGGAAGCGCTTACTGTATAATACTTATTTTTCTCATCAGAATAAAGAGTCACTCACAGTGAGAGCAGAACCGGCTGAACTGGATACCAAACTCCTTGAGAGAGGCGCCGATGATAATCTCCGTGGTGCTATCCCGATCTGATATCCACATGATTAAGAACAGACGCACCAAACTCAACAGGTGGAAAAAACCAACAACAATACTATTATAATTATCCGACACTGTTCGCAAGTCCAATGCAAGTACACAAGGAAGTTTCCTCCTAGTTTGAAATCTGTCTGAAGTCCCACTAAAGTGTGTTTACGACACCATTTCACAAGGATCCTATGGTGCCGAAGGTCGTAAAAGAAGAAATGAAGACGAGTAATTTCCTAAACTTGAAGAACACTCGCACAGCTTGGATCTCTCGTTAAACTACAAGCGTGTATTTTGTAAGGTATCTCGATTTAGTTTGAGAATATTAAACTGATCAAAACAACAAGGAAGTAAGACAGTAGGACGAGCCGGCGTGGAAGATGCTGGTACTCACTCCTTGCTTCTCTCTCTGTTACTGTTAGTGTTACTGCATAACTCACGGAAGTCTTTAAAAACCTTAGCAATGCGCGACGCTCGTGCCTACAATAGGGGTAAAATAAAGACTAACAGAAGAGTGCAACAAGAGCAATAATAAAAAAAAAAAACATCGACTTGAAAGGCTTCGTTTCGCACCGTTCCCTTATGATGTCAACTTTCCTAGATCCTCAATCGGGCGGGCAAATTGGCTGCTGATAATAATTATATTAGTAAGGTTTCCGTCGCGAGGCGGTCCAGATGGACAGATCGACAGACAGCCAACCTTTACCTCGCTTCATGACGAGACGGCGACTGCCAAGTTTACACGCCACACAACTCGCCCTCAACCTTCCTTCTCTCCCCCGATTCTCACTTAACTGTTTACAGTCAATCCCCCTCCCCTCCTCCTCCTCCCCAAAGCTCTCTTCCTAAACTGTTAGCGGTAATCCCACCCCGTTCTAAACTATTCATCACAGTTACCCCTACCCCCCTTTAAACAAACGAAAAAAACAAACCCGCCTCACAGTTTCTCACCACGCTATTCGAGACAACGCCCAACTCTGTCGCTCACTAACCTACTGGCAGTTATTCACCGTTCCCCCCTCCCCCTCCTCGATGCTTCGCACTAATCTTTTCGGAATCTGCGCCACCTCTGCTCCCCCCGCCTCTCCTCCTCCCCTCCCTGCGTGTCTTCCCATGACACCAGCTAGTCCCCAACTGTCGCGCGCCATATCAACCACGCGATAAATGTGACGCTGATTGGTGATAGGAGAGTACTTTACTGCGCAACTGCCAACATTGCGTTAAAAAGCATATAATTATTATCAATTTTAGTGTCCAACGTCAGCGCAATATAGGCTATGCTGGGGATGGGTCCCATGGCATATGTCTGACAATTTTTCCGTGCTGCCACGGGGATCCCACGACTCATGTCTCAGCTGATCAAGTTATACTCACCGACCCCACATGCCAGCAAGTAGAGGACGAAATCGAATAAATTTTGAACTACGTATGTTTCGAACCAGGACCCCCCTGATAGGGAGACCAACGCTCTACCACTTGTGCCAGTTCGCATATTTGTAGGCTACACATATTGAATTTTTTGTAATAATAAAAAAAAAAACAGAACAAAAAAATTAACCCTTTGATGTCTAATTAGGTTGGCGGATGTTGCCACGGTCCCTGTCTCTGTCTCTGTCTCTGTCTTCTGTCTCGTCAAAACGGGTACTTTGATTCACAGACAGAAAAATAGGCACGGAAGAAGAAAAAGAAAGTATTAAAAAAAAATAAGCGGGTGACCATTAGTTTACTAATGTTAGGGTGTTCCGATGGCGTTTGAACGGATTCCCGCTAATTGTTGACAATTTTTCATTTCAGTTCATCAACCCTTGGAAAAGTGGGTTATTCATTTTGTTGGGTGTTTTTTTAATGACGAAATAGAGGACAATACTTTATAGGTGAGTGCAGAGATGCACTGAAAACACTGCTGTGATGCGATGCAGGAAAAGCATTAATTTTATAACCTTGATATTTTGAGCAAGTCTGGGTAGTGGTTATGATGTCATATTGAATCCAATTTGCACTCGACTTTATTCAGCCGATCCTGGAATTCAAACCGCGAAGGAATAAAAGTAAAAGACGACAGAAAGAATATTGACATGGGGCGCCTCAAACTACTGGCTGTTTTACATCTCAAATGTTTAAAAAACGATTAAGAGAGAGAGAGGGAGAGAGAGAGAGAGAGAGAGAGAGAGAGAGAGAGAGAGAGAGAGAGAGAGAGAGGAAAGAGGGAGACAGAGACAGAGCGAAATGAAAGGAAGGTAGCAAAAGAGAGAAACAGATACAAAGAAAGAACACCGAAATGTCTCTAAGTCTTAATACGTGTTCCATTCATAAAGCACGGTAAATAACATAAGAACAAGAAATATCACGAGGCAACAAACAAACAAGCAAGGCAAAGTAAATAGGCCCTAAGTTCTGAACGCCCGATGATACTACCAACTAAAAATAAGCCCAATCATCGTACCGAAACCTCCAACGTTCCAGGATGGATTTTGGGCCAAGAATTCCCGGGAAGCCGTCACCATACTACAGAATAATGATGAACTCTTGTGTGTCCAGATACCGTCACAACAGTAGCGACCTGTTGCATGGGAAATGTACTGAATGTCTTCGTTGGTCTTCACATTTCCAGAAAGACCCGCATAAAAAGAACTGGACCTAATTTCGAATACTAGACTATAGTTGTTATTATTGTACATTGTGCTTCACAGTATCGATTTAAAATAGATAAGTACACGACTTAAAACGGCCTAGTTCTGCAGCATCAGGGTGATACTATTCCAGCCTGTGGCATTTCGAGTAGGCGTTTACGTTAAAGTAAAGTTTGAAACAAAAAGAAACAATTAAACGAAAAATAAAACAAAAAAATCCGACAGCAACAGAAGACACCAACAACATCAACAACGACAACAACAACAGCAGCAGCAACCACAACAGAACCAAAAACAGCAACAGAAACAACAAACAAAGAACCTTCCTTGTCAAAGAATAGAACAAAAATTGTTTATATAAGGTTGATTTTATATAGATGACAAAATAACTGCATAGTGATTGAGAGGGGGAGGGGGGGCAACAACAAAACACGCAGAAGGCACCAATTAAGCAAAAAGAATGAACGAAATGTACTTTACCCCGTTCCCACTCTACCATTCACATTCACACTATACAAAATGTCAATTAGATTAAAATTTGTTTAACGAAATGTTTTATGGTCTCAATATTGATTTTCTTGGTAGCTTTTAAGAAACGAAGATTCAGAGATGGTTTTCATTTTGTAGGTTTTAGCTGCTGTTTAATTCACACTAACAAATTAATAGGTCCGTGCATAATGGTTAAACCAACAGCATGTAATGTTCGGAAAAGCGCTATAGTTACATTTTTAGAAACACACATCATTCACTACTTTGCTCACAGTTTGTTTATGGAAGCCATGCAGTTTCGAAAAATAATGTTCCATTCGGGGATGTGAATCAATTTTCTTGGTTATGCCCCTTCCCCTGATACAAACCGTTCGAATGATTTCATCATTTGTTTTCCTTTTTCTTTCTTTACATTTTCGGGCTATATGTCTCAAAATTTGGTCTTGTGAAACCATGGAAATAAAGTGAAAAAATTAAGCACGTTTTTTTTTTAACGAAAAGAAACGACGGTTAAGCACAAATTAGAAGGAAATGCTAACACCGTCTCCCCGTTGAATAAGAGAACGTGTACCCTTAGGCTCTTTTTCTTGGGAAAAGGGGGGTGGATGTGGTGGGGGTATGAGGGTGCTGAGGAAACCTTGTAACAAAACTTAAAATATGATCAATAACGCGCAGAAGGAGCTCAATTCTACTCCTTGTGTGCATTTTTCACTACAAAGGATCGTTTTATACACACAATCTTCTTTCCTGGTCGGAGTAACACATCTCCGAGTATTGATCTCAGCCTTGGTAATTCCAAAGATCAGGGTTAATAGGTGTGGGGTGATACTGCTACGCGTGTTAACAAGGCAAAGAAGCTGAGCTCATTCACTTGGTTTTGCTTTGATTTGGTGCAGACCCAAACGACTTCTAGAGGAGGATTAAAAATTCCCTCATTTTCTGGCCATAGCCTTCGCTAATAAGTTGTTTTATACCAGGCAACCTTTGCTCAAACGCCATATTGAACTTGTTGAAGTTTGCAAATCCGTTTCCTGCGTTTTAACTACCTCGTAGGTGTATTTTTGGGGGCTGTTTGTTTCCCTTTTTTAATATTACAAAGATGCATAACTAAAGCTATTAAAACAACATACTCACATCCACACACAAAGAGAAAAGGAATAAAAGTAGATCCCCATGATCTTAATTATGTGATATATCAAAATGATGACTGCAGCTCACAGCAATCATCACTAACATAACCCCGTTTATAAATGCCTGTTACGCTAACTAAGCTTTTTAGTTTCTAAATAAACGAGTCCTAAAAAAATAATAACAATAAGAAACAAAAACCTAAAAAATAACAACAATAAGAAAAAAAAACTTCTACAGCTACATGAACAGCAGTAGCATTAGAAACAAAAACTTCTACAGCTACATGAACAGCAGTAGCATTAGCACTGTATTTCTAAAGTCACCTTTAAAGAGACACGGGCACCAATTGAAATTCGAACCTCGGACCCCCCTGCTCTTCGGTCAACAGAGCTATCAACTCAGCCATCAGTCTGGGGCCCCGAGACGTGTCTAACATACTCACTGTCTGCCCTTTAGGGTGTCTATCCATCTCACTGTCTATCGTTATCTTTCACGCCCACACATTCTCAAATGATTCTCCCCAGCTTTTTGTACACCCTCACCGACTGCCCCTTGCGGTTTCCTCATGACGGAACCGATGATGTCGGTAGATCAGTCGGTTTTTTAATCTATCCGGTATCACATCCAGATATTGTCTAGGTTGGGCCCGTCTTCAAATCAAATCTCCTAAATTGTTCTTGTCTATTGGTCACAAGCCAGATCTAGGTTTGTGGTTGCTGCTTCTAATCTATCCACATAATCGCTGTAGCTCACTTCCTTCCACTCTGTGTCTCTCCCATCCACACACCTTTGTAGTAACAAGCTATCTCCTAGTTAAACTTAACTTCTCCGATGTCCCAAGGAGGATCCTTTACAGCGATGGGTTCCAAGACTAACATCATATTATGGCAATTTTATGTGGCACCACAAAAAGACAGTGCGGGTATACCAAAACTTTTGTCTCAGCCAGTCACCTTATGCTTATACTGACACCGACCCGAAAATACGGACGAAATTCCACAAACAAAATATTGTAAAACATTTGCTCGGTCGCGAGGTCGAAACGGGTACTTCCTGTACCGATTAAGACCCCAACGCTCTTGCACTTGCGCCAGTTTCCCCTCCTCCCCTTTAAAACACACAGACGTTCTCAAAACATTCTCTTCAGCTTTCTGTAAACACACACCGACTGACCTTTGTGCTTCTCTGATGGCGGGGCCAACGATGTCGGCAAAACAGACCTTTTCTGCTCGCCATCAGCCACAGAGACTGCGCGCGCCATTGCTTTCTCCATGTGAAGCACAGTTAGACCCCATGTCCTCTCTAGCACCGATTAATATAAAACATAAACAGATCTATGGTTCCTTCAGCGTAATCCTTGTCTCAGGCACCAAATTGGTGATGGCAAAAAGGATATCGTAATAACTTGTTTTGCTTTGGCAAGGTGAATGGCTACGACATAGAGAGCGAGGGTTCGATCCCTGCCAGTCCTCTGAAGTTTTCTTGTCTACTCATCTTTCATCCTATTTGTTGGTCACAAGCTAGATCCCATGTCCTCTCTCACAGAACTCAATAAGACACATAGGCCCTACACGTATAAAGATGAGAGATTACTTTGGGCCAACCTTTGACTCCAAATTATCAAAGAATGACAGTGGAGTGATTATTTGGTCCAAACAAATGCATTGATTTCTCCATGTTTGATACAGTTTGGCATTATGTCCTTTCTGACCTAGGTAATTAAGATAGATATACAGATATATTAATACTTAAGTATTACAGTTGTTTGGTGAAATTTATGAGGTACAAAACGATGATTACAGAATTTTTTGTCTTGGCCAGGCGAATGGGTACCTCGAGGAGAATGAGAGTTCGATACCTGTCCCAGTCACCTGGAACTTTCTTGGCTATTTGTCGCAGCTTAATGAGATGTCTGGTTAAATCAGTGTAAACATTGCTAGGTAAAATCACTTTCAAACTATGACAGTTAACACCATTGTAATGAGCACAGTGATCCTAAACTTCGTGAAGTAGATGTATACCCTTCTACATCTCCTAACAGTTAACTTGTAAAATATTAAAAACATTGCACCGTAGCATTCCGAGGTTTCATGTAAACAAACTGGAACACAAACTTGAAAGTTTCAGAATCACACGAACTTCAGATTATCCACTAAAAAAAACCCAACTATGATGCATAATACAATCTTACTAAAACTCAAATGCCTATGATATCACGGTCAATGTCTACATCACAAAAGAATAGTGATGTTAAGTTGTTTACTTGAAGAACAGGATATAACAGATTCTTTTCCGAATATACTTACTTCCGAGTTTGTACAGTCACTCAAAGACAATGGAGCGGATAAGAAATTTAAATCCTAATGTTGAAAAAGAAGTCTGCACATTAACGAATAAACAATGAAATGGATTAGAAATTTAAATCCTAATGTTGAAAAAGAATCATTATAACAAATGAAATCTACCTGGGCAGCAGTTCGCATTTAAAGGAGTTTGAACCCTGAGTACAAGAAAACCGTATTGGTTTTTGCAAAAATTAACCAATCGTTGTACTAAAAGCAATAAAATATTCTAATCATAACATAGTACTGACATATCTAGACGTCAGAACACACTACATCAAACGCGGGTCTAGCTGGCAGGGTTACTCAACAAGATTTTAATCATTCCTTGATTACCCATTTATTATGAATTGAACGAGTTTGAAAAGTGTAACACGTTCAAAGATCCCAAATTTTCACGCAGTGGGAAAACGCACCATGACGTAAGCGATTCTTCCTTTCTTTTCGAAAGTTCTTGTTTAAGTGAAATAACACTTTTATCTAATACACCTAAATTAACCACTAATTGCAACATATCAATAGAAGTTCTTCATATTCTTTAATCCAAGGAATTTACCGCTTTTATCTTCCAAAGTATACCAATTACGCAGTGATTCTACAATATAACGTGTTACAACACTTCAACAGAAAAATAATACAACTATAAGACATGTGGGAGATGCATCGATGAGACCAGATCACAACACAATCTAATCGACACAACAACTTGTATGTCAATGCGAGATCACGTAATCCTGCTCACTGAAAACCGTTGCCAAAAGGCACACAAAAGAGTTCCTTCCGGCCAAGCCAACATTTCCCTACGACCAGATGAGACGCTGAGGAGAATGAAAACGAAACTTTACCTCTATGAAAGAAGAAGCCCGCGAACTGTTTTCCTTGTCAGGCTTGCAAGGGGAGGGAAACCCTCTCTGACAGCCATTTTCGCCCTCTTTTGCACAACCTCGCTTATCTTCTATTTTTGAAAACAGTCTCTCTCTCTCTCTCTCTCTCTCTCTCTCTCTCTCTCTCTCTCTCTCTCTCTCTCTCTCTCTCCCTCCCTCCCTCCCTCTTCCCCTGTGTCCACACACAAGAAACCGTACAGCATCCCTTATATGCAGCAAAGCTTACAATTTAACCTGTCTTCACTTCCCCTACTTCCCGGTAGTACACCGATTTGTCTGTCTGACGTGTCTATTTCTCGTGTTATCTGGCTATTATTGTCAAGTCAATAATCATGACAATAATCTGTCTTCCGCCCACTATTTTTGTTTTGACTCTGTCTATTTCTCTCCACCTCGCTTTCCCTCCTCACCCCCTCTCTCTCTATCTCTCTATTTCTCTCTCTCTCTCTCTCTCTCTCTCTCTCTCTCTCTCTCGCACGCTTGCTCGTTCTCTCCTCCCTCTCTTTCTTTATTTTTATTTCCTCCCTCTCCCTCTTTCTCTCTTTCTGTCTCTCTTCCTCTCTTTCTTTTTTCTCTCTTAAGAGTCTGTTTTCTCGCACACCAAGCCTCATGTCATCAGGATCCCAAACAATTCTGGTAAATATTTCAAATGTCAATATGTACTACCACTCGCCTTCACGCTCTTGCTAACTCTTCCTCACCAGTCACCACGCAGTCAGTCTCTTCTCTCCTGTTTTCCTCCTCCCCTCCTTACAAGTTGTAAAAGGACACTTTCCCTTCACTTGGCTCCATTTCTTCTTCCCTCCATCATCCTCTTCCCCCACTGACAAAAGTAGGAACTCAGCTACACACGTTTTATCTCGTGTTCGTTTACTCTATGAACTTGTACTAACACCGCTAATTCTTTTCATGAATAACATCAATTCTTTCCTTACCCCCTCCCCCACCCCTCCCCGAGCGACTAACCTCTCTCCCTCCCTCTCTTTCTCTCTCTGTCCCTCCCTCTCTCTCTCTCTTTGTATGTCTGTCTCTCTCCTTTTCTCTCTTTCTCTCTTGCACACTTTGGTACGCTTCAAGTCCAATCGTGAGCGGAACAAAAAGAAATAGGATCAAATGTTAGCGAGCTTTTTAGTCGGCACCACAGACACTTTCTTTCGTTTGAAACCAGAACCATTCAGAATTGACCTTTCCAGCTACTGATCTACATTCAACGCTTTAATTTAGATGCCATAGAGACGGTTTTTACGTCTTAAAAACTAATTCCTCAATGCTGAGACTACTAACTTAGATAATATTTTGGTTTTATCATCCCACATTTTGCTCATCACCTTAACTCATAATTTCAATCTCCCATTTCCTGTTCCAGACCCATCCTTAGAAAGCCTTTATCATGGTTTTGATGTTGGTGATTAAAGGGTGGAATCTGATTTCTGTCAAGTTGAAAAGGCCACTAAAGGCCCGTGAAGTCATCAGGGGTGAGCACAAATCTTGCAGCCTTTGCAGAAATAAATTTATGTAGATGCTTTGAGGATATATTAATACATAAGTGCCAAATAAATGGTTGGAAGTTTTACCGTCAATTGCCCTTTCAATGGCTTGAACATCATCGCTTTTACCATTTACGCATATCAGAAGCCACTGTACAGCAGTCAAGCTCTCTATCTATATTTTTTGGTTCAAACCGCCGGCGTTTGGTGTCTGGGGCAAGAGTTATAGCCTAACACACCACTAGTTCGAAGACAGATTGACTACAACACACAGAACAGTAATGTAGTCACAGACCGGGATCATTGGCTAAGATACTTCCAAGAATTCTGCGAAGGAGGACGATGCTCAAAGGATAAAGCTCGTGGCATCTATTATGTAGGTTGCAAGTTCAATTCCCACTCTGGTTCTAGCGGTTTTTTTCCTTGATGGTTAGTTTACGTCCATGGGCTTTTGTGACCAGTCACGTCCCACAAATTCCGCCCCGGAGGCGAACTCGCCCATCTGAAGGATATATAAATTGGGAGACAGCCTCCAACCAGTCGATTAAACAAACCCGGAGAAATGTAAACACCGCTATCCTACCTGTTGTACTAAATTTATTTTGAGACCTAAAACTGTATCAAAACTATTCCACAGTACGAAGTTAGAGCGCTGGTTAGGAAAATTAGCTGGTGTTAACAAGAAGGAAAAAAAGTACTCGAACAACAAGTGTGCGAACAACAAAAAATAATGATTTAATAAATGTCCATTACGCAATCCTAGAGATAGTGAAAGATGTCACAGTTTTAGTTGTAAAAAAAGCAAACAAAAGCCCCAACAGATGCAGCGAATTTATATGATATGCTGTGATATCTCACTAACATTAGTGTCATAAAACTACAATAGTGATATAAACTGAGATCCCGGATCGGGCAAAGATGGATAGTGTACTAACCCTTTTAAGATTAAGGGGAAAATAATGTAAGGTAATAGGGAAAGAACCTTGGGACGAGCGAATGATCAATAGTGTTATTAAGCAGTGTTGAGGGATATGATCACATCCATGGGAAAATAATATCCTTGACTGAACCAGAGTAAATGGAAATCTGATAGATAGATAGATAGATAGATGGATAGATAGATAGATAGATAGATAGATAGATAGATAGATAGATAGATAGATAGATAGATAGATAGAGAGGTAGATAAAAAGAGAGATAGATAGATAGATAGATAGATAGATAGATAGATAGATAGATAGATAGATAGATAGATAGATAGATAGATAGATAGATAGATAAATAAATAAAGAGAACCCTCGGTAGACGATACAGATTACAAGAGAGAAGATACATATGAGAGAGACAGAAAGACACACACACACACACACAAAGAAAGATACAGAGACAGCCAGAAGAGAGAGAGAGAGAGAGAGAGAGAAGGCATTATTATAAAACCTTCATTACCAAATAGCTTGACTTCAGAAAAGTGCCGTTCCTTTTGTTTATAAACAAAACCGGTCGCTTACCCATATCTTACCAAAACGTCAGTCTCTCTCCAAGTACTCCATTTCCAGAACACAAAATATACACCTACACAGCCTTATATAAGATTTTAATACTAGAGTTCTCCATCAGAACAATGTCTTAATCCTCATCTTCTAGAACATTTGATTAAAGGGCTGCAAAAAAAGAAAATAAATTAAAATAGACCTAAACAAAAGAGCATTGGTTAATATCTTCTATTAAATAGATTGTATAAATTTTATGCATCACACCTTTCGTAAAAAAAAATTAGTTAAAATTCCTTAAGTTGATGCTTCTTATTGCAATGTTTGTAAAACCTTCTTTATATGTCTTCTGAAAACTCGGTAACTTGATTAAATGAACGATGTCTTTTACACAGTTTTAACTCAGTACCTAAAACCCACAACAAAAACTACCAACATTGTATCTGATGACCCTAAGAACTCCTTAAAAATACTCTCTAAAAGGCTTTGAAGAAATCGTATCACCTAGTCCGTATCAGATTACATCTTCATTTTACAGGCCCAGAAGTTGTATTATGAAAGAACATGTTAAACTTGTATGGTTTTGAGCAAACCAAAACAACTATTTGATTTACGAAGCAATCAATAGTCGTTTAACACTAACGGGATTCAGAACTGTTTTCACAGACTTCATACGTAATGAAAATTAAATTTTGCGACCATTATGTAGCAAATGTGTAAGCCATATAACAACATTTTAAGAAAAGGGAATACAGTGTACTGATTCATCTAAAATGGTAGAAAATTGTCTATACTTATTACCAAGTCTTGAATGGCACAAAACATTAATACTCCTGGCAGCCATCAGAAAATGTGACAGGGTAGACAAGCAAATGGGAAGGAAAAAAAAGTGAAAATAGAAGAGAAATAGTCGCGAAAATATGGAAGGATAGAAAGAAATACGAAAAGAAAAGAAGGAAAAAATATACATGAAAGGAGCGTATAAAGAAGTTAAATCATATCTTTGAAGGCTGAGAAACGAGAACAATATATTGTAATAATGAATGTACATATAAAATTGAAAAAAACATCGACGAGAAAGATAGATATATAGAGAGAGGTCGAGAGATAGAGAGGGAAAGCGAGAGAGAGAGGGGAGGGAGAAAGAGAGAGAGAGAGAGAGAGAGAGAGAGAGAGAGAAAGAGAAAGAGAGTGAGGGGGGAGAGAGGGAAAGGAGATATACAGACACACAAAGAGTCAGAGAGACTGACTGACACACAGACAGATAGAGATACAGACATACATACACAGACACAGAGACAGAGATAGACAGACAGATAGAAGAAGAAGAAGATGGTTGGTCTATATAAACGTGCAAATGCCAATGACGAATGAGCCTGTGAGTGAACCAGGTGACGACCAGCTTTCCTATTGTTTACTCAATTTCAAAGGAGAGTAAGGTGGCCTAGAAAGGAGGAAGAAAAAAAAAGAGAGGAGGCAAGTAGAATGCGTTGTGACAGCCTTAGGCGACGGAGTGTAAAGCATGGTAAAAGATGAAGAGCAGAAGAGGCCCAGCATCGAGTTGGAGTTAGGAGTAGGAAGGAGGCTCTCGGTGGAAGAGAGGAAGGTAACCCCATGTGGCACGAGAAAGAAGGGGATTGTTAGCTCAGCAACAGTACTGTAAACACAGTCTCGGAGTACAGGGGGAGTGCAGAAAAATGGGAAGAATTAATGAGGGGGCGGGAGATAGTGAGGTGGGAGGAGGAAGGAGAGGGGGGGGGGGGGGGTTAAGGGGAAAAACTGGTGGTTTTTGGTGGTTTTGTCTGTTATTATCACGTCTAGTCTGCATCAACTGCTTCTTGTCGATGCAAAGTTGTTGATATCATAATTGCACCCTTTCGCACTCAAGGGTACGGATATAAACTTGCTCCTCACCCTCTAAACCTCCTCAGGATTACATTCCTCCTACGCATCATCAACATTACTGTCATTGTCATTACCATTATCGTCAATATCGACTCCATTCTAATGGGATTTTTTGTTAACTTTATACAATTTGTCACCAAGAACTCTCACTTTTTTAAAATTATTCTGCCTGGTTCTTTGACTCTCTTCTATTATAACTTGAATTATGTCCTTCAAAGAAGATTTTCCTTTGCGTTCTTGTTTAAAAAAAATTACTTATCTATCGTTCATAGATACGAATACACATTTTATTAAAATATATCACAACACCCCATTCCTATTCGACTCAAACTAAAATGTAACGAAATGTTGGTCTGTCTTGAAATTCACAGACATCCCTTTAGTTCTTGAGAATGAACTGAGCCTAAGACAAGCTGACACAGAACTAACTAGTACAAACACTGAAGCCGTTTTGACGCCAAAGAACGGTATTTGTACGAGTTTTCTTAACACTTTTCGCCAAAATAAGTACACTTTGAAAGATGGCAGGGTTGGCAGCTCCGAGTTGAGGAGAAAAGACTTGAAACAGGGAAAGACAAAGCAAAGCAAACAAAAGGTCTCTGTACACTTGACCCATCTCTCAAACAGAGAGAGAGAGAGAGAGAGAGAGAGAGAGAGAGAAAGAGAGAGAGAGGAGAGAGAGACAGAGAAAGAGACAGACAGAGAGAGAGAGGGAGAGAGAGAGAGAGAGAGAGTAGAGAGAGAGAGAGAGAGAGAGAGAGAGACGTTCTGTGAGACATTCGGAAGACATCCCTGTGAAACCAACAACAGGTTTCCTCAATACTTCCCCGGCCTGGGTCGTAAAGGTTACGATCGCGTTTGAGATGTTGTTCCTTTTCAGGCTTCTCTTTTTTTTAAAGATCAATGGTTTATACACTGATGTGTTGGATGTTTCACTATTTTTATTTTGAAAAGTACGCCATAATCTTAGATTCAAAAGAAGTAACTGTTAGAAAGGGGGTGTATAAATATAAAAGTAGATAGATAGATAGATAGATAGAGAGAGAGAGAGAGAGAGAGAGAGAGAGAGATAGAGAGAGAACGTGAGGTGATAGAAACACATGTTAAAAGAAATTATTTAAAAAAGGTTAAAAACTATCAATATAGGCGATAAGAAATGCATGCCTGCATTTTTAAATAGAAAGCAGTATCTCCACCCCTAGTCCACAACCCCTGAAAAAGAAGTTGAGTTGAGTTGGTTTAACGTACTATATAGACTATATTATGGACGGGCCCCAAGCCTGACGTCTTACAACATGATGTGCTGCCACACATGAGACAGCCCGGGAATACCATGACTCCTGTCTCAGCCCGTTACATTATACTGGCAATTACGGGGGACGAAACTGGCTAAATTTTAATCTGCCGATCGTGGGATTCGAACGCGTACCTTCCCACCCCCACCTTAAAGAGAAACCTTGGATAATATATTATACCCAGATGGAGAGCACCCCTTTCCATGCAAGAGAATTTCTTGCAAGAGAGAAGCTTTCCTCTGATTCAACCTCTCCTACGCACCCAAGGAGGATCGCATACGGCGACGGGTATTAAGACTACCGTCTCACAATTTTGCTACAATGAGACAGAGCAGCGACACCAGGATCTCAGCTGTCTCAACCGGTCATAGACCGCTTTAATCAGTACATGTATTTTCCGCTAAGGAACTCATCTTCACAATATATGATACGAGGGCGAGAAAAAGTACCATACAGATATACTAACTTGTATTGCCAATTAGTAAAATCAAACAAGGTTCCGCTCAAACGTACACATCATTTTGTTTTGTCCTTCATCTTAAAGAGGCGCTTGACCCAGAATGACAATTTCAGGCGATTCCTATTTCAGGGGTCTCTGATAGATTAATGTATAAATTATAGAAAATAATGTATAGGAATATCATTTTTAACTACTGATGACGGAGAGTTGACATTATTACAAGCTTTCTGTTCCACTCGGCGAAAACAAAAGACATAATCACGCCTCTTAAGCATGGGGTTTTCCCATCGCTCATTGGCTCCGTAAGTCTAGGATAGAGCTATGATTGGTGTCGAATAAGTTTCTCTTACCCATCGTCTTCGTGTTCGATATGATCGCAAACCCTCTGTTGATCATTCCTATACACAGTTCATGTATTAGACCAGAACCAGACTGCCGCTGGTGGCTGGGGTGGGGCTGGGGTTCGACTGTCGGTTCTTTATGAAACCCTCTTGTATTTATTTGCGCATTCAGACCGAGGCTAAAAAAATACAAGGGGGTTTCATACGGAAGCCACAGCCCCACCACAGCCACCAGCGTCAGTATGACTGTGGCCTAGTACCAGTTTCTAACACATTGTGAATCAGCTTGAGGTGCTTGAACTTGTACTTGGATAAAGCTAAACAAAAACCCATCACAAAATTAATATTAAACTTTGAACGAGTTTTGTTGACATTCATAAGGTGATTGTTTCTAATACAAATAAACTCATTTTAAGACATTACGCTATTGCGATGTTGTACTGCAGTTGAACACAAAAAGGACTTGGGAAACAGGAGAGTTCCAAATATAAATTATTTTAGCCAATATTTTATTATATCTTAAGCGCGTATTTAAATAACGAGGAGATAGTGGCAAAAAGGAACGTTTCATCTCCAATAGTAAATCAAAAACTTTACAAGGTAAATTTCTCTCTAGCACTTGGTACGAATACGAACATTTCTGACACACTAAACATCGTGTACGAGATAGGGCATGGGCTTCGTTTGGGAAAAGGGCACATTCCGGTGAGCAAAATGAATGTAGAACCTATATTTCTGCATTCCCTTTCTTTTCGTCTGTCTTTGTCGATATGTATCTATCTCTATATATATATCTCTATTTCTCACTTTCTGTATCCTATATAAACCCACGCACCCACTCCTTTTCTCTCTCTCTCTCTCTCTCTCTCTCTCTCTCTCTCTCTCTCTCTCTCTCTCTCTCTCTCTCTCTCTCACTGGATATGTCTTAGCCGAGAAAGACAGCAACGTGTCAGGATCAGTGACTTATAAAGGTCGGAGGTTTCTGCGATAGAATCAAGGAAATACGAAGGAATACAGAAGATTAATTTGTTTAGACGATGACATATAGCCTAGCAATACAGAAAAACAAGCATTCGAGGAGCTTATCTTTTTTTTTTTTTCCTTCAATAATTCTTCGGCTAGAACACAGTAAAGAAAGAAGGCAATATCATATGAGAGAAAAAATATTGTACCTAGCTAGGTAAACGAAAAATCTTAAGGTTTAACCTGCATTTCAGAAACTGCTATAGATTTGTCAGAGACTGTTTGAAATACCAGAAATATTTATTTACGACCGTTGAATTAAATCAAGATAAAAAAAAAGTTGTGCCGTATTTACAAACACATCAACGCCCACCCACATCGTGTCGAGCTGAGGTTAATGGAAATAATGGCAGTTGGGTAGGGTATGTGCACGGCTCTTGTGGGTTTATTGGCTGGGCGGACAGAAAAACGAACTCCAGCTACACGCTGATAAGTAAATAGATCAATGCCTCACCAACAAGAGCTTTCCTCATTTCAAATGCGCATGGCTGTGCCTCTCAGTGCAAAACCCGGAGTATGAGAAATCAGACAAATTGGATAAGGATGGGGGGATTAGAAATCGACCGTTTAAGTGGCTGGTTGGCTGAGGGAGAGAGAGTGAGAGAGAGACAGAGGGAGAGAGAGAGAGGGGAGGAGATAGAGACATAAAGAAAGAGAGAGAAAATCATATGTAACCAATCAGCAGAGAGGGAGATTTGCCAGGAGTCCAGTCCACAGCACGTCCACAAACACATTCGGGGCGGGCCAGTTAGGGCTGGCGGAATCCACAACAGATCTGCACATACAGCCAGCTACATTCATATACTTGGGCCGTGACGGCCCTAGCTTATCTTCTGGCGAAGCACCGTGATGTCTTTAGCTTACCCTCCGGTCTCTGGAACTAGATTTAGTGAAATCGATGGAGCCAAACCACTTTGAAAAAAATGTAGTTATATGCATAAACCAAGTCCACAAAAAAGGTGATCACAGGGACTTACGTTAGCAGATTTGCGGTGACTTAATGCTCAGCAGTGGCTGCAGGTTTTCAACTAATGTGATAAAAATATGATGCCGGTGTATTCGCATAGCAATCTTATTTCATTGGTTTTAAATGATGCACGAAAACGAATCCAAGTCTCATAGATAGATAGATAGATAGATAGATAGATAGATAGATAGATAGATAGGAGGTGGGAGAAATGAGATGGATGGAATGAGAGAGGGAGTAAAATAGAACCGATCTTAAAAAAAAATTAAAAAAAATACTATTTTTCCTATCTCCGTTACTTATGTTGCAAAATGTTTCCCCCAGGTTAAGGTGACATTAGTTGTAAGTCATGGATCAGTTCACTGAGAATTATTCAGTCGTGAACATATCTAAGGTAGCACGCATGTTATATCATATTTTTAACATAAGATTGCTGTTTTTTTCCCTCTTCTTCGTTGAAGTCACAAAAATGCCTTCATGTTTCAGTACTAATAGGGTAATCTCTTTGGATCACCCCTGTTACGTTCTAATTTGTATGTACACATAAATTATAGTTTTTTTCCAGACAGATGAGACTCATTCAGCGTAAGATTAGAGGACTTGCGATACTGGGACATTGCGAGAACGAAGACGATCGGTTAGGAAATCCGCACCTGCGTCCAATCATAGTTTTATCCTAAACATGTGAATCCAATCACAATAAGAAAATCCCTTGGAGTTGTAGCTGAGTTGTTTAACGTACGGTATTAGCAGTATGTAGGCTATATTGTGGACGGTACCCGTCCATGACGTGTGACAATTTTATGTGCTGCCACACACGAGACAAGGGCGGGGAGAATATTTTGTTTTTGCTCTTCTTTTTGCGCTTTTTTATTTTAAACAATTTAACTGGAGTGTCTGATCTGTGACTAATTATTGTTACATCTTCACTTCGTACACTTAGGTTCTTTGCTCGTTTCTTCTACTGTTCGATACCTATAAGTTTTGAGACGTAAATCCGTTATGCCTTATGAGACACAGAGACTACTAATAAGAGTCAGGGCCGCACTGTTTAAAAGAATCCATGCATAGTCGTGGGCTGAATGTTGTTTCTTTATTTAATTAAATACTGGCTTGGATTTGCTTGTTTTTTTTCTTTAGTTTTGTTTTTTCCTCTTTGTTCATTATCTTCTAGTATGTTTCCTGTCCTTCTATGCCCTGTTTCTATTACTGTATCTGACTGTACAGTGTGTCTGTCTCTGTGTGTATTTATCTCGCCCCCCCTCCTCCTCCTTCTCCTCTTCTTCTTTTCTTCTTCTTCTTCTTCTTCTTCTTCTTCTTCTTCTTCTTCTTCTTCTTCTTCTTCTTCTTCTTCTTCTTCTACTCTTTCTTCTTCTTCTTCTTCTTCTCTTTCTTCGTCTTTCTGTCTATGCCTCAAAACTCATCACCTTACCAAATCGCAATCACGCGGCCGGCCGGCTATGATAACAAGCGACAACGGAAAACCAGCAGAAAACCAATCCAAAAGCGAGACGACTGCAACCCCCTTAGGTCAACAAACTAATATTGCTTGAATTACTATTTCCGCCTTAGTTTCGGTTTCCGCGGCTCCTGATTGGCTGCGAGGCCCGAGCGGGCGTGCTTCGATTGGGGGACCCCGTGCGATCGATAAGTAGCTGTAAGCGATCCCTGCAAACTTTGCCTCTATCAACAGAACGCCCCTCGCATCTCCATTTCCCTCCCTCAGCTGGATCTAGATCTAGATAAACTTTTCTATATCCTCGATTTCATCGAACTTTTCGTTCTTCTTCACTAGTGAATCTAAATGAATAAAATAGCAAAGGTTGGAATATAAAGCGAATTCAGACGAATTCGAAGTTGGCATTATTATCTCTGCTCTCAGTTAAAACCAGCCACTCAGTTTTTCCCATCATTACCCCGTATCTGACCCAGCGCTCACCCACCCAGCCCACAAACACTGGGGAAAATCGTATAAATTAGGAGTCAGTAGTCGGTAGGCCTAGTCGCGCGCGCGACATCAACAATGCTCTCTCACCGTCTCAGCAAGAGCTGATGGCAGCTACCCGCCCTCCCTTTCTCTCCTGCTTTTTTCCCCTTTTCTACTTAAATTCCATTGTTCCTCTCTGCAATGAGCTTGGACACCCCATCCCTGCAGCTCTCCAACAGATCCTCCTTCCTTTCTGCTTCACGAATAATGCAAGCTCACGGACAGCTGATTGGTTGGGCCATAGCTATTGTGTGAGTCGAGAGGGGAGGAGGGAAGGGGGGAATCTAAGGTAAACTTTGAGGTAGGAAGAGGTGAGGTGGGGCCATATAAACTAGTCCTGTTTACTGTATTTATAACTACATTGAGGAATGGGCGGAAGGAATGATAGATGGAAAACTAAAGCTACTGGCTACTACCTTTCAATGTTGTTGACATTATCATTAAAAGGTTGTTTATGTCGACGCCGTTCAAACAAAATGTTGTCACTGAATAAAATTATAGCTTTGCAACCTATATGTTATAGTTATAACCCATCAATATTGTCTCTAGCTTCCATTGTCAATACAAAATATGCATAAATACATGGCAATAGCTGCTCTTCCACTCCTTTCATCTAATCTTCGAACTTCTCCTCCCCTTTCTCCACATTCTCCTCCCACAAGAACAACAACACCAACAACAACAACAACATTAACAACAGCAACAACAACAATAACTACTACTACTACTACTACTACTACTACTACTACTACTACTACTACTACTACTACTACTACCCA
>RQTK01000193.1:509136-534225 GCA_003991915.1 Elysia chlorotica
TTTAATATTATTTTTTTTTAAACGAACAACCAACAGATCACTGTTTTCTTACATTTCTGGTCCATCTATCATTGAATATCCAAATATCGGCAAAGGAAAAACAGGAAGAAAAATGTGAAAACTTGTTTGAGCTTCACATCCTGATGGTAAATAGCTTTTCACATTTTAATCCCTTCCTAAAAATCCACTCGAAAAAAAGAAAGCTGGAACCAAGGAAAAAAGAATATAAAAAAAAAAACTATGATCACTTCGGAGGAAAAAGAATGATATCCAATAGGGAAAAAGAATGGTGATGCTCTTTCAGGCCACAATTGAACGTCACCGCCTGTCCCTCAACAATATTCTCATCGCACCCGACATGTGTCACTCACACGCAGATAGATGCTCGTGAGCGGGGCTAGCCTGGCACCCACACACAGGCACCCCCCGAGTGTGTAGGACACACACCTGGACATGTACAGTCACACACCTAGACGTGCTGGCTGACAGTCTGACACACGGCGGCTTGTATATGAAATAAATGCCAACTTCTTCATACTGTCTATCTTTTCGCCTCTGCAATCATGGGCACCTCTGTGGTATTTCCTCCATATAGACACGTTTATGCATTCCCTTCCGTATGTTAATTCAGACGGTTTACACAAGAACAGCGGAGCGGTGCGGTTCACAGAATAAATACACCCCCCCCCTCTCCCCTTCCCAACCCAGCCTCTCCTTTCTATATTAATCTCTCAACTCCTCTATCCTTCCCATATCTTCTACGACTACTGCACAATCGTGTATGCCCGTGATGTACGCTTAGAACTTTTTTTTTCAAACGAGGAAAATCCATTTCATTCGATTCTTTTGAACCAACTTGCGAGGTACCATTGCTTCAAACCCAAACGAGTGCAGCAAGTCTTCTTTTTACTACTTTTAATTTAAATCAGTTTCTCGGGATTCATGTCATGTCAACAGAGTACCTTCTTCTCACCACCATAATTTTATTCAACCGTATTCTAGTTCCCTCGATTTCTTCTTGCTTATTGCAGGCTTTGAGTGTTTTTCTTATCCTTTTTTTTTCATTGCTCTCTTTCACTTATCCCCCCCCCTTTCCCTCCACCTAGAGCGCTTGAGCGCACAGAAGGTCTTTTGGCTGTATTTGTTTACACCTCCTGATCAAATACCACCTTCAGTCTGCCGCCACTGTTGCGTCTGCCTGCGTACGTTTTGCCCCAAAAAGGTCTAGATCTATCTCTGTGCATTCTGAATACTGTGCCGTCCATTTCTCCCATCAATCGTTCCTTCCCTCTTTTTTTTCTTTTCTTCTTCTTCTTTTTTAGTGTTAAAAACAAAATCTGATGCGTTTCGTCTGTGCATGCTATGATAGAAAAGAGAATACTAATCGCCACTTAACGTGTATATCTCGTTTCTAGATTGCTGTTAACCTTTAGTATTTTAGAATAGAGATAGAGGCTGAGAGGTCATATGGTCCCAGTTATGTACGCTTAGGATAGGGCATATCGAAATATTAGAAACTTATTGAAGTAGTGTACAAAGTCACGTGGTTCAGTCTTCCGGGAGTAGAACCTATAGATCCATTGAATGCCGGAGACGGGGTTGATTCATAGGTCCACAAAGGTCTTTACGTACGCTTAGACAACCCGGAGTGAGACATCGAACCTTATATAGGATTATTATTATCCACGATGACCCCGTGTTCATCTGCCTTAATGCGTGCATTCATAGCACAAGAAGATCGGGGTTGAAAACTCCGTATAAAGCTATACCGGGTGGCGGTGCAGAAAGTGAGTCAGGTTGCGACAGCTGAAACAGTATTCCTATATAGACCATCGAAATCAGTTTTATCCCCATAACGAACAAAAATAAAATTAAGTGAATTAAAAGACTGTTCGAAGCGTTATTGATAATGCATTTGCTTAAATTTTATGGTTTGGTTATAATAAAAAAAATTACATGGCACCCAAACTACACGGTATACAACTTAACACAGACGCACGGAGACAAAATAATGTTCAGGCGCAGCTTAATACTAGTGATACCTATATTCAATGGAGGTGCTAATCGATATGAATAAAGATATAAATGTCAAGAACTGACAAGTATACAATTTTTTTTTGAAGAGATGAAAAAAAGGCTTCATACACTAATAACTGGACTGGAATTTATATTAATTTGATTACTGCCCGATTTCTAGAGAGTATCCGCAGAATGGGTGAGTATTATGCACATGGAGTAATATGCATGTAACAGTGAATACAGGTATAACAGTGCAAATAGATTCTTCAGCACATGTGCCGCCAAAAGTAAATAGATATATTGATTTATCGAACGATTTTTATACACATCAAGCCCTTAGGATTTTCTTTCAGGAGCGGAAGAGTAAAATAAAGACAGAGAGGAAGGGAGAAGGAGATAGGGAGAGGAGAAAAAGAGAGGTAAAAGGTAGATAGAGTGGGCGAAGAGAGAGAGAGAGAGAGAGAGAGAGAGAGAGAGGAGAAATAGAGAGGGAGATATGCTCATAAAGCTCTGAAACCGTTCCCCTATTCTTATCTTAAATGCACAAAATATTAACAACTTCAGCAGAACAACAGTAGATTAGTAAAGTTGTTACGTTGGCTGTTGTTGTTGTTTTTTTAATACAAAGATAGTAATATGGCATAACACACAGTTATTAAATGGCCTTTGTACCAATAATATAAATATTACTTATACAGCGCATGGCCATCAATGATTATCAAATCTCGCTTGAATACATTTGCTGGTGACATAACTTCTTTCTCTCTAGATAACTCGAGCGACGTTAGTGCGTTGTTTGTGGATTACGGATTATTGTGTTTAGAGTTATGTACAGTTCATACTTCAACGTTGGATCCTTAACGTTTCTAGAAAAAAAAGAGGTCTTCTTCAGAACAGGGATTTTTCTGATAACTATATCATAAGGTCCCCTACATTTTCCAAAAAGTCCTACGCGTAGACGGGAGCACAAGCTAAGATACGAACCTAGCAGTTCTAACTCGTTAGTCTTTATTTGTTTACTGGGTTTTTTTTTCAGCGTGCAACGTCAGGATTGTTGACGGGTCCCAAGACAAATGTCTGACAATGTTACGTGCTATCACACAGATACAGTGCGTCAGTGTCTCAGTCGCTCATATTCTGCAGTCACCGACTCCAAACAGTAGGGGATGATGTCGGACAAATACATTTTTTTACTGAACGTGGGTTTCAAACTGGGAAACTCCGGATTGGGAGACCAACACTCTACCATTGCGCCAATTCGCCTCTTAGCCAAAAAAGGGGATGGGTAGGATAATATGCACAAAAACGCGTTTTTTGGCATCAAGTTAGCATCTGAGTTTCTAATATCTATCTCAGTTTTACAAGTATTCCAGTTTAAAATTAAGTATCAAGTAAGGGCTACTCCGTGTAACTCTAATGGTACTGAGTGCAATCTTATGGGTGAAAACATGAACATCGATTTTTACCAAGTTAGTTGGTGAGACAAAACGTGTTGTAGACACCAATACTTCAAATAAAGAATTCAGCGTGCAAATAAATATCTGACAAGAGGCAAGCACGTAGAGACGCACGTACGGAGTGTGGGGTTAATTCTGATATGCTGTTATTTAAATCCTCTTTTTCGTGAAGATAATATTGTTCACATTTTTTCAGGCTTCACAGTTTCAAGCACATATTCAGCGAAGCAGCAAAGCGTGATGTTCATTAGAACACTTTCCTATTATATACACCCTTGAATGTTACACTTAAGTTTAACCAGTACTAAAGAACGTTACACAAAAAAACCTCCATGAAAAGAACTCGGGAGTACTCATGTACTCAATAAACCACTGCCCTTGGCCCTCCTCTAAAAGAAGGTCTTCGTTCCTAGGTCGCCGTTTTTTGTGTTTTTGTTTTTGTTTTTTATTTCAGAACGAAATATGGGCACTATTTTTGTGGTTAAGCTTCCGTTTTCGACCGACATTGCCAATCATGCGTTTCTAGGCCGTGGCGAATTCCAGTGGAGTACAAAGTATAGCAATCTGGCCCAATGTATACCAGAAAATTGGCCGATTTTTACAATAAGACCAAAATATTCTGTACTGTTGGTGATGCAACTGCTCCAACCGGAAGAGAAACAGAGGGTAGAGATTAACAGCAACTGTTGCAACGGGTAGCTAAAGTAGCATTGATTGTGAGTTGGAATAACAGATATGTAGAGGGGAAAAAGAAAAGATAAGAGAGATTTAAGGGTAATTGATAATCGATAGAATTAGAGAGATGCTAAGGGATGGGTGGGCAAACACACACACACAGATAGCAAGATAGATAGATAAATAGTTAGATAGATAAATAGATACAAAGCTGATCGCAGTGCCATAGGAATATCCAGAAAACAATTGTTTTTTTTTTACCTCTCAATGAGATGGCAAACAAAGTAAGTTTCGTTTCTCTTCTCTCTCAGCAATTACAAGGTACATACGTAACAGATCTCCAAAAACACAAAAACAACAACAACAACAACCAAAACAAACAAAAACGGTTTTTAAAGGAAAACATCTCCCAATTTTATTTAGACTTCTAGACACAAATTAGAGAGTTCTTATCACTGCTGTTTGGAGGGGGATCCATTACCTTTAATACTTCAGTCCAACGCTCAACAAAATGAGCTAATAGGCGCCTCTAAATACGAAAGGATATATTCCTTTCATGCCAAATCTTCAGTATCATGGCCTTTTCGCTGCAACATCATCACCAGAATTCCGGAAATCTATTTACAGATTTACGCCCCGCAGGTTTCCAGAGGTATATAACGCGGAGATAACCGCACCAATTGAGTTTCGAACCACAGGGCTCCTGCTCGTTAATCAAGTGCAATACCGAATAAGCCACCGGCGCTCTGACTAAAAATCAAAATGTTCATTTTTGTTACGCTTTCATATCGCTTAGATATAAAACTCACTGATGGGATGACGATTCTGGATAAAGAACCAAGGTTCACAATTTCGGTGCACAGAATTTGCGTCTATTGAAATCCCACGACCAAACTGCAGGGGGTTCGAATAGTAGGTCAAAGATTCTCTTACATCCATTATATTATAGCAATATTGATTTGCTGAAAAGTCTTCTATTTGCGAACTTCCAAGGTCTTCTTTTATACTTTTTTACACCATTACGTAAAAGAGTGTACATCTTAGAAAAAGAAGAGAGGAAAAATTTCGCCATACTTTGGTCTTCACATGTATTTCTAAGTACTAGGCCCGGGTATCTATAGAGGGTAAACGACTGAAAGTACGGAGCATTGATGTTTTGGGGGGTTTTACCGGGAACTAACAGTGTTTTGGTATAGAAGGTCAAATGTACGGGAAGAAAAAAGGGCACATAGATTGTATCATAATGTTGAATGGAGCCTAAGAACATCAGTATAGCCATCGCCATGTGTTGGAGTACTATTGTGAAATTATACAAATTGTCTCCCTCCCTTTTTCAATTATTACGACGCAATGGAAGAAGACCTATCTTTCAGATATGAATAAAAAAATGATACCGCTATAGAAAAATTAATGTCGGCTTCACTAACAAAATATTTTATGTCAAATACACATTTATCGAATTTATTTATTTTTTCAATCGGACGTTTTCAAGGAGATGGTTAAAAAAACATCATTAAGGACATGAACCAGTCGTATTTGTCATTCGTGGCTTTTTTGGCTTTGCATGTGGTTCCAACTAAGCTCGCCATGTCGTGCTATATTCTTCTATCTTCACTGGCCGTTTGTTTGATTGGTTTCTTGGTTTCTTTGAGCCCTTCGTCAGTAATTACACTACATGACGGGTAGGTCCCAAAATCAACGTCTGACAATTGCAATTCCTCCCAACCAGACACAACTAGGGTGGATACCAGAACTTCTGTTTGTGTCGGTACCATTATACTGACATCGATCAAAATAAAGGGCGATCGTGGGGTCGAACTGTGGACCACCCGAGTAGAAACCTGGCACTCTATCACCAAAGCCGTAATAAGTAGCGCAGGGCTGATGAGGAGGACGTTAGAACCTGAACCCTAGTGGCACATATCAATTTAGTTTGGCGGAATGCCAGCGTCTTCACGCATGATTCTTCAGGAAATCTATGTAAGGAACGTAAAAACTAATATCGAAGGCCGCCTTCACCTTTCGAGTCAAGTCCCGATCCACTTCAATGGACTCGGTCATTATAATATTTTTTAAGGTGTAAAATGGCGCAATAGATAATCAGAAGTTGGGGGTCTCTTTGAATTGTAGGGCGTTGGCCTCTTACTCAGCTATCAATAACTCTAGGGCCTAAGTCTTGACAATTTATTGCACTTCTCTTCAACCCCCACTTTAAGGTCATACCTAACCAGGTGAAATAAAATGTGCAACGCAGCCACTGTGTTGTGCGTTCGTGGATAGTGGGATTTGGACTAGAACTCGTCTAGAAGTTCGTCTCAAACTACATACACATTCCATGCTTAATCCTTACAACTAAGACTGTTGTTGTCAGCTGGTTTTTTACGTACGTGAGAAGTATGAGTAAAATTAACGATGCTTATCCAAAATAATTACATTCATAAAATTTAAAGTAAATCGATGAAAAAAGAACAACCTTAAGAGCACTATATGGAAGGATACAGAAGACCGCTGTTGGGCACAAATTAACTTAGGTGGAAAAAATATGTAAACCCTTAATAAAGCGTTATGATAAATTATTTGAAGAAATAAAGTCATCAACAGCCATTTTGAAGTATGTTTGAATAAAACTTTCCCGAACTTTTGAAAATGGATGGGAAATTTTAAATGTTATGGCACACGCCGCCATTGCATCCATTCCCAAATAATAATTAATTTACAAGACGTATTCTTTCTAATGTTTATCACAGAATGACTGTATTTACAAAAAGAGTATTTTGTTTGTTAAGTATCGCCGCATTTAAAGTATAAAAAACACCAACAGTCTTCCATAACAGCAACTATATTCAAGCAACAAAATTCTGCAATATCTATGTTTTTACCTTAAAGCCGATTGAAAACAAAAGGAAAAAAGTACTAGTGGCAACAACATGAGTATAAACAATAAGAGTCTTATGACATATTTCCACATAGAAAAGGGCACATATTTTGGGACATTATAACCATAATATTTTTTTTATATTTTATATTTTATGCAACAAAATATTTTATTGTCATTCACGTTGATTGCAAAGACAAAATAACGCATCTCAATAGCAAGCTACGGTTAAAGAAACTTTGATCATAGGAACTATAATTGATTGGTTAATTTAAAATAAAATAGTACGTTTGCTTCAAAACAACCGTCGCTGCATACATGACAATTTAGTTTAAAAGGTATTTTCAAGCAATAAAGTAATAATTTTTGGGTGGTGTCCGCAAATAACATGATTTAAACTGTTTGATATGGACGTTGGCAAGACATAATTATAGAGACGGATCATATCTATAAAAGGACTTCATTCATTTCCTTAAAAAAAAAAATACCTCTCATATGTCTTATTTTAAATGGCGTTTGGCCTGAACTTAAAATGCTCTATACTGAAATTGCGAGAGGAACATCAAACCATTGTGTTGTGCGTTCGTGGAGAGTTGGGTTTGGACTAAAACTCGTCTGGAAGTTCGTCTCAAACTACACACACATTCCATACTTAATCCTTACAACTAAGACTGTGGTTAGATCGCTTTTCTCGTCCGTGAGAACTATGAGTGACATTAACGTTGCTTATACCAAATATATATATATATTCATAACATTAAACGCGAATTTGGCGAAAAAAGCAACCTTAAGGGCATCTTCTGGATGGATACAGAAGACTCCTTTTAGGCACATATTAACTTCGGTGGGAAGAAATATAAACCCTCAATGAAGAGTTAGGATAAACTATTTGAAGAATGTAGTATATCAACAGTCATTATGCAGTATGTTCGAATAAAACTTTCTCGACCCTCTTAAAACGAATGGAAAAATTGTACGTTTATGGCATACGCCGCCATTGCATCCATTCCCAAATAATAAAAAATGTACAAGATGTATCTTTTTTAATATTAATCATAGAATGACTGTACTTGCAAATAGAATGTTTTATTTGTAAAGTATCGCCGCATTAATGGTGGTAAAAAAATCAAAGTCTTCCAATAACATCAACTATATTCAAGCGACAAATTTCTGAAATATCTATGTTTTTACCTATTGAAAATAAATTTCCAATGGGATTACTATAAACAAAGAGATCCTTCATAACACATTTCAACGTAGAAAAAGGGCACATAATTATTTTGGGATATTATAAACATTATAGTTTTTTATATTATTAATTTTTCAACTATATTTTATTGTCATTCACGTTGATTGCAAAGACAAAATGGCGCATCTCAATAGCAAGCTACAATTATATAAACTTTGATCACTGGAACTGTAATTGATCGGTTGGTTAAATTTTTTCTAAAGTACGTTTGCTTCAAAACAACCGTCGCTGCATACACGACAATTTAGTTTAAAAGGGATTTTCAAGCAATAAAGTAATAATTTTGGGGTGGTGTCCGCATCAAATAACATGATTTAAACTGTTTGATATGGACGTTGGCAAGACATAATTATAGACACGGCTCATATCTATTTAAGGATTTCATTCATTATCTTTACTATGCCTTATTTTAAGAGGCGTTTGGCCGAAACATGCAATGCTCTCTAATGAAATTACTAGAAGAACGTCAACCTTTTTTTAGTTACACAAACAAAATCATCCCTTTTCAAGAAGAATTGATTTACCTGGAGCTTAAGTTATAAAGTCTGGTCAAAATATTAATATCCTATGAGACAAAATTTTATATTTGCATTAAAAGTAATATCTATCTTTAAAAGAAAGAAAAAAAAACCTATAATTGCATTTTAATTCATCAGACTTTATCTATAGCACTTCATCGCAGAAGTCAAATCTTAAACCCGTTTTTTAACCTACTAACTTGTTTCTCTCAGAAACATGATAAACACACTGTTGTTTGCACTAGTACATGTTCGAGACAACACTGCTTGTGTTAATTCTTATCTCTTTTGACCTGAAGTTTGGACCTATTATGGAAGCCCAGACTGGTCTTTTCTTTTCTTTTTTTTTCTTCAAACAAAGGAAACATTAAGTTGTCTTACAGATAAAATTAAACGAAAAATTTATGCTGTGATCAATATGAAAATTCGGACTCCCAAAATATCTATGTAGGTCAGATAAGTGACTGAAATAATTGAGATTCGAAAAAATAAGATACGACTTTTTAAAACTAAAGAACGATTACATCCTTATAACTTTCGATAAAAAGGGAAAAAGTTTTCCAACATTTGGTCTTTTAATAAATATATAAAAACGAAGGAAATTGCGACGGAAAGATGTCAGATACGAACATTCTCATCTCATTACAATCACGTCGGGAGTTTAGTTAAGTTGAATTGAGTTGGTTTGACGTCTAACGCCAGCTCTATACAGGATATATATTGTGGACGGGCCCTAAGACTGATGTCTCTGTCGGGATATAGAACGAATGGAAGTATAAAGAGAAAATGAAAGAAAGTTAATCAAATGTGAAAGAACGAGAGAGAGAGAGAGAGAGAGAGAGAGAGAGAGAGAGAGAGAAAGATAGAAAAAAAAAGAAATAAAAGAAAAGGAAAACTTAAAACAAGCCGCACATACAGATAAAAGATGAACTAGAAAAATAGCGACAGACAAAAAGGATCGAAAAGGTATTTTATAAAACAGTTAAAAGTGAGAAGGGCACGTGTGCACAGTAGAAGTCTGAGTACATGTAAAAATCTTAAACAAACGTCATTCCATTTGAAAGCTGTTTAAACAGATTGAGGGACAGACAAATTCAGAACACGTTCGCTCAAGCTGAAAAGGGCCCCGAACATTATTCCGTGTAAAGGTACGTTTGGTTAGCCCCGTGTAACATGACACCTAAGATTAAAAAGAAAAAAAGGAGAGTATACCTTAAATATAATTTTCAAATACTGCTCCTTTATATACCCTCTTCTCTATTTAAGGAGTGAATGGCGACGGAGATTAAATTAATATTCTTGGGCGAAAACGATCAGTTTTCCAATCTTTTACGCTTACCATTTTGCTAAAGAGAATAAATTAAACTTTTAAAATTTGTCACCGACATGTTTAAAATAATAATTTTTTTAAAAAGGACAAAAAAAAGGAATGCCTACACGTTTTAAACTGCCTTATTTATATGGAGCATTCACGCTGTTTTGTTTTTTTTTTTGTTTTTTTTTTAAATTTTGGTCGAATATAGTATTCATTGATTTTCATTAAAAAAAATAGAAATGGCGGAAAATGACACGAGAGAATAAAAGCAAATACAGCAGCAACCTAATCAACTTTTAAGATCCTTAATGTCTCACTTTGGCTCAATAGTAGTGTATACACAGTGAGAAGGTAGACAAAAAAATCTTAATAGTGAAACGCAAGGAATGGATTAAGTAAAGATAGGGGCAAAAGTTAATTTCTTAACGTCTAGCTTCATCAAAGAAGACCATATCACGGACGGGACCCCAGCGTGAGATATCCGGTAAAAAGTAAGCAACTCTATGAAACTTGTTGGGAGAAATCCATTTGATTGGTATTATTGTAATAGCTATGGAAATAGTTATTATATTTTCCCTGACGAAATCGTGTCATCGTGTCATATCACAAAGCTAAAAGCCATTATATTTATGTAATAGACAAACAGTAATGGAAAATAAAAAAACATAACCATAACCGAGGAAATGCTTTTTTGCCTATCACCGCGATTACCAAAACAGGCTTCAGTTCGCAATATTTCATTAAAAACTTAATTTAAAAAAACAGCTAAAAATATTAACACACGGCAAAGTACAAAATAATTTGAAGAAAAAAAATAGTACGAAAGTACACGATGCTTCACGTCACACAGTATTTCAGTGCCACACAGTCCTGTAGTAGGATGAATTACCGAAATTGGCCTACTATGCACATACTAGTTACATCTCAGACAAAAAGGGGACCTGGAATCTCCGCGTACACACGAATGCAGGTTGTGGTTACACCATTCCTTCCTCCTAGGTAGAAACAAAAGCTCTAAGGACTATCATCAATGCTCGACTGAACCCGGATCGAAATTTTTAAAAAAGAAAAGAAAGAAAAAAAAGTAACCAAGACCTGAATTCGTGCCGCTATCAGGAGCCAGTGAGGTCTCACCACATACTGATTGCATGCCTGGCGAGGTTGCCAGGTGATAAGAGGTTTTGGCGACCAAAGTTTAAAATCAGAAAACGGCGGAGAGAGTTCAAACCATAGCACAAAGAAATATATTCCCAGATCCCTATAATATTTTTCTGAATAGTATACGAAAGGGTATTTTACTATTTTGAAAGAAAATGTTGTCAAAAGATATCATTTTAATTCAAAAACATTCAGCAACAAAAACAAAACATTAAAATTTCGCTCTACTGTTATGACTATCAAGCCACTATAATTAAAGATAAAAAAAATCCCACAACTTCAGGTTATCTGTAACAGTTTCAAACGAGGTCGTTATCACAAACTCCGGCTTCCATCCACCTTAATGTCTCCGTCGTTGAATGTGAAAGATTAACAATCGCCTGTCATTGCTGATAAATGGTTTTAGGCAAACACCAATATATCTCCCACTAGAAACGCGCTCTCTTCAGTCAGAGCTAGCTTTTTTTTTCTTTGAACATTTTCTACCAATGGCAGTACGCGAGTATTATTGTGTGCCCCCTTCCCTCGCCCTAAAAAGGGATTTCTACATAAAAATTATAAATAAACTGTTAATTGTTACACCACCACTCCGTCCCAAACTCAACAACCATCTTCGCAAGAGCCTTACGTTGTGGGGTGGAGTGAATGGCGGTGGGGGAGAAAGAGACCCTGTCCCACCCTACTTCACAAACCCTCTCCACACCCTCCCTCCCCAACCCCGACGGCTCCCTTCATTAGCTCTGATTACCCCCACCCCACCTTGCCTTTGTCGACTTAGCATAATTATGATAATAGGAGAAGAAGAGACCCTACCCCACCCCATTCCCTCTTTTCTACCCCTACCCCTCTCCCTTAACCTCTAACCAGTTTCGACGCTTCTCTCCCTTCGCTTCTGCCCCACCCGACTCCCTCTTCTCTCTCTCTCTCTCTCTCTCTCTCTCTCTCTCTCTCTCTCTTCTCGCCCCCCCCCCACCTTCCCTTTTCCCCTCCAAATCAGTTTCGACGCTCCCCTCCCCTTTACTCCCTATGTTTTATTCCACTAGCCGTTGATCCCGGGGAGTGAAGCATCCCTCACGTCCACAGTTACATGACACCCGGGTTTGCTTCCACTTCTCAGCGCCCTTCACGAGCTGCATGCTCCACGTTCGTTTAAAACATAATTTATTTCGTCTCTATTTACTCTCGGAATAACACGCAGCGGAAGGCCAACTTATGCGGACAGTGTTGTACTTCTCCAATCCCAATCAACCCAATACGCGACAATAAATCCCCAGTCTGTAAAGCGACCTTGCTTCCGAAATTCCAAACCTTTAAGCGACCGTACTTCTTAAGCCTGTGAGCAACCATTTTAATTTTTTCAACCCTATAAAAGGTGTCTATACTGCTCAACCCTATAGGCGACCATACTGCTCAACCCTATAGGCGACCATACTGCTCAACCCTATAGGCGACCATACTGCTCAACCCTATAGGCGACCACACTGCTCAACCCTATAGGCGATCATACTTCTCAGTCCTATCTGATTTCCCAAAATGCATCAAACTTCATGCCTGAAGAGTCATCGCGATTTTTAAATTGTCCTTTAAGGGTAGGATCACTGCATTTCAAACATCTTCAACAATACTTTCCAGATCAAATCCTAGCATCGGGAATGTTTGATATATGATATCCAATATAGCATACTGCATTAAAAGATATTATACCCTGTCCTCTGCATTAGATTAGTCTTAGTGCACACCTACATATACCCGCCATTCTAAATGGAGACATCTCTGATTAGTCCTACGTCCTTCAGGTTTATCCTAGAACGCCACAAATTATGTCAGTTCCATACTAAGTCTTCTAGTTGGATGGAATACCAAAGTTTGTCTGCTATGCACATACACATGTACTAGATACATCTAAGACAATTTAGGAAATTTGTTTATCACGTAAATGGCTATAATACATCACACACTTATAAGGGTTTATGCTCGGGAGGAAGAAAAAAATTCAACTCGCGCGCACTTCCCTTTTTTGATTTTTCGTTTATAAATGAGAAGAAAGTTCATGATAGTAGATTTTAAAAACTGGATATTTGTAATTGAATAAATACAGCAACAAGTAACATCTACGACTTTTCCGTATAGAACAATTATAAAACTTAGTCTGAAAACCTATGACTATTAAACTTACAATATATCGGACATATGGGTACACACACACATTTTAAGGTTTTTTGCACTGTACATGATGAAGAAGAAATAAATAACCGCTACCCGTATATGGCTTGTTTTAAGCGAACTTTATTTTGCAAGGACTATCACAACTGTTTCTTATAATTATTAAGAATAGAAAGGAATTTGGACTAACGTTCGACTATGGCCTATCAATTTAGACCAACAGTCATGATTTAGAGCTTTCTACGTTAAGCTTATCACAAAACAAATTGCTTTACAACCGGCCAGGCGAATATGATAAAACTCAACCGATTATATAGGTTTAATACTATTTCGCTGCCAAGACCAATAATAAACAACCACAGGAAACGCACCAGATGAAAAATTCCACCGATCAAACATTTGCAAACTCATTAATAAATAATAAAAAAACAACATAAAATTGAGACCGGTTTCGTGGAACGTTATGATACGAACAGACCTAACAAATATTAGAAAAGGGTAAATATAAAATCGAAATATTCAAAACAAAAGAAACTAAACAGTTCAGGTGACACTTGTCCAAATTCTCAGTTGGTTGGCACAAAGCATAAAACGAAAAAAAATAGGGACGAGAAAAGATAAAGACAAGCGAGATAGTTCAAACAAAGATAACAGTCGCCATGGGCTAAAGTGGAAGGCAAATACTGGTCGAGATCCAGATAGAACAGAACAATTGACCAAACAAGACTGTTTGAATGTTGGGGTTAACTAATAATGAATCCTCTAGAGCCTCGGAGAATGGGAAAAAAACGTTTCACTGATAACGAGAATCACTGACGACAATGTAGTGGTAAAAAGTAATAAAGACAGGGGCAATGGAAAGATAAAACAAGAGCATAAAGGGGTGGAGCTGGATAGCTGATAGGAAGAAACGCACATAAATAACCGTGACCCACATAGGGCCATTTTGAGAAACACAAAATCTGAGCGACCTACACGGGAGAACAAGGCAATAAAAAATATAAAATTGATTACGACCACCCCGTGGGTTTCGTTGGGTTCTATATAATTTTAAGACACTGACAAGCACGGGAACCAACGGATGTTGCCATAAAATTAGTATTTTCAAGACGTTGGAAGCTCGAAGGTAGTGAAATTGTGTCACAACAGGAGGAACAAAGCTTAAGTAGAAGAAAGAGAAAAGGAAGTTCTCTTAGTTAAGTCAGACAAAGCTAAATATATAATATTCTGAGCGACGCCCGGAACCCAAAGCCAGATTTCAGGGTCTTAGTTATACTGACATAGAGACAGCGAGTAGTGACCAAACGTGGCGCCCAAAGGGGGGCTCGAACTTGCGATATTCCAAGATGAAGCCGTGCGCTTTGCTCCAAATGCGCGAGCTGTCACCAGATACACTATGTTGCAGTTGAATAAAATGTCACAAGAGACAGAGAGCAGATAACATTTTAACCATTTTGTGGGTTTATACATCGCAAAAAGCTCCACTCAAAACACAATTTCCACATTTACATAAAAGGACTCAACTAATGTTCTAGAAGCTTTGTTTTACTTCATTGTTTTATTGTTGTACATCGCCAGAAACCAAACTATATGGTGGAAGGATTCGGAGACTAACGTCTGATAATTTTACGTTATGGCACACGGAGACAGGGTGGTGAAATTGAGAGGCAACGGTGCCTTTCAAAAACAACTTTCACGGAATCATCGGTTTTGCGTAAAGCCAAAACAAACAAAAAAAAGCCAAAATGAGCCAGTTTATTCTACGGTCAGAATAATTTCTCAATACTGGTGGAATCTGGTGCCTTGTCCTAACACTCTACCCGTAGGCTATTTGGTGCCTCTTGGTCCAAGGATGCGATCAGGTTTAAAAAAAATGAGACAATATATATATACTTCGATCCCTAAAAACTAAAAGCAAAATAAAAAAAAACCTTCCAAAAGCTTTAGGAGTCCAGTCATATTTTAACTTGACCATTCACTTTGCGATGAAATACCAAGGCCAGATGGAGGTGGCTCCCGCTAGAAGAAACTGCCAGTCCAATCAGCCTTTAAAATGTACACATTTAACATAAAAAGATAAGAAAATGCAAAAAATACGCCTTTTTGGCGTACCGTTGTGGTCTATGCGGTCTTGGAAAGCACGCTAAGCGTATGGTGTTTGATGCAGTCCGTCTGACCTGATTCAGATTGTGAGATTACACCAGGCGGAGACAACAACCCCGTGCACCTCTGCCTGGTTTGCAGTCCCAATAGAACGATTGAAAAAAGAACGAGAGTTTCAGGACACAACGCTCTGATTGGACAAGACTGGACACATGACCAAGTCTCATGATATATAAGACCTATGAGTTTAACAACGGTTGAGGGATCGAAGCTGAGTCTTATGAAGTACCTTTCAAGAAGAACCTTACACGAAAACATCGGTTTTGCGTCAAGCCAAAAACAACAACAAACCCAAAGCACGCCAGTTAATTCCACGACCAAAATAATTTCTCAATACTAGTTGAATCTGATGCCATGTCCCAAAACTCTACCCGTAGGCTATCTGGTGCCTCTTGGTCCAAGGATACAATTAGGTTAAGAATATTTAAAAAAAAACACATTAACAATGAGACAACAATATGTACCTCGATCCATAGAAACCAAAAGCAAACAAAAAACCCTTCCAAAAGCTTCAGGAGTTCAGTCATGTTTTAATTTGACCATTCACTTTGCGATGAAATACCAAAACTAGATGGAGGTGGCTCCCGCTAGAAGAAACTGCCAATTCAATCAGCCTTTACAATGTACACATTTAGCATCAACAACACAAAAAAAGATACGAAAGTGCAAACAAATACGCCTTTTTGGCATACCGTTGTGGTCTATGCGGTCTTGGAAAGCACGCTAAGCGTATGGTGTTTGATGCAGTCCGTCTGACCTGATTCAGATTGTGAGATTACACCAGGCGGAGACAACAACCCCGTGCACCTCTGCCTGGTTTGCAGTCCCAACAGAGTAGGACGACAAGAGAGCTATGTGGGCGAAATTGTGCTGGAGTAAGGAACTGACCATATAAAGCTTAGTGAGACAAAAAAAAAAAAAGGAAGGCAGGTCAGTGTAGGAAACAAAACAAAAACTTGCGTGCAATGCCAACTGAGACAGAGGACTGGAGAGCTCCGTGGATCAAGAACTATGCAAAGCTTAGACAAAAAATACAATAGAAAGAGGGCAGGCTAGCATAGCCTCGACTCTCACTTAGGAGACAAAAAATACACAAGGTCGGAAACATAACAAAAGCGTCTTTGAACATATTAACGCCCAGGTCTGAAAACGTGAAGGAAGAACTCCTTCATAATCATAATACTTTTTGCCGCACATGGGGCATAAACTCCGCAGGAAAAACATTTTTTTTTCTTCTGGAGGAACTTTGGTGAAAGTAGTGAACCGCAATCCGCTAACAATACCGTGTTTTTGTTATGTTTCCACCCCAAGAGAGCTCCACATCCGCTGGTTGCAAAAATCTAACACTTGCTGCCCAATCTTTTACAAGCGCGAAAAGGGGCGAGCGTGAACTCAGCAACCACTCTATGTAACTGTGCTCCGTTGCAATTCTGGAGCTGAGTGCCTGTCTCGCCGTGTCAAAACTCTAAAATGGGCGGAAAGCTGTACTTCAACACTCGTGCTTGATCTACTTTGGGGCCGTTACTGGCGTTAGGGCCAACTTATCTCTCCCAAACAGTACTATTAACAATTTGAAAATCGTTATCTCTCTCTCCCTCTTTCTCTTGTCTCGACTTATCGTTCTCTAAGCCATATATTATTTACGTTTTTATTGTTTTAAAGCTTTACAACAAAAGGTGGGTGTGCACATGAGTGTGTCAGAGCAAGATTAAAAAGAGATTAAGGGTGAACGGTAACCTCTTTGTTTGGGACGTATGTACAGTCATGTCCTAATTCTAAAAACATGTACTATTGTAAGTCTCGGTTAGTTGTTTTCATGCAAAGTTAAATGAAAATTGATTAATTTTCCGAAAAAACCAAGTGCAGTATAAAAAATAAAGTTGAAAGCCTGTGCCACAGAGAATAACTTAAATTTGAGATTCACTCCAAATGAAGGAGCGCTAATGATAATATAGAATCAATTGATTCCCATTTCAGGTAATACAATCAGACTCAATCAATTATTTCTCCGCCTAATCATCTCTCTTTTAATCGCTCTCGCTCTCACTCAACCTATTCATCTATCTATCTATCTATCTATTTATCTATCTATCTATCTATCTATCTATCTATCTATCTATCTATCTATCTATCTACCTACCTACCTACCTACCTACCTACCTACCTACCTACCTACCTACATACCTATCTACCTATCTATCTATCTCCTTAAATAAACCGCCTCCATTTTCCCTTTCGACCTTTATTAACCCTTATCCTCCCCGATATGTTGTTATCCTCTCCCTTTCTTTCGTTCAATCCGTTGCTAATTTCAGAGTTATCGATAGGCCTACTGAAGCAAACCGAAAACTATCTCGTGGACGGAATATGCTATCCATTTACGTTTCTCTCCTATCTCAGAGATATCACTGTCATCTCAGTACGTGCCGTCGTCAACAGGCAGGGTTCGATCACTCCCAAACACCAATGTTATCGAAGAACTATCAATAATTGTTGCGATGTTAACTCACTCTAGAGAAAATCCAAATTAGTTCAAAGTGAAAATGATTGTTAATAAGCTATAATTAACATCCCATTGTTATACAGAGCCCCCCCCCCACCCACCCACCCACACAAAAAAAATTAATGGAGATGGCAACACCAGCTGAGATTCGAACCATGGAATTCCTGCTCTTAGTCCAGAGCACTAACACTAAGCTACCGGCCCAAAATCATTACTCTACGCTACCGGTCTAATATTACGCTGTAATGTAAGTCTTGGTTTGGTTTGATTTGTTAGTTTCTACCGCTTATCTTCAACAACAGGGATATATTGGGAACGGGTCCAAAGACTCAAGTCTGACAAAAACTTAACGTGCTGCTACACTACGATATTGCGGAGATATCAGGACTCCTGCCTCATCCGGTCAAATTTCACTGACACCGACCCAACCATTAACGCCGCTGTAAGTTTCTTCAAGTATTCAAATATATGTATAAATCCTTTTCGTTGTGCAAACTTCATAGAAGCACTGAGTTGCACAATTTTATTAATAACTGCGCGAGTTTCGTGATTGAGAGTCTAACATAACAACAGCGCTTTCTCCAGTTGTCTTAAAATGTTAATACACTATGCTCTTATCGCATAATCTTTAACCAAATGGGACCCAGCTACAGGCACTTATATGGGTCTGTTCATACTGGACGTTTCCTATATACACGTACCAATCTGTCATGTTGATAAAGATAAAAAGTTGGTTTATATGTTACAGATTGACGAGATGCAGTCAAGTCAGACTATTTCATACGGCATTGAGAAAGAAAACAATAATTCGTTTTAATGGGTTTTTTTTTCACAATCAAACATCCATTGTTTCAGATGGTGACATTTTGGTAGTAGGAAAAATGTTTAAAAAGGCAATAGCAGACCAGAAGAGATGGGGTTGGGGTTGGGTTGGTTTAACGTCCAACAGCAGCACTATATAGGCTATATTGTGGACGGGCTCTAAGACTAACGTCTGACAATGTTATGTGCTGCCACACACGAGACAGGGCGGGGATACCATGACTCCTGTCTCAGCCGGTCACATTATACTGACACCGACCCAACCAGTAGGGAACGCAACAGCCAGGATTCGAACTCGGGACCTTTTGCGTCGGAAGCCGATGTTCTACCCCTAGACCAGAGGNAAAGAGATGGAGAGAGAAGGGAGAGAGAGGGACGGAAAGAGAAGGAGATAAAGAGAGAACAAGTGGGAGGTAGAGAGATAAAGAAAGACAGGCAGACGACAGAGAGAGAAAGAGAGAGATAGAGAGATAAAGAAAGACAGGCAGACAGACAAAAAGACAGAGGCAGAGAGGGGGAGACATGGATAGACAGACATACAGAGACAGAGCAGAGAAAGAAAAAATCAAGAAGAAAAAAAAACAACAAGACAGACAGATACAGAAAGAAGAGCTAGACTGAATCAGATGTTCTAATAAATTGCAAAATACTAGCTCTCAAAGAAAATCTAAAGCCAAAGAGCCAACATCCTGCAGACCTTCCACAATAACCATCCTCCCACTGCCTTGGACGGTTCCATTTTCCCCCATGCGACCGTCACGCACTGTCGAACAAGCGTCCTTCAAAAGGTGAGCACTTCTCAGTTCTCGCGGAGTTTGACACGTTCCGCCCGTCCATACAATAGACCGATTGCTTTCCTCGTCGAAACGTGATGGGGGAGGAGATAAACCTTTAATTGCAATATGGAGAGGCGCGTGGTACTGGAAGCGATACGGCTTTTACGCTCTTTAAAATTAAAATTGAAGAAGAAGAAAAAAAAAAGTATAAGGGGTTGAGAGCGCGAGGTTAAAGCAGTTTTGGTATAGAGAGTACGGGAAATGAATGTTATCCGAGTTGAAGGTCTTTTGGGTTGAGTGTTTTTGAAGAGTTTAATGCGCGGGTAAAAAGCAAGGGATAACGATGTGGGAGGAAAAAATAATAAAAATAATATTGAGTGTGAATATGAGTGGGGAAAGGATATATTGGACATGGTTGTGTTGGTGGGAGAAATCGTAAAATAGAGGATGTAAAAGAGTATTTTTATGTTCTTTAATGAACCACGCGTTTTGTGTTTCAACGCAGATTGAAGAGATATTTATGAAGATGGATTTTTGGTCGGACGTTTAACATGCCACGGACGTGAGCTGTATTGCCTGGTACCCTTCACAGCTTTGTGGAAACAAAATCCCCAACCTAATATAACACGATTGTATGGACCCGCGCTCTTCCTGCCCTTTATCTCACTATTGTAGTTGTCTTCCAATATTTAAGAGCTCTATGACAAATGACTACATTTTATGTGAATTCTTCCCGAAAAAGGAAGGTGTGGGTAAAAGGGTGTCGTGAGATGGTGTGTATTTTCTATTGGTGACTGAACAAAGGAGGGAGAAAATGCAAGGAAATATTTTAGATTAGGTCTACTCTTTTTTTTTTTTATTCAGGTCTTCGAAAGACCTGCTGGCACTAGGGATATTTTTATTTACAGTTCCCTTTTTGGGAAACGATATCCCAAGAACTGCGCGATTTCTTGAAATGATTTGTTGTCGAGGAAAGATATAATGTCTCCTTAGTTATGAACCTCTGATGCGTTTTTTTTTGTTGTAGATTCCCTAACAAAAACGTATGACCAGTCAAGATTCTTCAACAGAGTTAATATAATCTATCTCTCTCTCACTCTCTCTCTCTCTCTCTCTCTCTCTCTCTCTCTCTCTCTCTCTCTCTCTCTCTCTCTCTCTCTCTTACTATAAATCTGCGGCAAAAAACGGGAAACAAAAAAGCTACCAAATCTGCCGTTTACGAAAAGAACTTTTGGGTCATTAACTAAATTTTTAATTTCATGTGGTTTTTGAAAGGCTAAGTTATTAAACGGGCCACAACAGTATTAAATTCATATTTATAAAAAAAACACCCCCATTTATTAAAAATAAACGTGTGTGGCGACCCTTTACAGACTCTAACGCTTTCATTTTTGTGAGCTCAGGCTTGGTACAGATAGTTATCAACATGGGTTCAGTGAACTCCATGCCTTACAACAGGAGAAAGAACGGCATTATAGGTGACGGCACAACTATCGAGGTAATAAATGGGGCAAGTTGAGTTAGCTTTAACGTCCAACATCAGCACAATATAGGCGATATTGTGGACGGGCTCCAAGACTGACGTCTGATAATTGTATGTGCTGCCACGGGGCAATTTAGACATCATTTCGGTTTATTAATATGAGAAAATATCGTGAATTACGAAAAAATTGATTTGAGCGATAAGAAAAGTTTAATCCATGACCTCGACCCCCTACAAAAAGTGACTATTTCAAAGTCTGACAAGTATTTAAACAGGTAAACGCTGTTATGTGAATTAACTGCAATAATTATGGCTGTGGAAGAGAACAGCTCAGAACATACGCCTATGGTTTATTAAAAATAAAGGACAGTCAACTTTCTTGATATTTTCTTAGTAAAATTGTGTGATAAAAATACACTTACACATTATTATTGTGAATCATCTGTCCTACAGGTAACTTTGGTAATAAACCAGTGGTCACTGACACCTAAATTCTAAGCCTATGCTAAGCTGCTTTCGTAGTTCAGAGATAACACCACTAGGTACTAAGGAAGTAAGAACAAGAAAAGTAAAATGATATTCTATATGGTTACCAAATTGAAGCGCAGAAAATTTCTGGGCTAACAATGACAGTCTAAGAATTTAAAATACACGTAAATGTCCTTAAAAATTTCGGGAAACTAAATAGGCATTATGTGTCGTGAAATACTTTAAATACTTTAACCACTTGCAAAGAAACATTAAACTTACCGTTTGGAAAAAAGACTTCCTTGTTTTTCTAAAATAATATAATCATCAAGTCTTTAAAACGCACCTAAAACCAACTCATTTTTGCTAATATCACAAATATACACACACATGAAAATAAAATAAAACTTAATAATAAGTTAAAGCAATATTTGATTCCAATTTCCATAATGTAAAAGCAAATTTTCAACATCGGTAACGAAATTTAATTGAATGTTCAAGCACCTTTAGTGTAGTAACCATTGACCAATAAAATCTGAATATAAAATCACTGATCCTAGGAATGTGTGTGTTTTCAATCCCACACTTTGTTCACTAATACTAACTTTTTTTTAAATGAAAACTATAGTACTGATCAAAAATCAACATATTTAGGAATTACTATAAAAAGTACACACGGGGAAAGAACTAGACCACGGATTAATATTATAACTCAATAAGGGGAGACAATTATACGGGTAGTATCCGGATTAAATATTAGTATCAGTTTCTGTATTCAAGCTCGTGACGATAATAATTTGGTCGACTAAATTACAATCTGGCGTAAAAATCTCTATAAAAACAGTAAAAGAAAAGTGCGGGGAAATCCATTCGACTTGCATTGTCAAACGCAGGAACTGGGCACCAGGTGTGACGCCAAGAAAACGCATAGATACAATCAAGTCCTGTTTGATTTCCCTGTGCAAGCAGAGCTATCCATAGCTTTATTAAGTAATATATTTGAAACCATAATGTCATTACTGCAGATTTACTGGTTTCTATAGTCTGCATTAAACAAAACAGAGGTGTCCATAGCTTTATTAAGTAATATAATCGAAGCCATAATTTCATTACAACAGATTTACTGGTTTCTAAACTCTGCATTAACCAAAACTGAGGTATCCTTAGCTTTATTAAGTAATATATTCGAAGCCATCATTTCATTACTACAGATCTACTGGTTTCTAAACTCTGCATTAACCAAAACAGAGGTATCCATAGCTTTATTAAGAACTATACTCGAAGCCATAATGTCATTACTACAGATTTACTGGTTTCTAAACTCTGCATTAACCAAAACAGAGGTATCCATAGCTTTATTAGGTAATATAGTCGAAGCTATAATGTCATTACTACATATCTACTGGTTTAACTGCATTAACCAAAACAGGGGTATCCATAGCTTTATTAAGTAATATATTCGAAGCCATAATGGCATTACTACAGCTTAATTGGTTTCTGAAGTCTTCATTAACCAAAATTACCAAATATAAATAGTTAAAAAGCAACTGAATTCGAACATTGGCGTTAGTGTCAATAAGAATGGACTAGAACAAACAGGTGTTGGTTTTAATTATAAAGTTTTTAGAGCACAGAAGATTTTTTTAAGATTATGACTATATGAAACACAAAAACTACCAAACACTCCTACAAACGACAAAACGAAAATTGAATAGCATTAGAACCCCATAATACTTATAATACACATTGCCCAAGATGGTCCGTGTTTGCTCAATCGAGAATAAGAGAGGAGGGAAGGGGGAGGGGGAAAGATCTCACGTTACAAATCTAACCATGAAGATAAAAATCTAGAGTTTGGTGTTTAGTGTAATTACAATGAAGTTGGGAAGTATAGCAAGTCAACCAAGAACTATAGCAAGGATATCAGTTCTACAGTTTTATCTCAGGGACACATCAAAGCAAGAGGATTACGTTTTATTGACTAAAACATAAACAAGAACTTTAAAAAAACGACCTTACAGGTGATTGCACTGTCCCAAATTTAGTTAACTTCTCTTCTTTCATATCACGGTCTATTGACTCGGTAAAAAAATCCTGTTTAACCATGTAAATATATTATAGTTATTCTACTAGTTCGTGTTATAATAATAATGCAGTTTTATATGTCTACGATACGGCCGTCTTGGTTTCATCTGATAAAAAAGAAGATCATTTTGATCGCGTATTACATTTTGGGGAAAACGACAAGAACAACCACAACAACAACAACAATAACAACATCAACCACAACAAGAACAACAACAACAACAACAACAACTTCAACAACAACAACAACAACAACAACAACAACAACAACAACAACAACAACAAATTCAAAGAATCATAAAAATCTCAGGTACTACACACTAAAATAATATAACATAGAGACCGAGACAAAGGAAAGGGAGAGAGACAGAAATTTAGAGAAAGAGAAAAAAAAGAGAGGGAGGCAGAGAGTGACAGAGAAAAAAAGAGAGAATAGTAGATGATGATGATGATGATGATGATGATGATGATGATGATGATGATGATGATGATGATATGATGATGGTGATGATGAAAATAGTAATAATAGTGTAATAATAATTATAACAATAAAAACACCAACAACAACATTAACAAAAACAAGAACAACAACAACAAAAACAAAAACAACAACAACAATGTCGGAAGTGCAATCAACAACCCATCGAAATAGCAATCCCGCAACCAATAGTAATTCCTCAACATTTCTCAACACAATCATGATCCTCCGACCCAACTCGATCCACTCGACCCGGCTTTGCCAGACCATAATAATATTCAAAAGGACTCTGGCGACAACATCCGGTTGTTGTTGTTGTTGTTGTTATAATTATTATTACACTATTATTACTATTTTCATCATCACCATCATAATCATCATCATCATCATCATCATCATCATCATCAACATCATCATTACTGCAGATGTTGTTGTCGCCAGAGTCCTTTTGAATATTATTATGGTCTGGCAAAGCCGGGTCGAGTGGATCGAGTTGGGTCGGAGGATCATCACGATTGTGTTGAGAAATGTTGAGGAATTACTATTGGTTGCGGGATTGCTATTTCGATGGGTTGTTGATTGCACTTCCGACATTGTTGTTGTTGCTGTTGTTGTTGTTGTTGTTGTTGTTGTTGTTATAATTATTATTACACTATTATTACTATTTTCATCATCACCATCATAATCATCATCATCATCATCATCATCATCATCATCAACATCATCATTACTGCAACATCTGCAGTAATGATGATGTTGATGATGATGATGATGATGATGATGATGATGATGATGATGATGATGATGATGATGATGGTGATGATGATGATGATGATGATGATGATGATGATGATGATGATGATGATGATGATGATGATGATG